>QTSX02000797.1:0-324274 GCA_014839935.2 Entomophthora muscae | reverse complement strand
ATTTTTAATATGCAGTGAAGGAGGTTTCCCAGGTATACCGCAACGTGAATTCTTTGTAAGGTATATTTTTCCAAGAACATGCACAATTTTTTGAAGACTTGAACTAACCTATTGATATAGGATGTTTGATTGAATTTGAAGAGGGTTCTGGGGGCGCCTAACTTGTATCAGCCCCCATGCCTTGGCAAACAATATTAATAAAGGTTTAAATGTGTTCACAAGGACTGCGTCCCCAACTTTGTTTGACAATGCCTTGAATACTTCATTAAAAATTTCAGTTTTTAAATATTCAGTTCCTATTTGAAAGTCAGTTTTTATTAAGTTTTTTTCATATTTGTTGATGTTTGCAAATGGGAATCATTGAATGCTTTCATAGATATATTCATCAAAGTTTAACTTGACATCCCCACAAATTTCATTCATTTCTTTGAAGTTGATATTTGATCCTATTTCATATGCTTCCCTCAACCACGGCAAGCACCCTGCGGGTGGTAAATATTCCCTATCTTTAGCTTCAATACTTGAAAAATTATTCATATTCTGTTGAATTATTTTATTTATTTAGTTTTTATTTATTTGTTTTACAGGGGCTACCAGTGACTGGTAACCCCTGTAAAACCAACTTGGCGTAAAAGCTGCCACTTCTGCAACCTTTTCCCCATTCCTGGTGATGACTAAAATAAATATAAATAAAACATAAAAAGACTTACTAATTATTTCCCTGTGGCCCCTCAGTCACTTGTGCCACCTCAGTGAATTTCATGAGCGTTGGCTGCTCTTCATTTATATTTCTGGGCTTGATCTTCTTTATTTTCCATGCTACTTGTTCTTTCTCTTGATTTTCATTTGATACATTTTCATTGTTTATTGTAGCTCTTCTGCTTCTTGATTGTGCTTCATTTTCATCTTTTTCCATTTGATTGATTTCCTCCTCATTTGTGTTAATTTCCTTTGAGCTTTCATTTCATTCAATCAATTTGATTTTTTGAGTATTCTTTCTGTTGGTTTTTGCAAATTCCCATGACTTATAACTTTCACTTTTGAAATCTAACTGCTTGAGTACTTCCTTTTGAAGATTCAAACCCTTTTCCTTGTGTTCTTTGTTGACTATTGTTCCCAGGCTATTTTTCACAATTTCCTTTTGCTGGACCAAGGCTCTTCCCTCATTTACCACTTGATTTACCACAATTTCCCTGATGTTGTATTCAAGCTCAACAACCTTTTGGAGGGCTGACTCTAATTTGTTGATAAGTGTGTAAATATTTGAAATTATGTTTGAATTCCATCAAAAAAACTGGTTTTTATAGTACTACCTTCAACACATACATATTTTTCATCATCTTTAATAAATTAAAGACAATAAACATAAATATTGCATTAGAATATAGCAATTAGATGTCAACTCTTGATATTTAGAAATTATGTGCATAACTCAATGGATTTTGATTAATAAAATTCATTGTAAAATTGGCCTTTTTCATTGTAATTTATTGAAATGGACTGTGTTTTGTATTAGAGAGCCATTAACGCTTAGTATAAATATTGATACATAGTGCATTTTACAGCCTGTATATTTACCTATTGGTAATAATAATCAAACTTTTTAGTTGGATTTTGTGAGAGTAATAATAATGTAATATGGGTCATTATTTTTCTTGTTATGCCTAGGTGTCAATTATTTTTCTTGTTATGCCTAGGCGCCAGATTGGTTATTTTATAACTTAATCACATTATTCATATTCAAATTATTCAGAAAGAGTAAAATACAATCAATCCCAAATATTTAATTGATCTTGGGCTTGGGTGATTTTTTGAAAAATAATTCATTGATTTTATAATTGAAAATTGCAACTTATAGTACTACTGAAAATATCTTAAGTGCTACTACAAACCAAAAATATTTATGATGAGTTGCATGGGAGACTAATAGCAGCCCCAAAGCTATAAATGCTATTACCCTATCTTTGGCTCATCATAAATCTTCTTAGTTTGTTTCAGAAAAAAAGGTTGTTGTTTTTGAAAGACTGATAACTCTATTTAAAATACACCCTCTAGTAAGCTGTCCTACTTCATGAACTTGCCCCAATACACTACTAGCATCTTCTGATATTTTTGTTTCTCTGGTATCATCACATGATTTCAAATGATAATTTATCTCAGAATATTCTGAGAAGCTTTCAAATGTTAAAGGTGAAGTATATAACTTCCCATCTTTCATCAAATATGAAAGATTAATGCACATATTTTTAACTTCAAGCTCTCTTTTTATAGGCCTAAATTTCCTTTCATAAATATAAAAAAATGCTTTTTGGGAAACAATTGAACCAGTTAAAGCTGAATTGTATAATTCTTTTCTTCTTTCTTCTTTCTCACAAATATTTTTTAGATCATTAATGTTGTTAATATAAAGTACATTTTCTTTTTCCTTTAAAATTTTTGATATTACACCAAAGTGACCATCAACAATGCTTTTTCCATGGCATTCAACAAAACAGTTATATTTTATAGAACCCTTAATATATTTAGGTGCCTCTTTAAATAAGTAATATAAAAATTCATATTATCTAAAATGATTTCCATTATCTGTCCATACTTTTATATTTTTTATTTTTTTAAATCTATCTAATTTAAGAAGACTTATTAGACATTCACCTGAAAATAAAGAATCATGTGATAATATTTGAGACAAAAAATCATGATATTCATATTTAATTTTATTTTTTTCTTTAAAAACTAATGCAAACCCTAATAATGAGATTGGTTTTTTTGAATAAAAACAATTATTGGTCTCAATTGGACCACCTCCAACCTTTTAGTTTTCTTTATAATCTATAACTACAACACAAGACTCATCATCTAGTTCATTAATATCTTTTTTATATTCACAATTTTGATGAACATAAAAGACTTGGTGCTGATTAATAGTCTTTAAGTCATTGTCTATAGATTCTGGTAATGGTAAGGTTTTACTTTCACATTCTTCCTTCGTTTTTTCTAGTGAATTTTTTAAATTACAAATATTGCACATATTGGTTTGTTTTTTACTTTTTATTATATTTTTAGGGATTAATTTATAGTAAGTGGAAATTGAAACTGATATTCTTTTTTATTTTCATATTTTCATATTTTCATATATTTCTTTTTTTGTTTTAAGTAGAGAGTATTTAATTTCAGTTGAGTAATTACTCATCTCTTTTTTTATATCTTTATAAATTTTTTCAGGCACTTTTTTTGTAAACTGGCTTGTTTCAAAAGAATTTTCCAGCAATTTTTTAATTATTTTTTTAGTTATTTCTTTTTTTAATGAATAGTTATTATTTTTTTGGCTTTTTTTGTTTAAGCTTACATTTTTATTTTTATTTATTTTTCTTGAGTATTCAAACTCACTTTTGGTTATATTAAACCCCATATCATTAAGCTCTTTTAAAGAGTAACTGGAAGTAACCAGAGATTGCAAGGCTGGGAGATGTTTTTGGGGAGAAGATTTCATGAGATCCTTTAAGTTTTCAATGAACTCATTGCCTTTTTGATTTTGAATAGTTGGCAGAAACTGAGCTTTCCCAAATTCAGTTTGAGTAAGGAAGTGCTTGATGAAATTATCAAGATCATCACCAGCAATAAAGAGGAATGCCTTTTTTAACATTGCAATTCTCTCTCTTTTTGTTGAAGCTCCCAAGGAAAAAAAGGGTAGCATGGAAGAAGTAAATTTAACTGGAGACATGGTAGTATTTTGAATCTGTAATTAGGTCAGATCTCTTAAATGTGCCTTAATGATGGAGTAGTTATGATCAGAATGTGGTCTTTGAATGGGGTCTTTTGGATTAGAAGCTTTGTGGTACTTTAGCTCTTATATACCAAGCTAAATGACACCATTCTGAAAGAAATGGTGTGATAGCTTTTATTATAGTTTGAACTTGAATTTATGTTTGCAGAAATTAATTAAATACCCAGTTTTCATGCACAAGTGATATATGTGAAGCAGCTAAGCATTATTATTACATCATATCCTCTTTGTAATCAATGCAAATCAATTAAAATGATGTATTCAGTTAATTGTAACTCTTCCGCATATTTTTAAAATGATAAAATATTAAAGAATTCCATTTAAAGAATGCTTAATTTGAGGTTTGAAGCTCACTTGAACCTTAAAATCAATCTAAACAGTGATAAAAACATCCAAACTTCAAACTATCATTAAATCCTAGAGAATTGAGCTTTTTAAATAAAATAAAATGCAAAAATAAAGCTCTCAATCTTATATTTAATTTTGTCAAATAAAAAACATCTGTTGTGTATTGAAAAAAGAGTATTTATTAGCTTTGAAGTGATCTACTTTATATCATTAGATATAATCATATAATAAAATCTGGATTATGCTCTTTTAAATGATTTTTGCTTTAATATTGAGCATAGTATACATATTAAATTTTTTACACCAATAGAAAGATAAGATTCTTAGCTTCATTTTGATAGTTTACAGTGTGAAAAAATATTAATTTTTCATCAAGTTATTAATGTTTTAAATATAAATTGTGTAATTAGTTACTTTTTCAAAATCGAACTGTGTTATGCTGCGACTTGAGCAGCATGTGCATTAGAAAATGGCCTAATTCCTAAAATAATGACCCAAATGTATTGATTGACCACCACAATTCAGAGATGGCCGGCCACCCAGGTAAACACAAATCCCTCTCAAGTATCAAGCAGAACTATGCATGGCCAGGCATGGACAAAGAAGTAGCTGCCTACATCAACAGCTTTGAAACCTGTGGAAGAACCAAGACGCGTTGCTCTAAGCCAGAAGGGTTACTGAGACCTCTGGCCATCCCTGCTGGCCCCTGGAAGTCAGTGTCAATGGACTACATAGTAGAGCTTACCCCTTCAAAATCCTTTGACACAATCCTGGTCATGGTCAACTGTTTCACTAAAATGGCCTACTTTGTTTCAATCACTACCCACTGCACGGCAACTGAGACAGCCAGACACTTCCACAACTGCATCTTGACACAACACAACACCCCAAAAGAAATCATCACCAATAGAGGACCCCAGTTTACCTCCCACTACTGGACCCAAGTGATGAAGGACCTTGGAATAAAACGTTGCGTGTTGACCTCCTACCACCCGCAGACAGATGGACAAACTGAACGAGTCAACCAAATCCTGGAACAATACCTCCAATACTATGCCAACGCTGACCAGGACAATTGGGCCAAGATGCTTCCCATGGCTCAGTTTGCATACAACAGTAAAGACTACGCCTCCACTGGGATGTCTCTGTTCAAGGCCAATTATGGGTTTGATCCATTGTGGGACCCTAGCATTGGCAGTAAGGAACAGAACACAGCAGGACAAACTTGGATTGAACAAATACATGCCACCCAGGAAACCTGTCTAAGGAACTTGACCCGTGCTGTTAAGACCTACAAAGCGTTTTCCAACAAGAAAAGAGTCCCCGGCAAACCTCTAGAAATAGGCAATGAAGTTTACCTCAACTCAAAGAACTTTCCCCTACATGTACCCAGTAGAAAGCTAGCATACCGCTGCTGTGGTCCTTACAAGATTGTAAAGCAAATAGGAGAAGTGGCATACAAACTAGAGCTGCCGCCTACTTGGAAAATCCACAATGTCTTCCACCAATCACTTCTATTCAAGAAATAAGGAACCTCCCTCCCCCACCAGAAGATAAAGACCAACCCTCCACCATTCAAGAGGGGCGCTCAACCAAATACAAAGTAGATTACATCCATGGACACCACCTCCACTACAAGACCCAGCAGTACTACGTCAAATGGGTAGGTTACCCCCCCCAAAGAAAGCACCTGGGAACCAGTCTCTAACCTACCTAACGCACAAGAAGCCATACAACAATACCTGTAAAAGGGGACTGGGAAGAAGGAGGGCACTGGGAGAGAAGGGAATGATGTCACAAGTGACAAACTCTTATCAATTATGCTTTTCAAAAAGCCTCAACTACAAAACTTGAACCCCGGCATCTCGCAGGCCGCCAGCCCGCAGGGCCAGCCGCCTGGCTGCCTGCAGTTTTTTGGGCTCAAACCAGAACAGGATTTGACTTTGGAAAATCCTTTGAAGCTTGGTGGACCAAATTCACCTACGCTAATACTCTCCACACTAAAGGTTCCTGATAAAACAGCCAATCAACAGGCGGATCCAGCCACAGATTCCAAAATAACTTGGGCCCGCACAGAAGGGGAAACAGAGAATTTCCCCATAGAACGCGGGCCACCCAGAGGCAACCAATCCCACAACCTGACCAGGGAATTTGAGCATTCTCAGTTCAAACTAGCCAATGAAATAACCCCCGTGATTGATTCCACCAAAGACTGGAAAGACCTGGTAATTGGGAAACTCCAGGCCGACAGAATTTGTGAAAGTTTTACCATGACAGATGGGCATACTTATACCCTGGGCTGCATGGAAGATACCCATTGCCATCCTTGCAATAAAGTGACATGAACCTTTGGTTCAACCAGATCATACCATACTTGTTATTAGTTTTACTTCATTTACAGTCTACTCCTTGCAGCTCTGCACCCTGTGCTCATCTACCCCAAGAAACCGCGGACCAGCTGCCCAAACTTTACCGTCCACCTGGAGCTCCCTTTGGCCCTGTACATTTTACTGAGTACTCACCCAACCCGGTGTATTTAGAGTTTACTCTGGAGGAGATCCTCATCCATGACCCTGAAGCTAGAGCTAGGGAGGCTGAAACTGTTTACAGAGAAGGCACCAAAATCACCATACCTCCTCTGCTATTCCAAGAAAAGTATAATTTCCTGCCCACATATTTGGTTCCAATGACACTGCCCCTCACCCCGCAGCCTGACTGCCTGCAAGAATCTGTTGCCACTAATGAATCCACTTCCACTCAGATATTTGGGGTGATGTATATCACCCTCACCGGATTGATTGATTCTATGGTGTCTGTAAGCAGACCTTGGGAAGTCCTTGGAAAATTGTTATCTTATATTGTAAAGTTAGCCCCAATCTTGTGGTGGGCTCTCCCTGCTGGGCCTGCAGGCTGTCCGCCCGCAAGTTCTCAGGAACCCCACACAGGTTGGATACCTGACAAGGAGCCATAATTAACTTGTAGTATTCAGCCCAACTGAACTGCAACTAAAGGTGAGGGATGACTCCTTCACAGGCTATCCCAAGGGCTACCGACATGATTTGTTCTAAGTCAAGGGTACCCATGGGGTAAGCAACTAGGCAGGGACCATTCCTGAGGTTCAGTATAGTGGGGGTAATAGGCTGGTTGGCAATATCCTCTTCAATAGGAGGACTGGTAATTTCAGGTGAAGTCAACTCTTGTATAAGCGGAGGCAAAGGACCTGAAAATGTGGATGCAAAAGGGATAACCAAGGGGCTTACAGCCCCTGTAGTGAGCATCATTTTTGTTGTGTTCTGAGACGCGGCACAGACACACAACAGGAAATCCTAACCTTAGGATTGGATTCATACTAAGTTTTGGTTAGATGACAGGGAAGGCTATGTGTTTACCTTGCGGCTGTGGAAGAATAATCTCTAATAGTTGTGGCTAGAGAGAGGCGCAGAAGTACAGAAGACACAAAGACAAAAATATGAATAGAACTTATTTTTTATTTTGAATTTGAAATGGAATATATAGTGGTTAGAAATACCACAAAACACTAACAGGACGGTAGGATCACTTGCCACCAGCATTAGTGGGGCAAGTGAGTTGTGCAGAGTCAAGAAACCAAACAATTGTATTTCCTGATTCAGTCATCAACTCATTTCAAGAGGCAAAAGCAAAAGCAAGAGATTTGTCTTTGAAATGGCCCACCAAAGGCAAAATTGATATATGGTGAATAGCAGCATTCACAACATTTGGGGAACACTTCATTGTTTCCCCTGCTGTAGTCCTTGAGAACCAAAGCTATAACCTCTTGGTTGGTACTCAATTCCTCCAATAATATAACAGGATTGTAAACTTACAAGATGAATACCTTTTGCTCTTAAGATATGAGGTTCCTTTGATTTTTGAGGAACCTCTGCACCTCCCAGGAAAACGTCTTAAAACTTGCGTGCTTGAGTACCCTACATGTATCTTTTCCCTCAAGTATAGGACTCACTCCTCCAACATATGTACCCCTCCTCCTTCCTGCCCTGCAGAAGAAGGGGTACCTCTGCTAGCACCAGCGGCTATCATCATTCCCCTGGGCTTCCAGGTGGTAATTGATTCTCAGATTTCTTATGAGCTACCTGAAAAGTTGTTCCTGGAACTCTACTCACCTGAATCCCTAAGCTGTAAAGAGCCCCGCCTGTGTCCTGGGATTTTAGATCAACTCCACAAAGAGCCTGTACAACTACTGCTTGCCAACCTGATGGCCCTGCCCATGCAGGTGACTTGAGGCCAGGTTGTAGGGCATGGTTGTATACTGGGAGCAGATCAAGTGGCCTCCCTCTACCCCTTTGGAACTTTCAGTGATTTCAATCTACCTGAAGACAATCCTCAAGTTCTCTCCTTGTTCACTGCTGCTGATTTCCCCCAACTGTCTCCTGTTCAACAAAAAGATGTGTTGGACCTTCTCAATCAGTTTAGCAACATCTTTGTCTCTGGACCTACAGACTACGGCCTATCTAAAGGGGTTATTCATCAGATTGATACTGGGGATGCACCCCCTTTTCATACCAAACCATACTGCCGTAGTAGGGTGGAGGATGCTCAAGTGTCTAAAGAACTCAAGAAACTTCTGGACACTGGGTTACTGGCCCCTTCCCAAAGTCTGTGGGCTTCCCTGTTACTGATTCTCAAGAAGAAATATAGGGACATTGCATTGCAATGGACTATTGCCGCCTGAACTCTCTCACTAAGAAAAACTTGTACCCCTTGCCTAGGATTGATGATGCTCTCAGACAGCTGGGTGGTTCCAAGTTTTTCTCAGCCATGGATCTAGCCTCTGAATACTGGCAAGTTGACTTATCTCCTGAAAATTGAGAAAAGGCTGCGCTTATCACTTCAGAAGGCCTTTTTGAACCCACTCATATGCCCCAGGGGCTCTGTAATGCCCCTGCTACATTCCAACAGGCTATGGACTCCATCCTATGAGAACTAAAGCTCTCTTGTGTCCTCGTGTACCTTGATGACATTGCTGTATTCAGCGCTACCTTTACTGACCACTTAGACCAGCTCAAGGCTGTCTTCATCAAGATTTGTAAAGCTGGCTTGAAGCTCAAACCCTCCAAGTGCTCCTTCTTTAAGGAACGTCTTGAATTCTTAGGTCATGAGGTCACTCAAACGGGAATCCGCCCCATTAATAACAAGGTGTAAGCCATTGACAAGATGCTACCTTCCACAAATCTTCAAGAGGTTCAAGTATTCCTTGTCATGATGGGCTACTATCAACATTTCATACCTGATTTTGCTGAACTGAGTGAACCCCTTGTCCAGTTGCTTTGCAACGTCCCCTTTGAATGGACAGACAGCCAACAACAAACATTCAAAGTGTTGAAGGCCAAGCTCAAAGAGGCTCTTATCTTGGTATATCCTGATTATGATAAAGAGTTCATCTTGTATACTGACGCTAGTGGAGTAGCTGTGGGTGCCATCCTTGCCCAGCTTGACAATGAAGGTGTGGATTGACCTATAGCCTACTCTTTGCAGGTCCTCAATAAGCATGAGAAGAACTACAGCGTCACTGAGAAGGAATGCCTGGCAGTGCTGCACATGATGAAACAGTTTCAGAACTACATTTATGGGACCCACTTCATGGTGGTCACAAATCACTCCTCCCTCAGATGGCTGCAACAACTAAAGGAGCCTGAAGGTGGATAGCGCTTTGGACTCTGTGTCTGCAAGGATACAACTTCACTGTGATACACTGTCCCAGGGCCCAACATCAGAACGCTGATGGCCTTTCAAGAATGCCAATCCTAGCTATCCATCCCGCTGACGCTGATTGTCTATACGAGTTAATAGGGTATCCTGACTCTTGGACCACTGAGCCAGAAGACATTCACTTGGCACTATAGACCCTATCCAAGGACACTATAATTCATGATAGGCAGCTCTTCAAAAAGGTTAACAATGCCTACCTACCTTACGTCCGCCCTAGTATGAGGATAGCCATTATCCTCCAAGCGCATATTGACACTGGCCATGGAGGCATAGCAAAGACTCATGACTGATTGTGCAAAAACTTCTATTGGGAAAACATGCGCCTCCTTATCCCTGATGTCCTTGCCTCCTGTCATTCCTGTCAGCTCCAACGCCCTCGCCTGTCCCAACACCAGTTCAAGATCATCCCTCCAAAGCATGCCTTCCACACGGTGAGTATTGATGCTGTTGGGCCTTTCCCTTGGTCTTTATTGGGATGTCAATTTATATTAGTTGCTGTAGACAATTTTAGAAAATGGGTTGAGGCCAGAGCAACAAAATATATAGCTGCTAAGACTACGGCTACTTCCTTGCTGCAAGACATTTTCTACTGACATGGCTGTCCTCAAGTCCTGCTTTCTGACAATGGTACCAACTTTAATGCCCGCCTCATCACTTCTATTGTCAAAGCTATGGGGACCCACCAATTGTTCTCCGCACCATATAACCCCTCAACCAATGGAACTGTCAAACAAGCAAACTTCACCCTTGTGTCCATAATGAGGAAGCTCACACTCTCTGACGCTGCCAATTGAGATATGTTCCTCCCTGCTGCTCTCTTTGCTTACCAACTCAGTAGAAATTGAGTGACTGGTCAGTCCCCTTTTGCCATGCTTTATGGGTGTGAAGCTGCTACCCCCTCAATCTTGGGACCCCCCTTGATTGAATTTGATGCGTCTGCAAATCCTGAGGCCCATGTTAAAGACCTAACCAACCGTATCATTGACATCCAGGCCACCGCCTACTCCACTGCTTACAAGGTCAAATCTCTGGAGCTCTCCCATCCAATGCTGCTAGAGCCCCCTCCCTGAGTATCAAATAGGCAATCTAGTTCTCTACTACCAGAATTGTACAGGTGGTAGAGCTCATAAGCTGGATTCCCTCTGGGTTGGGCCCTGTGAGGTCACCTTTAAGAAGGGTGTTGAGTATACTGTGAAACTACTGTCTTCTGGACGTCCTTTTTCCCGTGTTTACTCCAAATTTCTCTGAAAATATCAACTCTGTCATAAATGACAGTTCAATAATTGTATTGAAAACCCAAGAGTTGAACCCCGGTTCCCAGAAGGCGGATCCAACCCTCCAGACCAGTCCAGGACCCGCCAACCCGTTAAGAGACGGGCTCAAATTGGTGAAGTACTCCGCGTTCCACTGGCCTACTACAGAGGACCCTCCAAAGACAACTTGAGTCACACAAAGTGGACGGGGGACCGCCAACTTGCTAAATTGCATACTTGAGTTAATGAGTTACTCTGAGACCTGCCAGTCTCCCAAGGACAATTCACTGAATGGTCATCAGATTGATGCTAACCTTGAGCCACCAAAGACCCAAACCTATGCAGAGGTTGCAACTTGCCTTAAGGAGGTTAAACCAAACCCTATTCTCAACTCTGCCAATGACCTGCCAGCATGCCGCCCAGAGAGGGTTAGTACAATTGGACTACTCAGGTGACATAGTGAACAGTGGCGGCAGAACAAAGCATTGCCACTTCTATTCACCAGAGCAGGCACTACCTGGATCTCCTGCCCCCAAGACTCTAAGCCAAGATCCATGCCCCACCAGTACCTTGTCCGCGAACCTGAACCCTGCAAAAATTAAGGAGCAAAATCCCATAGTATAAAAACCCTGGCGGTATGGTGAAGACCACATTGTCATTTTTGATAATAAAGTTTTATGAACCTTTGGTTTGAACAAATCTTACCCTATCTAGTCTTAGTGATCTTCCATCTTAATTCCAGTCAAGTAGACCACCAGGCCGCCGCCCTCCCCCGAGACCAACCTGCTGAATTGCCACAGGCATTATACTGTCCCCTGGGAGCCCCCTTTGGACCTGTGCACTTTACTGAATACCCCCCCAACCCAGCCTATTTAGAGTACAACTTGGAGACCATCCTCATTGCCAACTCTTTGGCCAGGACTAGCAAAACCAAATACATAGGACGCAAAGAAAAGTGGTACAAAAGGCCGCCAAGATTGTTCAAAGACAAGTACAATTATCTGCCTGCCTACTTTGTACCTATGACTCCTCCCTTAACCCCACAACCAGACCACCCGCTGGAACCTACCGCCACAGCCAAGACCACCTCTACCCAACTGTTTGGAGTACTCTACATTACTTTGACAGGTTTGGTAGATTCCATGGTCCCCAACTCTGGACCCTGGTCCTTACTTGGGCAATCTGTATCTTATATTATCAAGTTAGCACCCATTCTATGGTGGGCTCTACCCGCTGGCTCGGCCGCACCTCACCCCAAGCCGCCCAATGCCTCTACCTACAACTGGCTTCCAGACATTATGACAATCTTTTAAAAGCACAGTAACCTGGGCCCCAAGATGTTATTAACACTTGGGGCAACTTGTATGCTCTTTTTTGTGATAATCACTTATTTTATCCATAAGGCACTTACCTCCCTGATACTCCCATGGATGAAGAACCAACCCGCCAAAGAATTGAAAGACCCTGCACCTGGTGCAGAACCACAGAACCCAGCCACATCACAAGTACAAAATGTGATAGTGAACCAGACTACAACCAAGGTGGATATGCCCCAGATGGGCAAACTCACCTTAGAAAAAGCCCGCCAAGCCATGCCAGTCCTCCGCCTCCACTTCCAAACCAACGCCAATGCCTACCCCAGTGACACTGAGAAAGTCTTGGGGCTGGCTGCCATGCTATCAGGAGACGCACTGGATTGGTTTGGGAAGGCCACCGCCAAAGATGTTGAATTTTGCCTTGAATATTCAAAATTTGAAGCCAAACTCATGAGCACTGGTGATGACCAAGACACCAGATACTATGCGCTGAACTCTATGTTAGAGATCCAACAAGAGAACCGCCCTATCCAAGCCTATATCAACAAGTTCCTTAAACTGAAAATGCGCACCCAACTTGAAGATGAATTATCTTCCATTATTTTCAGAAAGGGAGTTAATTCAGCCATGAAAGACCTGTTGAAGCACCACCCGCCTACACTGAGCCTAGAGGAATTACTGCCCCTATGCAAAGGCCTGAGTCTAAACCAAGAAGGACAGAACGTGAACCCTACCCGAGCCAACAGAGCCATGACGCCCAATTGACCTGGAATGTCCCCTGACAAGTTACAACGCCACTATTAAGATGGGTTATGTTTCTACTGCCATGAGGCCGGGCATCTAACCAGAGCATGCCCTAAGAAGAATACACCTTCTGTATCCTTGGCACAAATAAACACCTCTACAAAATCTTATAAATTCATCCAAGTGACCATAGACCATATGGGAATCAAGCGTCAGATAGAGGCCTTTATTGACACAGGAGCCAATGAAAGCTTCATTGACGCCAACCTGGCAAAGGAACTAGGACTAACAGCTTCAGAGTGTGTCCTACAAGTAACCATGGGAAACAGTTCCCTGGACACTGGCTACAAGTGCAAACAGGAACTTCCCTTGACAATTGGACAGAACGTGTACCCAACCCCCTTGATCCTCTTGCCATGATTGCCCCATCCTCTAGTACTGGGGGACTCATGGTCTGACAGACATGGTCTGATTCTAAATTATTGTGAGCAGACCGCCACCTTAGGATGACCTGAATCTTGTAACACCGGTCCATTCTGTATGAGTCCTGGCAGAACCCCAACCAACAGACTCCTAACCATAAAGATGGAAACCAGCGTTGGGACACTACCTATTCCCCTGCAAAAGTGGGACCATGTATTTAGCAAAGAAGAGGCCACAAGACTACCCAGCCACTCAATCTACAACCACACTATAGACCTACTACCAGGTACCCAACCATACCACAGCCCCATCTATAGTTGCAACCACCAAGAACAAGTGGCCTTGAAAGCTTACTTAGAGGATATGACAAAAAAGGGTTTCATCCAAGTATCAAAGGCCCCGTGCTTGTCACCAATGCTGTTTGTAGGGAAGAAGGACAGCATAATGTGTCCCTGCGTGAACTACCAGAAGCTGAATGATATCACTGTGAAGAACCGCAATCCCATCCCCAACACTGACAACCTTTTCAACGTACTAACTGGAGCCCAGGTGTACTTGAAAATTGACCTAAGAGATGTGTTCAACCAAATCCAAATCAAAGAGGGCAACAAATACAAAACGGCGTTCAAGACCAGGTATGGACTCTACAAGTACCTGGTGATGCCATTTGGACTATGCAATGCCCCCAGCACCTTCCAGCACATGATAAACACAGTATTGGGTGAATACCTCGACCAGTTCTGTGTGGCCTACCTCGACAACATCCTCATCTACAGAAAGACCCACGAGGAACACCTGCGCCACCTGGACCTTATACTAGAAAAACTCTCCCAAGCAAACTTACATGCTAAGCTTAAGAAGTGTGAATTCTTCCAGTCTGAAGTTGAGTTCCTGGGATATGTTGTGAAGACCGGCGGGCTTGCCATGGCACAGGATAAAGTAGAAGCAGTAACGTCTTGTCCGGTGCCCAAATGCAGGAAAGATGTGAGAAGTGTTTTGGGCCTGGCAAATTATTGCAGGGATTTCATCCAAAAAATTTCTCTGATTACCTTGCCCCTGACCCGCCTTTTCTCTGACAAGGTTATCTTTGCTTGGACTGACAAGTGCACATCAGCATTTGAGGCCTTGAAACTTGCTTTCACCTCTGCCCCCGTCCTGGCCATGCCCAACCCATCCAAGCCATTTGTACTGGAAATTGATGCGTCCGACTTTGCGGTGGGCGGGGTCCTTCTTAAGGAAGGAGGGGATGGTATGCTACATCTTGTAGCATATTACTCCAAGAAGACGCTGCCTGCTGAAGGAAACTACCCAATCTACAATAAGAAGATGCTTGCAATAATGAAGACCCTGAAACATTGGCACCAGTACCTATGTAGTGCCAAATTTCCAGTAAAGGTCCTAAACAACCACAAGAACTTGATTTACTTCTTTAAATCTAGACAGCTAAACCAGAGGCAGGCCAGATGGGCCTTGAAACTGGCTGACTATACCTTGATCATTGACTACAAGCCTGGGAAGGTGAACATGGTACCTGACGCCCTGAGTAGAAGAGCCGATCTGATTCCTTCCTCTACAGAAACCAAGGACCACAACACATATGTACTCCTTGACCCAGCCAGCCTAGGCATCCAACTGATGTACATGAAAATCATGGCCCGCAAACCTGACGTAATTGAGGCGCAGAAACAAGACAAATACTCAGCGGACCTTGTTGCTGACTTGACCTCAGACCCAGAGAGCTGCCACCACAAGAAAGGATTCTTGCTGAAAGGATCCACCCTGCTATTACACAACCGGATCTATGTACCAGAAGGTGAAACAAGGACCAAAGTACTCATTGACTATCACAACTCAGAGATGGCCGGCCACCCTGGCAGACTCAAGACACTCCAAGGAATCAAGAAGAATTACGCTTGGCCCTGACTGGACAAAGATGTGGCCGCCTACATTGAAGGCTGTGAGACATGTGGAAGAACCAAAACCCGTAGATCCAAACCTGAAGGCCTGCTGAGGCCGCTAGACATACCTGCGGGGCCCTGGCAGTCCGTTTCAATGGATTATATTGTGGAACTACCTTCCTCTAATGCGTTTAACGCCATCCTGGTCATGGTAGATAGGTTTACTAAGATGTCCTATTTTGTCCCTACCACCACCCACTGCACCGCTGCAGAGACAGCTAGACATTTCCACGACCGCATCCTAACTCAACACAGCACTCCATTGGAAATCATCACTGATAGAGGACCACAATTCACCTCCAAATACTGGACTCAGGTGATGAAGGACTTGTGGATAAAGCGCTGTGTATCAACCTCCTACCACCCACAGAATGACGGCAAGACTGAACAAGTGAACCAAATACTTGAATAATACCTACAATGCTATGCCAACGCCAACCAGGATAACTGGGCCAAGATGCTACCCATGGCACAGTATGCCTACAACAGCAAAGACCACACCTCCACAGGAATGTCCCCCTTCAGGGCCAATTATGGATTTGACCCATCTTGGGATCCCAGTATTGGCAGTAAGGAAATAAATCTGTCAGGACAAACCTGGATTGAACAGATACACGACACCCAACAAACCTGTCTTAAGAACCTGACCCGCGCTGTCCAGACTTATAAGGCTTTTGCCGACAAAAAGAGAATTCCTGGGAAGCCATTGAAGGTAGGGGACAAAGTCTATCTGGACTCTTGAAACGTGCCTCTGACTATTCCCTGTTGGAAGTTAGCCCACAGAAGAAGTGGCCCCTACAAGATCACCAAACTAGTGGGTGAAGTAGCATTTGAACTAGAATTACCCCCCTTGTGGAAAATACACAACATCTTCCACCGTGCGCTTCTATTCAAGAAAGAGGGAAACTCATTCCCCCATCAGAAACTCAAGACTGACCCCCCTCCCATCCAAGTAGGACGCTCTGAAGAATATGAAGTTGAATATGTTCATGGAGACCGTACCCACCATAAAACCTTCCAGTACTACATCAAGTGGAAGGGATATCCACCCAAGGAAAGCACCTGGGAACCATTAAGCAACCTACCCAACGCCCAACTAGCAATCCAACAATACCTTGAGAAGAAGGCCAGGAAGGAAGGGGAAGATGATGTCATGAATGACACTTAAATACTTGTATTGAAAACCCAAGAGTTGAACCCCGGTTCCCAGAAGGCGGATCCAACCCTCCAGACCAGTCCAGGACCCGCCAACCCGTTAAGAGACGGGCTCAAATTGGGGAATTACTCCGCGTTCCACTGGCCTACTACAGAGGACCCTCCAAAGACAACTTGAGTCAGACAAAGTGGACGGGGGACAGCCAACTTGCTAAATTGCATACTCAAGCTAACGAGTTACTCTGAGACCTGACAGTCTCCCAAGGACAATTCCCCAAATGGTCATCAGATTGATGCTAACCTTGAGCCACCAAAGACCCAAACCTATGCAGAGGTTGTGACTTGCCTTAAGGAGGTTAAACCAAACCCTATTCTCAACTCTGCCAATGACCTGCCAGCATGCCGCCCAGAAGGGTTAGTACAATTGGACTACTCAGGTGACATAGTGAACAGTGGCGGCAAAACAAAGCATTGCCTTTCCAATTTGCCAGAACAGGCACAACCTGGATCTGCCGCCCTTGAGACCCCAAGCCAAGATCCATGCCCTACCAGTACCTTGTCTGCAAACCTGAACCCTGCGAAAATTAAGGAGCAAAATCCCATGGTATAAAAACCCTGGCGGTATGGTGAAGACCACATTGTCATTTTTGATAATAAAGTTTTATGAGCCTTTGGTTTGAACAAATCTTACCCTATCTAGTCTTAGTGATCTTCCATCTTAATTCCAGTCAAGTAGACCACCAGGCTGCCGCCCTCCCCCGAGACCAACCTGCTGAATTGCCCCAGGCATTATACCGTCCCCCAGGAGCCCCCTTTGGACCTATGCACTTTACTGAATACCCCCTAACCCGGCCTATTCAAAGTACGACTTGGAGACCATCCTCATTGCCAACTCTTTGGCCAGGACTAGCAAAACCAAATACATAGGACGCAAAGAAAAGTGGTACAAAAGGCCGCCAAGATTGTTCAAAGACAAGTACAATTATCTGCTTGCCTACTTTGTACCTATGACTCCTCCCTTAACCCCACGACCAGATCGCTTGCTGGAACCTACCGCCGTAGCCAAGACCACCTCTACCCAACTGTTTGGAGTACTCTACATTACTTTGACAGGTTTGGTAGATTCCATGGTCCCCAACTCTGGACCCTGGTCCTTACTCGGACAATATGTATCTTATATTATCAAGTTAGCACCCATTCTATGGTGGGCCCTACCCGCCGGCTCGGCCGCGCCTCACCCCAAGCCGCCCAATGCCTCTACCTACAACTGGCTTCCTGACAAACTCCCTGTGTCCAATCTTGAGGGGGGAGATGTTGTAAATTGCGTGATTAATGCTATTTCAATATAGCCTTCAAATATTGATAGTTGTGAAGATTTGGCTGGGGTCGCTCTCGAGTTTGGATATTCCTTGCCTTCTGTAAATGGGTCTGGTTCAATATCCACCCATTCCAGATTATTGTACCTGTCTGTGATTGATCCTGGTATGATCTCATCCCAATGTGACCCCCTCAGCCACTCTGTCTTCCTAATGAGTGATCACTGTTCCTTGTCTACTATTTAAGTAGAAACATTTCTCCTAATAAAGACAAGTTTATCCACATTTGTGTTGGCTTTAATAATCTTCAAGCTTTTTCCTGTCCTTTTTGCCAAAAGGGTTTTCTCTTCTCGTTTTCCAGGAAATTAAGGTATGTGCCCTTAATTTTGCCCTGAAGGCTAATCCAAGGCTAGCTTCAAACCTCAAATCTTTCGTTATAAAGATTTCCCGCTGTGTCCTCCTAGATGTCGTCCCCAGGAGCCAAACACAACAATGTTTATGGGCATTCATTAGAGGGTCTATTTTTAAGTTCAGTATTAACCTCATTTTGGAAAGCAGCTACCTCAGCATAGATCAGGGTTTTCTATGGTGTGCCTTTGATTGTGACCAATACTCCATTGGGCTAACTTCTTGGCTTAGTGGGTGGGTCATCAAATGTCCTTCAGATTTGGGCCCAAAACACCACGGCCTGCCTATCCTTTGGCTCTCTTGGCTAGCGGCTCATATTTCCTGGAGACCAGGGTTCAATTCTTGGATTTGGCTTGTGTTTAATATTAGAATCAAATGGCATTCAAGATAACACAGGACATTTCTGATCTACACGGACAGGATGTGGTATACCAACAAGTTATATAAAACCCTTCTTATGTTCTCAATAAAGATACCAATTTCTTAAAACTTCTTCTTTATTTCATATTGTATATTCCTCAGAAGTATGTGTACAACATTGGTATTGCTTTTGATATAGCCAGTCCTTTTTAATTTATGGTCAGATTCCTTAGAAATCAAAGTAGGTATATTAAGCCCCCAAAAAACTAAGACCTTAACCTCAAAAAATAAACTTGCGGTCATCAAGCTTTTGGATGCTGGAGTTTTGGTGAGAGTTGTTGGCACTCTTAACTTGATACAATTTTAACACTAAATTTTAAGATCGAATCGTTTATTATAGAAGCCTTTTATCTGCGTGACAAAGATTCTTTTAGTTTGCAATTATTTTGAGTGCTAAAAATACTTTTATTTCAACAATTTATCAGAAGTTGATTGTAAGATCTGATGCTTATTTATAGTAAGCCAATCATCAATGGCCAAATGTCGAAAGTAGTTTAATTGAGGCTATCTTGCATGCATTGAAAATGTGGAGTATCCACCTATGAGGGAACGCCACTGGAGCAAAATCCTGAGTTAAATCCAGAACATGGCAGGTCAGTGCAGCAGTCCTAACCAGAGTGCTGACGAGAACCCACTCTTGATCTTGTAGCTATTCCACTTCCCAAATAATGGCTGAGCCTACCAAAACTGAACTACAAGAATTTTTCAGAAAAGCAAACCAAAAACGAGAAAACAAGGTAGGCTATATTATAATCTGGTCCCGGTTTTTGTATTTACAGTGACAAATATCTTAAAGGAGCTGTTAAAAATCGATTTGCCTTCCTTTCAATAAAATATCCTGGATTCGCTTTGAACTTTAGGCACTCAAAAGCAACGCTCAGTGCATTTTTCATAGTGCCAATTATTAATATTTCTTCTAGTTATGTTTTGATTGTGGAAGCAAGAATCCAACATGGTCGAGTGTGACTTTTGGAATTTATATTTGCCTTGATTGTTCTTCGGCCCATCGTAACCTGGGGGTTCATATTTCCTTTGTGAGGTAAGTTTGGTGAATTTACTTTCCTTAACTTTTTAATTCCGCTCAAAATAAATTCCTTACTCTTTGTTGTATTGTTTGACCTTTAAGAATATACCTTTTTTTCAGATCGTTTATCGAAAAACTTGCTTACTTGATTTTATGGAAGCCGCTTAAAATCTACAATCCTCTTTCTAAAATTGGGCTAAACACTACTCTTTAAACATCTCTTCTTTAGCATTCAACTACTTTAACTGCAATTTTTAGATCGACTTCTTTAGATAGTTGGTCCTGGGATCAACTTAGAGTGATGAAAGTGGGTGGCAATGGCCCCGCTCTTGAATTTTTTAAACAGAATGGTGGGCCTACACAAGGCGACACAAAAACCAAATATACTTCGCGTGCTGCAACCCTCTATAAGAAGGCACTAGACAAAAAGGTGCAAGAAGACTTAAAACTGTAAGAAAACTCCCTTCAGAGATATTTAACGTTTGGATGAAATAGAAACCCCAAGCCTATCATTGAAGATGTTGAAGATAAGAAGGCTCAATCCGAAAAAAAGGAAGATGATGATTTCTTTTCTTCATGGGACAAGGTCCCCAAAGCCAGTACGCCAGCTCCTAAAAAAGCTGTTGCTCCCACTGCACGGCTGGGGCTTGGTGCGCTCAACAAAGCGGCTGCAGGACCCTCGCGGTTAGGTGCAACATCTTCTCTTAAATCAAAGCCTGCTTCATCCAGAATGGCAGCCACCAAGAAAGTGGCGATAAGCTTTGATGAAGCTGAAGCTTTAGCCCGAGAAGAAGCAGAACGTAAAACTGTCCTAAAGTCTTCAATCACGGGTCCATCCATTGTTAGTCCCAGGCCATCCGCTGGCGCGTTAACTACCGATGAGTCTTCAGTCCCCAAAAAGGGTGCCATTTCATCTCGACTCATGTATTCTAGCCCAAAGGTGGCAGCTTCAAATCCTTCATCGACTGCCCGTACTGGGCCTCGTCGCTTGGGTGGTTTTGGAGCCACTGCAGCCCAAGCCCCAAAGGAGCAGCCCAAGAAGTATTACTTCTTTTTAGCTCAACTAATATTTTCTTAGATCATTTGCATTTGGCGCTTCGTCTCAACCTGAGCCAGAAGGTACTTTTATTATCGATATCCCTTTTAAAGCTTTAGCTACTGGTGAGGCTCAATCGCGGTTTGGAAATGCAAAGGCACTCTCGTCTGATCAGTTCTTTGAGCGGGGGTCCTATGATCCAAATGCAGGAGCCAGTGAACGGGAGCGTCTAGCACAATTTGACGGTGCTAGGTCTCTCTCCTCAGCCCAGTTCTTTGGGGAAAGTGGTCAAGAGGATGATACAGACTCAGGTATTAGTCTCTTGATTTCTTTTCTCATCTCTAGGCACAGGGTTTCCAGGCTCAGAAAGGATTGGAATCCCTCTGGACATGAATGTGGATATGGATGCTATTCGTGATACTTTAAGGAATGGCACTCAAAAGTTGGCAGGCATGCTAGAAGATTTTAGGGTAACCTAACTACTATTTATAAGCTAATCACGTATAGTTTTAATTTTAGCCACCCTTAGAATTTATTCTCATTAAACTTATCTTTTAATATTTCACGTTCCGCTCTGTTAGATGTACGTTAATGACTGCCATGTATTGAAAGTAACATCTTAAATGCTTTCAAGCCAATGTGCCTGATTTACCTCAATTGTTTTTTAAACTATGTCTATAACCCCTATGCCCAGATCATGGGTGACTGATGCTGTTAAAATATAAGTCTGGAATGAAGATACAAGGTGACGCAATCATAAAACAAGCACAAAAAACAGTATTTTTAATCTACACAATATGCTTTGGACTCGATGTTGTCAATTATTCTATATATAGATCACTTATCACACATAGTCATGCATTATAAGATCTTTAAAAAAGGTGAATGCTGTTGCAACTGAGCTAGATATAGTTCAGCGTTGGGGGTGTTAGAGTTTTGCATATCACTTCAAATTAAAATGAGACTGGTGAGGGTAGAATACCCACACCAACATCCGAACGGAAAGTACACTGAAACTTTAACCCCGTGGATCTTCTAAAGGGAAGGAGATAACAAACCAACAGAACAAATACCAAGATTGCAAACAGGGAATGCAAATGGGTAACTGATGTCGAAACAACGGGGTTGACCCCCCAGCAAGGTTCCGACTAAACAGGTTTGTGACCCGCAACCCGACTTCCCAGTGACCTGAAGCCAAATGTGGAAGTCAGCTCAAATTTCCAAATCCAACAACATGAACAGATGGTGATCCCTGTACGGTGGAGAGCTCGATTCAGCGCTTGACTCATTACAAGGATCAAGCCACCCCCTTACCATCCTACTGAGTGATCTTCATAATCATGTTCCTACTATCTCAATTCACAACAACTAGATAACTTCTACATCCCAATAAAGAATATTATCTAGTTTCCAATTATTTTCCCCTTGTAACTCTGCTAAAACATCACAGTTACAACACTAAGAAGAAAATGTTGCTCATTAGAGACAAGAGGGCTTTGTGGTTCCACATGGAGGCCTTCTAAATCCAGGGCAAGACCAGATGGGAGTAGGAAGTACCAGGGGTCTTTGCGCCCCACATACTTGATTATTTTTATAGTTTTATTTGGGATGGGGATAGTCTTTATTGCAAGTAGGTGAAGATAGGAGTCATTATTTATTAGGTTAAGCCAAGACATCAGCTTGAGCATTCCAAAGTCTTTTAACTGCTTTGGTATTATTTAATTCATAAGCTTATATGTTTTTGAACATTAATAGAATGTACAGTTTATTGAAGAATTTTTAAAAGCGCAAAATATACAACTAATAAAAGTAAGTCTTACTTTTATCAATTGTCTTTTTTGCTTAAAAACTTTTCATCTACTTTAGTAAGCTAAGGATCATATATATGAGTTGTATGAGAGAGTAATAACAGCCTAAAGCTATAACTGATATTACTCTATCTTTGGTTCATATAATCAATTTCTTAGCTATCTTTAGAAAATAAATTCAATATTTTAAAAGACTATTTACCCCATTTAAAATATAAGCTTTTTCAGTGTTCTTAACTTCATGAGCATTTCCTACTAGCTCTTTAGTAGTGTCGCAACATCTTCAATTACTCCCTCTCGGGGAATTAATGCCCCGAGTAAATCACCGAGCGGCTCACTGAGTGGTTCACCGCCCAGTCAATGAACCAGTGGCACCATTATCAGTTAACCATCTATGACAGGGATCCCTCAATCCAGGTCCTAAATGGAACACAACTTGATTAAGCCTCGTGACTCAAGAAGAACATTACTCAGATAAGCTCCATGACCTCCATGACGTACATGGACGACATGTGGCTTGTCATGATACTATATATTAGCCTATATTCATATTCAATAAAGTATCATTCTCTTCTTAATCTTCCCCTTTATTTTGTTTATTATACTTCCCAGAAGTATAAACTTGACAGTGGTAGCACAGGTAGGTTATCCATACCTACCCAACTCAAAGGAAAAATTCCTCCCAAGAAAAGAACCCAAGCAATGTCACTCCCTAATGGTTGGAGAGATTACAAAGTAGGATAAGACGTCCCCCCAGGACTTGTCATCTACAATAATCTTTTGTACCCATTGACCAGTACAACACTCTCAAAACCCGCAGACTGTTCCCTACCACGCCAGCCGCAACAGTGCCTACGCAACCTGAGATACCCAATATCATGTTTCAGTGCTTCCGTACTGCTGAGATTGGCGCCTTTGCAGGACTACGCTGTGAGAATGCCTCTCTTTGGATCAACAGCACCAAGAGCAAGTTTGAACAAGTGGAGTATCCTCAAAGACTCTGGGTTAGCAAAATTGCCCTCCACGTCACAGGAACTGCCTCACGTTTTGTTACCAAATGGCTAGCTCAACATCCTGATCAGAAGGAAAACTGGGAAATATTCAAAGCCGCATTCCTCAAAAAGTTCTCCATGAAGGATTCAGACATGGTGATTATGACCGAACTCCAAACCTTCAAAATGACAGGAACCATTGAGGAATACATCGCCACATACAAAGGACTACGTGACTGTGCGCCCAACACCATCAACTTTGATGAACCTGGACCACACCTGGACTTCTACAATGGCCTTTCTAAACATATTAGACGTCAGTTTGACATGACCCGCTGCAAGAACCTTGAGGATGTATTCCTAGAAGGAAAATGCGCAGCTCAGAAGTCTGAAAATCTACACACCTCCAACAAACGCAAGGAAAACCACACAGTTAAGAGAGAGCCTCGCCCCAATAAGCAAAACAACCGAGCCAACAGTACCCAGCCTCAAAACGGGAATCACACTTCACAAGCTAACCAGGCTAGCACCAAAGATACCAATGAGGAGGGAAAAGCTCAGGGGAGTGCTTAGGCGAGCCGCCCTCCCCCGCTTCACAAGACTCGTACAAGAACAGGACATGGACTCCATCACCATGATCCAGGTTCCCTCCAGCAAACCTCTACTGTTTGCCGCCCAATCTGGAAATAAACTCCTTACCTATCCTTTTGGTTTTTGCAGATACCAGGGCACAGCGCTATTTGACACTGGAGCTGATCAATTGCTTATTAACAAGAGTTTTGCAGACCTCATGAAGTTACCTACTGTTTGAAGTAACATCAAGAGAGTCATCATGGCGGACAACTGCAGAACACCAGTTACCCACTAGACAAAACCTTTCTGAGCCCAATTGGAGACATCCAAACAACAATTAGCGGCCCTATCATCCCAATCCCCAAATACAATATCATACTTGGATTAGATTGGATGCAAAAGACAAAGCCTCACATTGACCAGGACAGTGCCACCCTCACTATCCAGCAAAGAGAAGTCCACCATCATGTGTACCTGACACACCTTGACACCCTCATGAGGGACCACATATTTGTAAAGATCATGAAAACAGAGAAAGAAACCAACATCAGCAAAATCAATTGGAGCACATGTACATATGAAGTCATCCACTTCAAAAACACAGAAATTCAACACAAACAGAACCCAATTAGAGACCAGCTAGTCAATAAGTTTCCCTCCGTATTCCAAGGAACACTACCCAGGCTGCCCCCTGATTGGGGTATATAACATAAAATTGACCTAAAAGGTAGCGTGCTTAAGGCGCAACCCATCTACTGCCTCACACAACAAGAAGACAACGCTCTGAAAGCCTACATTGGCAAAGCACTTGAGAAAGGCCTCATCAGACCTTCAAAGTTGCCCTTTGATGCCGCTGTCTTCTTTGTGGCAAAGAAAGATGGAGGCCTCTGCCTAGTCACAGACTACAGGGCCCTCAACAAGGTCACAATAAAGAACAGGTATCCCCTGCCCCTAATTGATGATCTTTTTGATGCCCTGGGGGTCCCAAATTGTAATACCCTAGAATGATGGGCACCACTTGGAGTATGTATGGCAGCAAATTAGAGAACTGGAAACCCATCAAGGCAGTGATTATGGGATACACCATCATTAGCCAGCAAAATACTTTGGTGTGTATGTTGAAACGCCCAAAGCTCCCGGCAAAGTAGGTGAGGATGTAGTAAGCAGACGTATACATGGCTATGGAGAGTGTTGAATGGGGAGATATCAGAGGCGGCCAGGGTCCAGTGTTTGACGAGTTAAGTTTGCCAGGGTTGTGGTATGGGTCATAACCTAGTCCTTCTGTGGAGGGGCCAAAAAACTCTAAACTCTGTTGGTAGCCTCCAATCCCAAGGCAAGCTGTGAGCACAGCTGTGAAGATGAGGTGATTCATCTTCACTGGGTTGGCAGGGGCTTGATCTGTAAGCTTAACTGTAGTTGGAGTTAGAAATTTCACTTTATTGAGGGTATTAGTCTCAATAATAGCACAAGCTATTACTGAGGGGAGATCCTTTATTTATAGTGGGCCCCACTTGCAAAGTTTTGCAATTGGGAGTAAAAACAGGGGACTGGAGTTCCCAAAAGTCTGGTCATGGGAATTGGGAATTGGTGTTTGAAGGGATGGCCAAACCCTTGTTCCTGGGCAATCTGTTGGGGTTTTAGACAGTGCTGCTTGGGGCCAATAATTTCTTCTGGATGGGTGGTCAGGTGGTTGGCTGGCAAGCGGGCGGGGGACTGGCGGCGGGTGCCTGCCTGGATGTTAAATTATTCTGGCCCCCATAAAAATCTGTTTTTTGAATTTTGATTTTTCTTTTCCCCTGATAGTGGGGGGAAATTCCCTTTAAATTTTGCCCCTCCTGTTGAACATTTCTCCACTTGATTCCAACATTTTTCCCTAGTCAAAATCTGGTTTATGTCAGGAATATTTCTGACATTTGCCTTTCCTTCCCCCTCTAGAGTGTCCTTCCCCTGGTGGTACTGGACAATCTTTTTGGGAGCGTTGATGAGGTTGGACTATGGCTCCCAAGAGTTGGACTCTGGTGGGTATCCTAACCATGAGACAAGGTACTAGATCTGGTTGCAAACTTTTTGGTACCCTAGCACTGCATCTACCTCTCACTCTGGTGTGTGTTGTAGGACTTTGGGCGGCGGTCTAGAGCCTTCAGTCTGGTGTGTTGGGGGAGGACCGCGCTTGGCTGTTAGCCTGGAGATGTGGAATACGTTGTGTGCACTGGAGTGAGCCAGGAGTTGAATCTTGTAGGCGGTGGCCAATATCTTCTGAAGGACCCGGAGAGGGCCAAAGCGTCTTGGTCCAAGCTTGCGGCCCACCTGGTTAAGCTTGAGGTTCTTGGTGTCCAGGTAGACATTGGATTCCACTAGAAACTCAGATGTTGGTCTTTGGTGTTTGTCTGCTTGAACCTTGTATTGTTGTTGGGCCAAGTGTAGGTTACTCTGTAACTCTTCCTGGGTGTCTCAGAGGGTCTGGAAGTAATTGTTGGCTTGAGGGACGGTTCCTGGTTGGCCTGAGGTTGGGATTCCTTGTGGAGAGTAGCCGTAGTTGGCCTTAAAGAGAGTCATCTTAGTCCCTGAGTGGTAGGAACTATTATAACTGAACTGGGCTAAGTGTAACAACTCTGACCAAGTGTATTGTTTAGTGTTGACGTAGGTGCAAAGGTATGTCTCCAAGATTTGGTTGATCCGCTCCGTCTGTCCGTCGGTCTGGGTGTGGAAGGCAGTTGACATGTTCAGCTTTATCTGTAGTTGTCTCATGATTTTGCCCCAGAACTTGGAGGCAAATTGTGTTCCTCTGTCTGAAACAATGTCCTTTGGTAGGCTGTGGTGTCTGTAGATATGCTCAAGGAACAAGCGGGCAGTGGCTGTAGCTGTCATCCCGCTGGAGCAGGCAACAAACTCTGCTGCTTTGGTGAGTCAATCTACAAACACCAAGATCCCGGTGAAACCCTTGCTTGGGGGAAGGTCGGTGATGAAATCCATAGAGATTGATTCCAAGAGCATTGAGGGTATCTGGAGAGGTTGGAGGAGGCCCTGAGGTTTCTGCATAGAGTGTTTGTTTCTCATGCAGGACACACATCAACTGATGTAATCCTTCACCTGGGGAAACATGTGGGGCCACCAGTAGTTCAAGCGGAGCCTTTCCATAGTTTTCTTTACCCCACTGTGTCCTCCCAAGGGGTAATTGTGGATTTCACTAAGCACTTGGTCCTGGATAGCTCCTGGGGGAACCACTAGCCTGTTGTGTCTAAAGAGTAGACCCTGTCTTAGTTTGTAGTTGCAGTTTGGTTTGTCAGAGATCATCTTGGTCACTATCTCTTGGATCAGGGATGAATCCTTCTGGGCTGCCTTGATCTCATCTTCCAAGGTGGTGGTAGGTCGGGAGATGCCCAGAACTGTGAGCAGGAACTGTTTGGGTCTAAGAACCAGGCAAGTGTTGAAGTGGTTGATGAGTGGTCTCCATCATTGAGGTCTTCCCTTCAACTCAGGGCGTTGGGAGCCTCATTGGTGTGGCCTGGGATGTAGCTTATCTTGAAATCATATGAGGACAAGTCCAAGGCCCACCTAGCCAATTGCTGGCAGATCTTCCTGTTTTCTGTGAAGTATAAAAGGTTCCTGTGGTCTGTGCAAACAATGACAGTATGTTTGGCTCCTTCCAGGTATCTTTGCCAATGTTTGAAAGCCTTTACAATTGCCATGAGTTCCTTTTTGTAGACGTTGTAGTTCTGTTCCCAGTCCAGCAGTTTCTTGGAGAAGTATGCCACAGGGTGATATACTCCAGGCCCCCTTCCTGAAGTAGGATGTCCCCTAACACAAAGTTGGAAGCATCAGTCTCCAAAAAAAATTGGAGCTTGGGGTCTGGTCTTCTCAATACTGGGGCCAAAGTGAAGGCTACCTTAAGGGTCTCAAAGGCCTTTTGAGCTTTGTCAGACCATTTGAAGGGTACACTTTTAGCCGTGAGGGAGGTGAGCGGGTGGGCTATTTTTGCAAAATCCTTGATGAATTTCCTGCAGAAATTTGCCAACCCAAAGAATCCCCTCAGTTTGGTCCTGGAGTTTGGGATGGGCCAGTCCAGTACAGCAGCAACCTTGGATGGAGCAATTGCAAAACCACCCTTTTAAATGGCATAGCCTAAGAACTCCACCTCGGGTTTCAGGAACTCACACTTCTCCTTCTTACAATAGAGCTTAGCCTTCTGCAGTCTGGATAGGACCTTTTCCAGGTCTTGGAGGTGGGTGGTTTTGTCCTTGGAGTAAGCTAGGATATTGTCCAAGTATACAACCACATATACATCCAGTAGTTTGAACAAGATCTCATTCATGAGGGCCTGGAACGCTGAAGGGGCGTTGCACAAACCAAATGGCATGACCAAGTACTTTTATAACCCAAACTGTGTGCAGACCGCTGTTTTCCATTCATTGCCTTCCACAATTTGGACCTGATTATAGGAATTGCAGAGATCAAGTTTGGAGAATACATAGGCTCCTGTCAGGTGGTCTATCAGTTGCTCTGCAGAAGGCACTGGATAGCAATCCTTCACTGTGATGGTATTGAGCAGACTGTAGTCTACGCATGGTCGTAGTCCCCCGTTGCTCTTTTTTACAAAGAAAATTGAGGAGGAGCAGGAGGACTGAGAGCATCTCATGTTTCCTTTGGCAATCAATTCTGAGATGTACTCCTTCAATACAATACCCTGGGCGTGTGTGGTAGGGTAGACCTTGCCCCACTTGGGTGTTTTGCCAGGCATGAGATTGATGCAGAGGTCACTTGGCCTTTGCTCAGGGAGGGTTTTCAGGGGGGCTTTGCTGAAAACGTCCCCATATTGCGCAAGGAGGCTCTCCAAAGTTGGCAAGATCTCTACCACATTTATAGATGAAGTGGTGGTTTGTCCCAGGGTCACACTGCCAGATTTTCCATTGCTGGAAATGTTGACTTGGTGGGTGTCCCAGTTGATATTGCACTTTGCTTGCTCCCACCAAGGCATCCCCAATATGACAAGGAAGGACAGGTCCTTCAAAGCTGAGAAGTTGAGCTCTAAAGGTATCCCACCAATTTCTACTGTCATGGGTTGAATGACCCTGTATACCGGGGGGGGGTGCTTCCATTGGCTAGTCAAGCTGTCCCCCTGGTTGGGTTTGCAGGCCTAGGGATTTGAGGAGGAGGAGATTGATAAAATTCCCCATGGCTCCTGTGTCTAACAATGCTGTGGTTTGGATATCTGTATTGCAGGAGGAAATTGTTATGGGGACTATGCAGTAGAGATAAGTATTTTCTTTATTACCTTCCTTGTCAACCGCCATCAATGGTTGGGGGTTTGAGGGGGTTTAAAGGGGGTTGGGCAGGCTGTAGGACAATTCATGACCGTGTGCCCTGCCAGGCCACAGTACATGCAAAGCTGCTGAGCTACCCAACAGGCCTTCTCCTCGCTGGAGAGCATAAATCCTCCGCCTGGTTTGGGCACCATTCCTGGACGCAGGGGTTTCTCCTTGTTGTTGGCTTTAGGAGGGAGTACCTGGATGGCGGCCACTTGGGTAGGCTGTTTGGTCAAGGTGTCCTCATAGCAGCCTCCCCAAGTTTGCACTTCCTTGATTACTTCCTCATAGGTGTCAGGAAGTTTGTGGTGGAGCAGGAACTCCTGAACTTGGGGAGATAGACCTGCGTAGTAGAGGTAATAGGCTTTGTTGTTGTCCAGTTGGAGCACCTCCTTAAGCTGGGAGAATTTCTTGGTATAACTGGTTGTGGAGGAGGTTCCTTGCCAGAGGGAGTATAGCTTGCGTCAGGTGTCGTTTATGTCTTCAGGCAAGCTGACGGAGTCAAGTAATCTCTGGCTGAAGGCATGGAAGTCATGGCGTAAATTGGGATCCTTGAGATTGATTGCTGCAAACCAGTCTCATTGTTGGCCAGTGAGCTGGTTAGCCACGTGGAGGACCTTCTGAACGTCTGTGGTGTATTTGGAAGGCTCGGATTTGAATAGCGTATGGGAAAAGGAGAGCAGGGTGAAAATTGCTTGCTTCTTGCTGGAATGGATAGTGGTCTTGGATAGCTGGGTAAGGACCACATTCTGTACTTGGTGGGTTGCTGATGGATGAATATTATCTCCTCTAGACTGGAGAGTTTGGAAGCATCTAAGGCAGGTGTAGCAGGTAGTGATGAGCGCAATCAGGGAAGTCACACACAAGAGGGCCAAGTATTTGATCAGAGTTGTTCCTGGGGCTTACTGGTATAGCCCCAGTGGGGGTGATATTATACTGTAATACCCTAGAATGGTGGGCACCACTTGGAGTATGTATGGCAGTAAATTAGAGAACTGTAAACCTGTCAAGGCGGTGATTATGGGATACACCATCATTAGCCAGTGAAATACTTTGGCGTGTATGTTGAAACGCCCAAAGCTCCTGGCAAAGTAGGTGAGGATGTAGTAAGCAGACGTATACATGGCTATGGAGAGTGTCAAATGGGGAGATACCAGAGGCTGCCAGGGTCCAGTGTTTGACGAGTTAAGTTGGCCAGGGTTGTGGTATGGGTCGTAACCTAGTCCTTCTGTGGAGGGGCCAAAGAACTCTGAACTCTGTTGGTAGCCTACAATCACAAGGCAAGCTGTGAGCACAGCTGTGAAGATGAGGTGATTCATCTTCACTGGGTTGGCAGGGGCTTGATCTGTAAGCTTAACTGTAGTTGGAGTTAGAAATTTCACTTTATTGAGGGTATTAGTCTCAATAATAGCACAAGCTATTACTGAGGGGAGATCCTTTATTTATAGTGGGCCCCACTTGCAAAGTTTTGCAATTGGGAGTAAAAACAGGGGACTGGAGTTCCCAAAAGTCTGGTCATGGGAATTGGGAATTGGTGTTTGAAGGGATGGCCAAACCCTTGTTCCTGGGCAATCTGTTGGGGTTTTAGACAGTGCTGCTTGGGGCCAATAATTTCTTCTGGATGGGTGGTCAGGTGGTTGGCTGGCAAGCGGGCGGGGGACTGGCGGCGGGTGCCTGCCTGGATGTTAAATTATTCTGGCCCCCATAAAAATCTGTTTTTTGAATTTTGATTTTTCTTTTCCCCTGATAGTGGGGGGAAATTCCCTTTAAATTTTGCCCCTCCTGTTGAACATTTCTCCACTTGATTCCAATATTTTTCCCTAGTCAAAATCTGGTTTATGTCAGGAATATTCCTGACACAAATCTTCACAAAAATTGATTTGATAGCAGGATATCACCAAATTTGTGTGAAACCTGAAGACATTCCAAAGACCACATTTTGGACTAAATATGGATCCTTTGAATGTGTTTTCCTCAATTTTGGCATGACAAAAACTCCCAGTACCTTTGTAACTTTCATGAATGAAGTATTAAAGGAACACATTGGGAAAAGAGCTATCATTTACCTGGACAACATCATCATCTATAGTCCCAACCTACAACAACACTGGGAAGACGTCCACACAGTCCTCTGTATCCTGCAAGAAAACCAACTAATTGCCAAACTGTCCAAATGTGAGTTCTTCTCAACTGAACCCCCCTTCCTTGGTCATATCATTAGCAAGGACGGTATCAAGCCCAATCCAGACAAAATATGCGCTATAACAGAGATGCCAGCCCCAAGGAACAAGAGCGAGCTCTGCACTTTCCTTGGAATGGTAGCATATGTACGCAGGTTCATCCCTGACTGGGACGCCCTAACAGCTCCATTATCAGCCATCACTGGGAAAACAACCAAGTTTGTCTGGACACCTTTACAAGATCAACATTTCCGCCAGCTGAAAGAGCGCATGGTTACTGACCCCATCCTGCAATACCCAAACCGTGAGGGTATCTATGAGCTAGAAACCAACGCCTCTGATTATGCCATAGAAGGAGTCCTCTGTATCCAAACGGACCAGAAAGACTTCTTCCCTGTGGCATATGAATCCAGGAAGCTATCAGACGGCAAGCAAAGATACCCTATACACAATAAGGAGTTGGTTGCCATTATACACTGCCTCATGAAATGGCAATGTTATCTAGAAGGAGCCCAGACGTTCAAAGTACTCACCAACCACAAGTTGTTGATATTCTTTAAAACACAACAACACCTGTCAAGAAGACAAGCTGAATGGATGAGTCTCATAAAGAGATACCCCATGAAAATTGAATACAAGCCAGGCAGAGAGATGCTTACTGCAGACACCCTATCAAGGCTATACAATAAGCACATCCTCCGCACTGATGGTGACCCTGATTGGCCCATATTAATCATGGGGAATCTCCAAGAAGGATCCCCACCTGGCACACTGATGGACATCCAAGAGAAAGTCCTCAAGAACAAGCATCTGTTCAAAAACGTATATGGTACCCTCCACCAAATCCTTCCAAATGGCGACACTGTACCCTATGTTCTGTCAATACAAAAGATTGACACAATCATCTGCTATCACAGAGACTTGGGACACACCTGTAGCAGAAACTTGCATGAATATCTCAAGACCCGCTACTGGTGGTCCAACATGCTAGATGATATCAGAGAAGTACTGGAACAATGCAAGGTCTGTGAAAAGTACACCCAAACCAAAGCTCCACCCAAGTCATTAGTACCTGTATCCATCACACAACCCTTTAAGGTATGGTTGTTAGATATTGTGGGACCTATGCCTGGTGAAAGCAAAGGCAAGAAGTACATCATCACAGCCATTGACTATGCAACCAGATGGCCCATATCACAAGCCACAAAAGAGAACAAAGGCAATGGCATGAGACAATTCATTGGCAAGGAGATCATAGCTAAGTTTGGAAAGCCCAACCTCTTAATCAAAGATGGAGGCACTGAACTCAAAGCTATCAAAACCAACATCTATCTTTCCAAAAACGGAATAAAACACATCACAGCCAGCCCATATCACCCACAAGCAAATAGACACATAGACCAACTAAACAGCTCTCTAGTGGAAGCCCTCAGTAAGTTATCTGCCAACAATCCAAAAGCCCTTATGAACTTGTCTATGGTCAGAAACCTTCATTTTTCAGTACAACCACGGGACCACAACTGCCACTTCCAAAGAAAATACCAGACAGCAATGACCCAAAAGTAATACAAGCCAGAAAGGACCAAGAGGTGATGGAACAACAAAGGGTTCAGCGGGAAGCAATCCCATTGCAACAAGAAAGGTTCCAAGTCGGAGACAAGATCTGGGTTGTCAATCACAACCAACACAAATTAGACCCAGGGTTACGCGGACCAGGCATTGTCATGGAAGTGAAGCCCAATAACACCTACCTCATCAAAGGGATTGGAGCTCAAACCAAACTAAAACATATGCATAATGATTGACTTTGTTTGTGTAAGGCAAGAGCAGCCCAACTAAATTCAAGACTCCCTGTTCCCAACGCCAAACTGGATCAGTACCAAGCCTGTATACCAGATACCCTCAAGAAGATTCCCAAGGCTCCGCCTTTCAGCACCCCAGGGGGAGATGTTGCAATATATTTGATTACTCCCTCTTGGGGAATTAATGCCCCAAGTAAATCACCAAGCAGCTCACTGAGTGGTTCACTGCCCAGTCAATAAATTGGTGGCACCATTATCAGTAAACCATCTATGACAGAGATCACTCAATCCAGGTCCTAAATGGAACACAACTTGGTTAAGCCTTATGACTCAAGAGGAACATTACTCATATAAGCCCAATGACCTCCATGAAGTACATGGACAACATGTGGCTTGTCATGATACTATATATTAGCCTATATTCATATTCAATAAAGTATCATTCTCTTCTTAATCTTCCCCTTTATTTTGTTTATTATACTTCCCAGAAGTATAAACTTGATAGTAGTATCAGCTCTCTTTGTTTCTCTGTGCATCTTTTCAGGATTTGTACAATAATTTATTTTGGTGTACTCCTTAACATTTTCAGGATAACAATTTTTGGTGAGAACACTGTTTGACGCAGGGGGAAGAGACCACCAGGCCAGAGGGCAATGCCCACCATAGGACGGAAGCTAACTTGATAACATGGGATAAGGATCAAACAAGCAAGCACCAAGGGCCAGAATCCAGCACCATGGAATCCACCAAGCCTGTAAGAGTAATATAGAGTACTACAAACATCTGGGTGAAAGTGGTGTTATAAGTGGTGGTGAATTCTTGAGGATGATCAGACTGCAGGGTTGAAGGTGGTGTCATTGATACAAGATAGGAAGGAAGATAATTGTACTTATTTCAGAATAGTCTGGGCAAAACTGTGTACCACTTTTCTTGACAGCCAATTGTTTCTTTGACTCTAGTTCTCTTCAAAGCGTCAGAGAGAAGTATATTTTCCAAGATAAACTATGAATAGGCTGGGTTTGAAGGTGTCAAAACAGCAGGCTTGATCCGCCAACAAGGTTCCAAGTAAGCAGGTTTGTGACCCACAACCCAATTATCCATTCACCCAAAGCCAAGTTAGGAAGACAAATCGGATTTCCAAATACAATAACATGAACAGAAGCTGATCACTCCAGGTGGATGACTCGTTTTGGCACTTGACTCATTACAAGAATCAAGCCACCCCCTTCACCATCCCACCGTGTGATCAACACAATCATGTTCCTGTTATCCACAATTCACAACAACTATATAATCATTATCTCTCAATAAAGAATATTATCTAGTTTCTAAATATTTTTCCCCTTGTAACTCTGCTAAAACAGCACAGTTACAACATTGGTAGCACAGTTAGGTTCCCCATCCTACCCTATCTTGCAAAATTCCTCCTGTTGCCTGTACCCGCCACAGTCAACAAATCCTTGATAGAATCATGTCCAGCCTTCTGCTAGACTGGACCCCATACACACCTGGTACAGAAATACCCGATGGCTTTGTCCTATACCAGAACACGGTGATCCCGCTCTCTGCCTTCAACGCCATGTCTGCACAAGTGTTCTTTCAGGCTACCCCCGCTATGTCTTGTCCACCTGATGAGAGTTCCATGCCAGCCTAGTAGCCCAAAGACTTTGAAGCACTGCCTTGGAACCTTTTAAAGGAGCCAACTATAACAATACTGCGGCATGGATCTAATCTGCCCAAAGCAAGCTGGCACAGATGGAATGCCCACAAAGGTTCTGGATTGCAGAAATCTCCATTTGACTGACTCACAACGCAGGCACCTGGTGCAACAAGTGGCATGAAGAACATACCAAGAAGAATTGGGACACCTTCAAACAAGACTTCTTGGAAATATTTGTGCTGAAGGACACTGCACTCATGATCATCCGCCAAGTGAAGAACTTGACCCAGACTGGCACTGTAAAGGAACTCACCCGCACCTATGAGGAACCCCAACTACACCCCCCTATGACATGGCTTTTGACACTCCATCCACCCATCTCATGTACTACAATGCTCTAAAGTTGCATGTAATTAGACACATGAACCTGGATCAAGGAACCAACCTGCAAATCCTATACCGCAAGGCAGAGGAAGTGGAGCAAACGTCCAACACTCTCTACAAGGCCCAAACAGGGAAAAGAGGACACTCCAAAGATTCTCACCCAGATAGGTGTTCCAACAGACCACCCCCTGGGAATAACAACGGCAGTCCAAACCACAAACCCACAGGTTGAAATGGACACAGGAACAGGAACAACAGCCAGTCAAACCAAACCTATTTCTGCGTCACTGCCACTCAAGACAAGGGAAAAGCTTGGGGAGAGCATTAAGCAAGCCAAGCTCTCCCCAGACTATTCTTGACTTGCCCAACAATGAATACCAGCCTGAGGACATGAATCAATGTCTAATGATTCAGGTACCCTCAGAAGATCCAGTACTGTACACCATTACCAGACACCCAAATAAACTGATGTCTTACCCTTTCTGCTTTCACAGTTTCACAGGATCAGAGCTCCTGAACTCAGGCGCAGATCAAACCCTGGTCAACAGCAGCTTTGTAGATAAGTTCAAGTTAGCCACAAATCCTTTGCAGATTAAAAATGTGGTTTTAGCTGACAAACATCACATTGCCGCAACACAGGAAACTGCCCCCTTTTCCGTCATGCTAGAGAACCTACATTCCACCATCCAAGGTCCCGTTGTTGTGAATAACAGCATTCACTATGTTTTGATTTTGCCTTTGTTGGGCTATTTTGAAGACAAATCTCTTGCTTTTGCTTTCAACTCTCAAAATGAACTGGCTTCTGCTTCAGGAAATATGATTGTTTGGTTTCCTGACTCTGCAGCAACTCACTTGCCCCACTAATGCTGGTGGCAAGTGATCCTACCGTCCTGGTAGTGTTTTGTGGTATTCTCAACCACTATATATTCCATTTCCATATTCACCAATAAAATTAAGTTCTATTCACATTTTTGTCTTTGTGTCTTCTGTACTTCTGCGCCTCTCTCTAGCCACGCCTAGTAGAGATTATTCATCCAGGGCCGCAAGGTAAACACTATTGCCTGCCCTGTCATCTAACCAAGGCTTAGTACAAATCCAATCCTAAGGTTAGGATTCCCTGTTGTGTGTCTGTGCCGCGCCTCAGAACATAACAAAAATGGTGCTCACTGCAGGGGCTGTAAGCCCCTTGGTTATCCCTTTTGCATCTACGTTTGCAGGTCCCTTGCTTCCGCCTATTTGGGAGTTGACCTTGCCTGAAATTACCAGCCCTTCTATTGAGGAAGACATCGCCAACCCGCCTATTATCTCTACTGTACTGAACCTTGGGAATGGTCCCTGCTTAGTTGCTTACCCTATGGGTACCCCTGACCTGGAACAAGTCATGGCGGTAGCCCTTGGGATAGCTTGAGATGGGGCCATCCCTCGCCTTCAGCTACAGTTTAGCCGTGCCAAATACTATGAGTTAATTGCGGCCCCTCAGTTTCCACAAAATCTCATCTCAGCAGCTGGCTCTGCTGATTATCTGCTGTCATCCTTTGTACAACCTGCCTTGGCCCACCACCAGATGGTGTTGGGACTCCACGTCCAAGAAATCTTGTCTCTACAAGCAGTTGTTACCCATCATTGGGACCAGTTTGCCGCCTATCAACAATGGATTCATTCCCTGTTCTCCCTGATATCTGACAATCAGCGTGATTTGGTCACCTCTCAAACATGTTTAGTCAATTCCATCAAGCAAATGCGCCAGTCCATCCTTGAGTACGTTAGGGAGCAACTACATGAGTTTCACCAGTTAGAACAACCCTGGCAAACTCAAGTAGACTCCGCCCTAAACGCCTATCCCTCCAACTTTGAGCGCCTAGTGCAACAGCTCAATGCATTTAGTGTCTATTCCTTTGAGCAATTGCAACAGGTAGCTGACCTTGCCGCCCAAGGTCTAAATGAGCTCAGTGTGGAGTTTGATCAAGAGAGAGCTACCACTGCTGCAGCAATTGCCAAACTCCAGAGTCAAGTGAATGAATTAGCTACACCCAAGCCAGATGTTCCGCCTTCTCCCCCTTCTGATGACTTGGCAGATTGAGAGCAAAGAATATGGGACACTATTCACAAGCTATGTACAACTACTTGCAGTCAAGGATGTCCTGCTGAAGCTCCTCAACCTGACCCCCAGGTGCTTGAATTAACTGCTCAAGTTGCAGAGCTGCAGCAAGAACTTGATGCCTTACGCAAGATGATGGTAACTGCTGCTAGTCCACTTGGGGTTAACGAGGAGGATGTCTGTTGTCCTGGTTTGGCAGGGGCTCCTCAAATCCACTGTGCCAGAGAGTTGATTGCCCTAGCTAATGAGGTGGATCATTTGAAATAGACCAGACTGAGTTGGACAGGGACGTACAGGAGATGAGTGAGTTGATTGATTTGGTAAACAACAGATTCACCCCTTGCCTATCAGTGGGGCCATCCCTTACTTTGCAACTGACTGAGCTCTCCACAGTTGTCACTACCCAAGGACAACGCCTAGATGTTACTGAACAACAGACCGCTCTAGCCAACACTACGGGTGCCAGAACCACCAAGACTCTGACGACCCTTGAGGAAAGTGTTTGACAACTGTGGGCTAGACAACCCCCCTCCAAATTTGAAGCTGAGTTCTCCCTGCGCATAAATGTACTCAATAGCAGCAATGGTGGTCCAGCTCCCAAGGCACACTTAAAGCCTACTTTTAAGCAAGTCTTTGATCCCAAAACCTCAACTATCACAGCTTTCTTAACTATTTACGAGACTGCTATGAGATGAGCATCAGATGAAGTTAAGAAAGAACATATTTTGACTTGCCTACACCCAACCTGTCAAGAGGTAGTTGTACCAGAGATGCCCTTCATCAAGACCTGGGAGGACATGAAACAGCTCCTGATTGACGAGTTTGGTGGTGATCTTAGCCTGGAAGTAAAGCAGGACGCCTTCATGCACATATCCTTCAAGCCCAAAGAGACATTAGCTGAATTTGCCGACAGATTTTACATGGAGGGACAACAATTAATAACAAGCAGACAATTGACGGCGCATGAAGCATATATGGCCTGCACCCAGGCCCTCAAGGTGAATCAACTCCTATGCCTCCATTTTAAGGCCCACAAGGCTATACTGTCCTCCATGAAAAGTATAAAGACACTGCTCTAAGATATGCATCTTACCCATTCTGGGACAGTTGTTCAGGAAAGTTGTGCTGCTTCCAACTCTGGCTCCTCTTCTTGCGGCCCTCGTATCCTCACTATGAACTCCCAAAATCCTCCTTGACGTCAAGGTTGCCACAACTGCGGTCAGATAGGCCACTACTCTTGCGTCTGCACCAATCTGCGGGTTGAAGGAGCTGATCCCAAGAATCAGTTGGGAAAAGAACAGTCAACCTAGAGGCAGAGACGCTCTTGGTTGACAATTCTTCCCAGTCTCCTCCTACACCCCTGCCTGCTACTGACTCTGAGCCTGTTGATGATGAAGCTCCTCCTATCCTCCTCCTGTTCCATGACATTTATGACAATTCTGATGTGGATGAATCTGATGTTGAAGATCATGATGCATACAGGTATTCTGTTCTTGCCGTCCCTGAGACTATTGCAGTTTCCTACAAGCTACAATCTGGGAGGACTACAGCTACCACCAAGCCCTTTTCTGAGGCCAAAGCAGTTGTCTCCTGCCCCTATCTTACTCAGGCAAAACGGTCCCCTGTATTAGTGGAATAATCAGAGGAAGCCGCTGAAGTTGCAGACGCTGTTTTCAAGAATGTATCTGTCTCACTCCCTCTCCAAACTGTATATAAGAAGTTTACGGGACTACAATGCATGATTGAGAAATGGGACAAAGAACTAGCTGAGGCACAGGATATCTTGGCTGTTCTGTCACCCTTTGGACGCACCACCACCTGAGTAGAGATATCTATTCAAAAAGTCAAGCTCAAAGCCGTCCTGGACACTGGTTCTCTGTCAATTTTGTTTCTTCTAAACTGGTGAAGAAACTTAAGCTGGCCCCTGACCTCAACTACCATCAATTCTATGACACCGCTGGTCTCTCCATGACTCAGGCCATTGGCGCGTACTCTGCCTTGCCAATGCAATTTGGTAAACTCCTGTTGGCGGCGCCGGCTGTTGTTCTAGAAAATGAGAGCTATGACCTTTTGATTGGTACCCAGTTCCTTCAGGAGTATAATGGGATCATCAACCTAAAGGATGTTTATCTCTCTATCCTAGGGTACAAAGTCCCTCTGATCTTTGAGGAGCCAATCAAAGTTCCTGGTAAACGTTTGAAGACATGTACTCTGGAGTAACCCACTGGAGATTTCACCCTAAAATACCAAACCCATTACACCTACATGAAGTGTCCTCCCATGGCTTGTCCTGCAACTGAGGGAATCTCTCTCATGGCCACGTCTGCTATCATCATCCCCCCAGGCTCTCAGGCTATCATAGACTCCCAGATATCATATAAAATACCTGAACAGACTTTCTTGGAGCTGTACTCCCCTCCTTTGCTGGGGCGCAACAAGCCTTACATTTGTCCTGGAATTCTGGGCGTTTCCCACAAGGATCCTGTTCAATTACTAGTTGCCAACCTTACTGCGCTTCCTATGAAAGTATCTAGAGGACAGGTTGTTAGTTACGGGAAGTTGTTAAATGCATCTGACGTCTTGTCTCTTCACCCTTTTGGAATGTTTCAAGACTTTAACCTACCCAAAGACAAGCCTCAAGTCCTATCTCTGTTCACTGCCCAAGACTTCCCTCAGTTGTCCCTGGTTTAACAGAAAGAGGTGCTTGATTTACTAGACCAATTCTCAGACATCATTGCTAAAGATAGTACTAATTATGGGCTAGCCAAAGGTGTGATTCATCAGATTGACACAGGAGATGCTCCCCCTTTTGAAACAAGCCATACCGCCGCAGCCAAGTGGAAGATGCACAGGTTTCTAAGGAGCTCAAACAACTGCTGGATGCTGGACTACTAGCTCTCCCTCAAAGTCACTGGGCTTCCCCTCTGCTCATCTTAAAGAAAAAGGATGGAGGACATTGGATTGTGATGGACTATCAAAGGTTGAATTCTCTAACCAAGAAAGATTCCTATCCCTTACTGCGCATTGATGACACTCTTTGACGCCTTAGAGGTTCTAAGTTTTTCTCTGCCATGGATTTGGTGTCTGGTTACTGGAAAGTTGACCTCTCTCCTGAAGACTGTCAGAAGGCTGCGCTCATCACATCAGAAGGATTGTTTGAACCTACCTGCATGCCGCAAGGGCTCTGTAATGCCCCGGCAACTTTCCAGAGGGCCATGGATTCCATCCTGCGTGATTTAAAGTTGTCGTGTGTCTTAGTCTACTTAGATGATATAACAGTCTTCAGCGCAACTTTCACAGATCACCTAGCCCATCTTAAAGAGGTGTTCATAAAGATCTGAGAAGCTGGCCTCAAGTTAAAGCCCTCTAAGTGTGCTTTCTTCAAAGAGCGCCTTGAATTCCTGGGCCATGAAGTAACCCAAACAGGAATTTGTCCAATGACCAAGAAGGTTGAAGCCATTGACAAAATGCTTCTGCCCACCAACCTCCAAGAAGTACAAGTCTTTCTGAGCATGATGGGTTACTATAGAAAATTCATTTCTGATTTTGCTGATACTAGCAAACCCCTGGTCCAACTATTGCGTAATGTCCCTTTTGAATGGACTGCCAGCCAACAGCAAGCCTTCAAGTCTCTAAAGCAGAAACTCAAAGAAGCACCCATTTTAGTGTACCCCAATTACAATAAGGAATTCATCTTGTACACTGATGCTAGTGATCTTGCTATTGGGGCTATCTTGGCTCAGCTCAACAATGAAGATGTGGATCACCTAGTAGCCTATACTTCTCGTGTGCTAAATAAGCATGAAAAGAATTATAGTGTTACAGAGAAGGAGTGCCTTGCTGTGCTGCATGCAGTCAAATAATTCCGCCACTATGTGTATGGTACCTATTTCACTGTTGTCACTGACCACGCTTTGCTCAAATGGTTACAACAACTTAAGGAGCCTGAATGACGCTTAGCCAGATGGGCTCTCCGCCTGCAAGGTTATGGCTTCACTGTGCTCCATCACCCCGGGATTCAACATCAGAACACTGATGGGTTGTCCCTAATGCCCATCCTTGCCCTACATCCTGCTGAGGCAGACCGCCTGTACAAGCTAATTGGCTACCCTTCTTCCTGGGAAAGTGAGACAGAAGAGGTTCAACTTGCCCTTTCTAAATTGTCTGAAGACACCCTCATACACAATAACCAACTCTTCAAGAAGGTGCGGAGTCAGTACCTGCCATACGTGCGCCCCAGTCTTTGCCTCTCTTTAGTGTTGCAAGCTCATAAAGAAACTGGCCATTGAGGCATTGTCAAGACCTTTGACTGGCTTCAGAAGAATTACTTCTGGGGGAATCTTTGCCTGTTGATCCCAGATATCATAGCTAGTTGCCATGACTGCCAACTTCAGAGGCCCCAAGCTGCTTCTCACAAGTTCAAATTGGTCCCCCCTCAACATGCCTTTCACACTGTCAGCATTGATGCTGTAGGTCCTCTCCCCCGCACACGCTCTGGATGCCGCTTTATCCTGATTGCCGTTGACCACTTCAGCAAGTGGGTAGAAGCTCGCCCTACTAAAGACATCACTGCTAAGACTACCACTGTCTTCCTGCTGCAGGATGTTTTCTACTGCCATGGCTGTCCTCAAGTGCTGTTATCAGACAACAGGACTAACTTCAATGCCAAACTCTTAACCTCTGTTGTTGAAGCTCTAGGAACTCATCAGTCTTTCTCTGCCCCCTATAATCCTTCCACTAATGGAGCAGTTGAGCGTGCTAACTCAACACTGGTTTCTATCATGAGGAAACTCACCTACTCTGACGCTGCCAATTGGGATCTATACTTACCTTCTGCACTCTTTGCCTATTGTCTGAGCAAGCATCGGGTCACAGGGTACTCCCCCTTTGCCATGTTGTATGGGCATGAAGCCACCACTCCATTGCTCTTAGGGGTTCCCCTACTCTCCTCTGATAAGGCTGTGAACCCTGACAACCACATCAAAGACTTAGTCAACCACATCATTGATATACAGGCCACTGCCTACACTTCTGCATATAAGACTAAGATGCTCAAGCTCTCTCCTGACAACGCTGGGCGCTCCCCCTTGCCTGAGTTTGCTGTTGGTGACCATGTCCTATACTATCAACACCGTGTGGGTGGGCGCGCGCACAAACTGGACTCCCTGTGGATTGGTCCTTTAGAGGTGACTTTCAAGCAAGGATCTGAGTACACTGTAAAGCTCCTCTCCAGTGGTCGCTCTTTTGCTTGCGTACACGCCAAATTCCTCTGCAAGTATCACCCCCCAAAGGCCAATCTAGAGGGGGGCAATGTCGTGAATAACGGCATTCACCATGTTTTGATTTCGCCTTTGTTGGGCCATTTTGAAGAAAAATCTCTTGCTTTTGCTTTCAACTCCCAAAATAAACTGGCTTCCGCTTCAGGAAATATGATTGTTTGGTTTCCTGACTCTGCGCAACTCACTTGCCCCACTCATGCTTGTGGCAAGTGATCCTACTGTCCTGGTAGTGTTTTGTGGTATTCTCAACCACTATATATTCCATTTCCATATTCACCAATAAAATTAAGTTCTATTCACATTTTTGTCTTTGTGTCTTCTGTACTTCTGCGTCTCTCTCTAGCCACGCCTAGTAGAGATTATTCATCCAGGGCCGCAAGGTAAACACTGTTGCCTTCTCTTTCATCTAACTGAGGCTTAGTACAAATCCAATCCTAAGGTTAGGATTTCCTGTTGTGTGTCTGTGCTGCGCCTCAGAACACAACACCCGTCATTGACTTTCCCAAGTTTGACATTGTACTGGGACTGGACTGGCTGCAGAAGAACAACCCCCATGTGAACTGGGCAACCTCTGTACTGACCATCAAACGTGAAGGTATCAACCACCAGATTTACCCTGACTCAGTAGACCAACTCCTGTGCAGCCATGTCTTTGAAAGTATCACAGAGACTTTGGACAAACAGGAGAACCTTGAGGCAATTGACTGGGACTCTTGCCAGCACAAAAATATCCAGTTCAAAGATCACCAGGACACCACCACACCTCAGGATTGTAAAATTGTAGCTTGACACCCAGAAATCTTAAGGAGGCTCTACCCAAGTTGCCACCAGAGAAACACATCCAACACTCCATACAACTCAAAGAAGCAGTGCCTAAGGCGCAACCCATCTTTTGCCTCACCCCAAACAAGGACAACACCCTGTGTGCTTACCTCAAAGAGGCATTGGAGAAATAACTTATCTTCCCCTCACAGTCCCCTTTTGGTGCTGCTGTATTCTTTGTAGCAAAGAAAGATGATACCCTGCGCTTAGTCACAGACTACTGAGCCCTAAACAAAGTTACCATCAAGAATTATTACCTGTTACCACTCATTGATGACCTCTTTGACGCCTTGGGAGGTGCTACAGTCTTCTCCAAGGTTGATTCAACTGCAGGCTATAACCAAATCCTTATCAAGGAAGAAGAAATTCCCAAAACAGCCTTCCACACTAAATACAGTTCATACAAGTGTGTGGTACTCAACTTTGGTGTGATAAACGCCCCATCAACCTTTGTGACCTTCATGAATGAGGTGTTTGCCCTGCACATAGGCAAGCGTGCCCTAGTCTATCTAGATGACATCATTGACTATAGTCCCTCATTAAAGCAGCACCACAAAAACCTAGAGGCAGTCTTTGCTACCCTGGCACAACACAAGCTTCTGGCTAAGCCCTCCAAGTGCCAGTTCTTTTGCGAGCAATTACCCTTCCTGGGACACATAGTCTCAAAGGACGGCATCAAACCCAACAGCCAGAAAATCCAGGCCATTTGAAAATGTCATCTCCAAAGGACAAGTCATAACTCTGCACATTCCTGAGAATGATTGCCTATGTATGGCAATTCATCCCTGACTATGGCGTCCTAACTGCACCTCTGTCTGCCATTACTGATGCCAAATCTAAGTTTGTATGGACCCCCCAACAAGACCTCTGCTTCAGATGCCTTAAAGAGAAACTCACAACAGCACCCATCCTTCAGTACCTCAAATGTGACAGGGAATATCAAATGAAGACAGACGCCTCTGATGCATCCATTGGGGGAGTACTACAAATAAAAAACAATGATGGTGATTTCCTACCCGTGGCCTACAAATCACGCAAGCTGACAGATGGCAAGTGCTAGTATTCCATACATGACAAAGAGCTGTTGGCAATTGTGCACTGCCTAGTCAAATGGCGTTGCTACCTAGAACAAAAAGAAGAGTTCACAGCCTTGACAGACCACAAATCACTCATCTACTTCAAAACCCAAGCAAACCTATCCCACAGACAAGCCAGATGGATGGAGCTTCTGGAAAGGTTCAACATGCTCATACAGTATAAGCCAGGTCCAGAGCTGGCCATGGCTGATGTGCTGTCACAACTATATGTCAGAGCCACAAGGGGCATGAATGGGCTTGACCCAGACTGGCCTCTCCTAGTGCTGTGTACAAAAGACAAAGGTTTCCTTCCTGGTACTACTGATATCACAAGAGAAACTGTCATCAAAAACAAGTACCTATTTGCCAACGTCTATGGAACCCTACACCAAAAAATATCTGACGGGACAACCATCCCCACACATCAGCAAGTTGATACCATCTTGCACTATCACAGAGACCTGGGGCATACAAAGATTTGTAACCTCTACAAATTCATAAAACATAAGGCCTGGTGGCCAACCTTATATTTAGACGTTCAGGAAGTCTTGGACCAGTGCAAAGTATGTGAAAAATTTGCAAGGAGTGAGACCTCACCTAAGTTGGTACTACCTATCCACACACAGCTACCATTTAAAGTATGAGCCCTGGATATCATGGGGCCTATGCCTGGAAAACATAATGACAAAAAGTACATTATTACTGCCATTGACTTTGCCACACGGTGGCCAGTAGCCCAAGCAGTAAAAACACATACTGGAAACAACGTACAGCGCTTTATAGGAAAAGAAATCATCAGTAAGTTTGGAAAGCCAGAGCTCCTGATAACTGGCAGAGGCAAAGAATTGACCTCTGAAGATACCAACGTATACCTCATCAAAAATGGGGTTCAGCACACAGTGACAACACCTTACCATCCTTAGGTCAATGGACATGTAGAGCAGCTGAATGGCAGCCTTGTGCAAGCCTTGGACAAACTCACTGCTGGGAGACCTGAGGACTGGTACAAGCAGCTACCAACTGCATTACTTGTATGCTGGACCCATGTGAATAGATCCACCAGTAAATAACCTTTGAGTTGGTTTATGGAACACAACCCAATATTATCCTGGTGCTATCAGGACCTAAGCTGGAGATTCCAAGCAAGGTTCCACCCTGCTCAGATCCCCAGGTCATACAGACCAATAGCAACCAATTGGAAAAGGAAGAAAAGTGTCTAAAAAAGACCTTTGTCCCCATTAACAACAGACATGAGGTTGGTGACAAAGTCTGGGTCATGAATACTGACAAGATCAAAATACAGCCAGAAAAGTTTGCACTGCCATCATCCTAAAGGTAAATAAAAACAACAATTACCTTGTGCAAGGGCTCAGGATACAAAAACAGGACAAAGTCCTCCACCATGATTGCCTCAGGCCTTGCAAGGTAAGACAAAAGCAACAAGAGACTGTGTTACCCACCAACAAACATCAGTTAGTCCAGTATGGCGCCCTGGCTCCCAACAACCTTCCTGACAATCTGCCCCCAGAGGAGGCCAACCTTCAGCCGGGGGGTATCAAAACAGCAGGCTTAACTTGTCAGCAAGGTTCCAAGTAAGCAGGTTTGTGACCCACAGCCCAATTATCCATTCACATAAAGCCAAGTTAGGAAGACAACTTGGATTTCTAAATCCAACAACATGAAAAAATGATGATCCCTTATGGTGGATACCTTGTTTTGGCGCTTGGCTCATTGCAAAGATCAAGCCATTCCCTTCACCATTCCACTGTGTGATCAATGCAATTATGCTCCTGTTATCCATTGATTCATAACAACTATATAATCATTATCTCTCAATAAAGAATATTATTTAGTTTCTAAATGTTTTTCTCCTTGTAACTCTGCTAAAACAGCACAGTTATAACAGAGGGTACTTGGTGAAATTTACTGGTTCAAAAGGTGCTCCTAGTGGACATAATAACACAGGTGAGAGGCTCTGGGGTTTTCAGTGAGAGTGACAGGGCCTGTATGACTGAGAGACTCAAGTTTAGATGATAAAAGACTAAGAATAGATATGGTAGAATTTGTTTAGACCAAAGGTTAATTTAAACTTTATTATCAGGATAATAATACCGCTATTCTCACCATAGCAGGGTTTTTATACCATTAAAATTTGTGTCTCCAAAATTTGTGGGCTTTAGGTCCACATGAATTCTTCTAGTGGGACTTTGGCATTTCAGAGAGGCTTCTCAGGCAGACAATTCTGGGTTGGCTGGTGCTAGGAAATAAAATTGATGTCACTTTACTTCTCTGTCTCTATTCCTTGAATCACACAGCCCATCTAAATACATTGATTTGATGTTGAGGCCTGATGTTGACAGGCATTCATTGGAGGGTTTACTTTTAAGCTCAGTCTTAACCTTCTTTTGGCAAGCAGCTACTTCAGCATAGGTCATAGTCTTCTGTGGTGTGTATTTTATTGTGGCCAATTCTTCATTAGGGGAGTTTTATTGGCTTTGTGGTCTGCTTAGCAAACAACCCATAAATTTTAGCCCAAAAAATGTGAGTGGTCAGACCCTTGGCCCTCTAGCTGGCAGGCTGCAGAGTGTAAAGACCAGGGTTTGATTACTGCTTTTAACTTTGCTTTTTAATTAGAAAAAAATGTCATTTTTAACACTAGAGCTATAGTAATATAAGAAATTTTCTACCCAAGATAAAGATATAATGAAGTCAATAGTGTAACCAAAAGAGAAGGCAAATAAACTTGTTACTTTTATTATAAAAGTGAGACTTATTGTGAAGTTATGTACACTGCCTTGGCCTCTATTTCAATATTCACCAAACACTTGGGAATTCTTATCAAAATATATTGGGATACTTTATCAAAAGTCAACTGAGAGCATCTTTTATGGAATAAATCTCCAATTTATTGAAGCTTTCTGAAAATACTATCACCTAACCCGCCCAAGAAATCTCCTTGGTTAAATATAATTTACAAGGGCAGTGTTGTAGAAATAATATGTACAACTAAGTTGTTGGTCTTAGTAAAGTTTTAGTTGGCTTTCTTGGTTTGATTTATTCATTAAATTAGGTAAATATTCCTGCATTAAAAAAAGATAATCACTTCAAATACTATCACTTGGTTTATTGTGCCAACCAACCCTCCTCACATCCCACCGTCTAAATTGATACAAGAGCTGTAATTGGCTCCTGCTTCTTGATTCTCTAATCTTATAAAGATCAATTTTTAGTAGTAAAATTACCCAATAATTTTATCTGTAACCCTTTGGATTTTTAGTAAGTTATTCCTTGGAATTGTTGGCAGCAGCCTAAGTTGAGGGTTAGGGTTTATTCTCCTCACCTGCTCTCCAATTTGCACAGTTATATAGATCATGATAATGTAGCTCATTTACTGTTTGGACGGTAGAGGACCCTATCTGGCTTGATATTATAATTGGAATAAGTCAAGTGATAAAACTCTGAATCTTTTGAAATTACATTAGTATTGTTTAAGGAAATAGGGTAACTAAGGGATTCAAATGTGATGCAGCCAAGTCTTTTCATAAACCCTAACAATTAAAAGGTGAAATCAACAAGGTCTGAATGATTTTCATTCTTGGCAACCTGTATAGGCCATCAACTCACAACAGAATAAGATGTGCCTTCAACTCCTTGGCATTCTCAAGGCTGTGTGTGAGGGCCAGCCCGGCAAAAACGGGAACAGAGTTTGAACCCTCACACCCAGCCGCCAAGCAAAAGCAAGTGCAGCCGCAAAAGCCCGCTGGGGGATTCAACCCCCCCCCCCCAACCACCCACCAGGGCAGGTGAGGGCCAATTTGAACTTCCCTGGCCTATTTGGTCAGTTTGAATTGACCTAGAAATTGGTCCTGTCCTGGGACCAGTTTTAATGCTGGCCCAGGGGAGCTTGTGGCTCCCATTGGCATTGGGGGACCCAGTCCCAATACTAAAATTGGGCTGGGAGCACCCAATGTTGCCCTAAATCAGATCTGCTGGGTTCTGCAGCAGATCTGCAGAATTGATGGCTCCCACTGCTCTTGCTACCAATTGCACTGATGTGTTAGTTAATAGCTTTACAGAAATTGAGGGTGCTGATAATGCAGCCAATAAATTGGCTTCTCACAGCACCTCAATTAAACTGCAAGATTAAGATATACCAACAGAATATGACCATGCTAAATTTAAACACCAATCACCAATTAATGGTCCCAATCCTGAAGAATTTATTAGCAATGCTCCAGCTTCTTGCCCTAATCAAGTGAAATCACAGATTGATAGAACCAGCCAGTTATCTGCCAGCCACCAGCAGAATTTCCCTGACCAGACCTAGTCACTCAGATCCCAATCCTCACTTCCCAAGCTGCTCCCTCTTACTTCCCAGAAGCCAGTAACCAAGAGTTGGGACACCAAAAGCCCTCAAGGATTAAGAAGTAGTGTATTTCAAGGTAGACCAGATGAATGGTATAAAACTCACTTTTTCCCACTTAAATCAAGTTCAGAAAACTTCAAATAAAGTGAATAAATCTTTCATCTTTGTTTGCTTTATTAGGATTTAAATTTATACACCACTTGAGCAGAAGTCAAACCAGAAGACTAGAGTACCACCCTAGACCTACACCTATGGACTACCAGCCAGGTCCAGATCCTGGAATGACTGGCATTTCCTATGGCTCCCCTGCCCCCCCTCTTTCACAGCCCTACAATCACAGTAGAGCTGGGATGATCATCCTGATTATCCTCAATCTGGCCAAAGATGTCACTTCCAACCTTGGTACCTATTTCCCCTTAGCTGCTGGATTGCTTTACCTAACCCATTCTGCTCCATTCCTCTACTGGGCCCTTGTTACATGTTATCCAGATGGATTAAGCTCCCCTTTGGCACCTTGGTACATGACAGCTGCTGGCCATGACACTGTGATAATCTTTGAGACCATCCCTAATTCCTGAAGACTGCCAAAGGCAACACCAAACAACTAGTATAAAACTAATTGTGCCCCTACCATGCTATTTCTTCCCAGGAATACTTTCCCTGCACCTTTTCAGATTCTTCACAGATTCTCATACTTATGTCAAGGATCTGGATGTACAAGTATTATGGCTACCACCATCCCACTTAACATCCAGTCATTGCCTGATTTGGTGCCTTTACAATATACCATTTGACATACTGTAAATGGCAACAAACCAATATCACATGACTGTCCAGGTATCCAGCAACTCAAACCCATCCCACACATTACCAGCCCCTAGGTTTGATCTAACTAAAATCTCCGCCACAATTAAACCTATATAAGTCTAAATTATTATCCAATAAAATATACTTCTTTTCTTCTTAATTCAATATTCAAATCTTCCCCAAAAGGCGCTCCTTATCACTGGTAGTAGCTAAGGTTTTTGACCATGCTGATGAAAGAGAAAATGACTGAACAGAATCCGCACACCTTTGCTCATGTACTCTACCAGGCCATATCACAGGACACCTGGAAAACGTACTTCTGCGCCCACAACATCAATGAAGATATTACTAGTGGATGCACTGTATTTGAAGGACTGGTCATACCCAAAGCATGCACCAAGATAATTCAATACAGTTTCTCTCTACAACCACAAATAAACACACAACCGCCTATCACAGGCAAAGTTAACAACACCAAATACATTGGTATCAACAAGTTCTTTGGTAAAAACAAAGAAAATGTCATCAGCTGACTAGACCACTCAGTCAAAAAACTCCGCGCCAGCCGCATCCCCCATGAAAAATGGGTCCAAGAAGCCAGCAAGCGCCTATACAAGGCCACAGATAACTGGTTTGCCACCTGGGTTGACTCAAAAACAGAAAACCAGCTTGATAACTGGGAAGAGTTCAAAGAAGACATCACCAACAAAATTTGTGTCACTTAATCTCTCCAAGATTTTGCAATACAGCTCAGCAATCTTCCTCAGAAGACCACTATCACAGCTTATGTCAATAAATTTGAAAAAATACGCTGTAAAATCCAAAAACCGGCACAAGCTGACAATGTACACACTAGAGCATCATTCATCAACAAAATTAAACCCTCTGTTGCTGCCCTCATCCACCCAGAGGCCAACACCTACATGTCTGTACTCATTGCAGAAGCCAAGCGTGCAGAAAAACGCGCAAACATGGAATATGCTGCACACAAAGGTAACCACTCCTCAAATGGCAATGGCAGGGACAACTCTAATTGCAACAAGCGCCAAAACACCAATCATAGCAACAGCAACTCCAATTGTAACAATGACAATTTCAGCCAAAGTGCAAACCGCTCTTGTCCCAAAAAAGAGGACACTACCAAAGTTAACAATGCCAAAATAGCAACCCACTATGAATCTGACCCCACATTCTCTGACCTCAAAGGACTCAAAACAGAGGAACAGGGAAAAGAGGAGGGGGAACAGGCTTAAGTACCCCTGTCTCCCCCCAACACAAAAAAAAAGTACCAAGGTACAAACTTTGCTGCTTGCATCCCATGTGTCCCGCAATCCCCCATTTTTATGAACATAAAAATTAAAGATTTCTCACAACTTCTTGTCTACTCATGCACTTATAAATCTCATACACATAAAATTTTATTTGACTCTAGTGCCCAAAACCATGATAAGCAAACCATTTATAACCAAGTACAAAATACCAGTTGTCAAATCCAACTTCAAATATGCCAGAATGGCAGACAAATCAAAAGTTCTACTTGAAGAAGAAAAAATCCCTTCAGAATTGACCTCCAAGGCATCCAAACATCCATCAAAGGACTTGTCATGAACAACATAAACTACAACATTGTAGCAGGTATGGACTGGTTCACCCAAGTGAATCCCAGCATATATTGGAAAACAAAAACCATGATTGTCAAACACAATGGAGTCAATTTCAACATTCTCAAAGAACCCAACAACCTGATTCTAAGAGATACATTATTTGTCCAAGTCATAAATCAAGACAACTCTGAACATCTAACCAAAGAAAGTACCCTACACATAATGAGGTACTCCAAATTTAATAAAATACAAGCACAAAATATTCAATGCCCAGAACTTGCAGTACTTCTAAACAAATACACCCATGTATTTAAAGAAGAACTCATAGAATTACCCCCCCAAGCAGGAAATCAAGCATGGCATCAACCTATGCAAAGCCATGTCTAAGCTGGCACCCCTATACAGACTCTCCCCCATAGAGACCCAGACACTTAAAGCCCACATTGAGGACAATCTAGCCAAAGGATTCATTCACCCATCTGAATCCCTGTGGGGGGGGCAGCAGACTTCTTTGTAAAGAAGAAAGAAGGATCACTTTGCTTAGTTACTGACTACAGAGCACTAAACACAAGTACAGTAAAAAATAAATACCCTCTTCCCCTCATAGAAGACCTATTTGCAAGGCTCTCTGGAGCAAAAATTCTCTCAAAGATTGACCTCACATCTGGTTATAATCAAGTCAAAGTAAAAGAGTAAGATATACCAAAGACTGTGTTCCACACACAATTTGAATCCTTTGAATGTAGGGTAATGAATTTTGGGATGAAAACGCCCCCCAACATTTTTCACAATGATAAATCAGGCGCTAAACAGACTCTCAAACACATTATGCTACCTCAACAACATCATTATATTTTTAAAAACAAAAGAGGAACACCTCACACATATCTGCAAGACACTCAATTGACTTGCAAAGTACAAAATTTATACCAAACCTAGTAAGTGCCAATTTATGAAAAAGGAACTCCTGTTCTTGGACCACATTTTATCTGAAAGTGGCATCAAAGCAGACCCAGATAAAATAAAAGCCATAAATAACATACAACGCCCCACCTCTGCGAAACAAGTAAGATGCTTTTTCGGAATGGTTGCTTACCTAAGGAAGTATATCAAAGACTGCAGAAAGCTCACCACACCAATCAATGACCTAACCAAGGATAATGCCAAAAAGAAATTCATCTGGACATCAGAATGTGACAAGAATTTCCAACTATTGAAACAAGCTTGAGTTGAATGCCAGTGACACCGCCATTGGCGCAGTCCTACGCATCTGCCAGCCAGGGCAGCAAGACTTCCTGCCAGTAGGTTACAAAAACAGAAAACTAACAAACACTGAGCAAAGGTACCCAATACACGACAAATAATTTCTAGCAATATACCACACATGCAAGAAATGGAGATGTTACCTAGAAGGACATTTGAACGTCTGATTGCTAACTGACCATAAATCCTTAATCTATTTAAAAACCCAGAATGCACTTGCACGGCGCCAAGCCAAATGGATGTCCTTGCTAGAGCAGCTCACTTTGGACATCCAATATAAAAAGGGGGCAGTGCTGGTCACAGCTGATGCTCTTTTTTCAGGAATATTCCTGACATAAACCTAATATTGACTGAGAGGAAAACTTGGGGAAAAATAGCTGAAGCTCCAATTTTAGGGGCAAAATTTGATAAGGATTTCCCCCCCATTATTAGGGAAAAATTAAATTAAAATTAAAAGGAACAGAACTTGAAGGATGCTGAACTAATTTATCATCCAGGCAGGCGCCCGCTGCCGTTCAGACGCCCGCCACGCCTGCCAGCACCCAGCCAGCCACCCACTGTGAGAGAGGGGGGCTAAACTAAGTTTGGCTCCCATCCTGGTGAAACAAACCACCAGCATGCCATCCAGTGAAGAACTGGGATGGCTTCTGGGAGAGGGGACCACAGGGAGGACACCAGGGACAACTGAGGGAAGTAGGCATTCAAGCCCATCAATATCAGACTGGTGTGCAACCAAGGGGTGCAGGTGGGAGCGGGAGAGGACACCTTGGAGAGACCAAGGGGTACTGAGGGACTCAGAACCACACTGGGGAGGGGGCGCATTGGAGGCATGGCTTCTTTTGAGATGGGTGAGGCATGATTCACTGCGCTCAAATCCAAGTCATCACACGTCAGGCTCTTGACCACAGCCTCTCCTGAAAAGAGAAGGCCACAGGAAAGGTCCCAGAGGCCAGAAGGATTTTCATTTATAAGCCGGGCAGATGAGAAGATTTTTCCCCACAGATCAGGGGAGGTGGACCACAGAAGAAGTAAGAATGGAGCCAGGGAAAAAAACCACAAAATTGAGTGCTGGGAGTATCATAGGAATATTCCTTGCAAAATTTGGGGCAGGTTGGTATAAATTTCTGGCAAAAATCAGACGGAAAAGGTGCTGATAGGGTAGACTTAGCAGAACAAGGTCAAACTAAAGCAGAACTAGTCTAAACAGCTTTACGGTGATTGTGGAGGTCTTGGGGAGAACGGCAAGCAAGAGCAGGTTCAAAAACAAGGATTTTAAAGGAAATTTTGAAATAACAGCAGTAATTATAAAGAAAATCAATTTAAAAATTAGAGTTTGAACTCTACTTTTGAAATCAAAAGCAAAAAAGACAACAACTAGGATAAACAACCCTAGTATAGGCGGCCAGAAGGGAAACCAGGTTAAAAACCGGCTATTGAAAGGTAAGTTTAAAACTGAATCTAACACTGTAATCACTAGGCTTCTAGAACACTAATTGGGTTTCCTGACAGCAAAAACAACTTGAAATTAAAGTTTTGCAAGAGCACCAAACTTTATTATATTTGGAAAATAGACAAGCAGGGGACTGAAAGTCCCCTTGCTTGATTAAAAGGAATGGCTTGCAAACAAAACTGATCACATGACAGTGGGCTCTGAATCCAATTGGCTGGACACAAAACTTTGCTGGGCAGGAGCAGGAAGACTGGAGGGTTTCATTCTAATTTCTGCGGCCGGATCTGATTGGCTGGAGGAAGTGCTGGTCATTTGGAATTCACTCATGCAGATTAGTGTCAATGTGGCAGCCTCTGATTGGCCAGCTCTAATGGTTTTCAGAAGTGGATGACATCACGCTAATAGGTAGTCTAAATTAATCAGTGTTTCTTCCCAGGAGGGAGCCACCAAAGGCAAAGGGTCCGCAGGGTAGGCTAACACAAACCTTTCATCAACCGTGTGAGCTAAATCATTTAAAGAATGGAGGGGTTTGGCAGGCGTTTTTTAGTCTTTCTTGGTACAACAAGAGAAGATTGTGTGGTCCAAAGCCAGAGGTGGCAGTGAATTTACATCCGCAAGCCCTCTGCCAGCCGCCTGCCCAGGCAGGTACTAACGGGCCTGCCGCCAGTCCCCCGCCACCCAGCCAGGCACCTGCAAGCCCCCTGCCCGCCTGCCAGCCCTCCGCCAGTCCCCCACCTGCTTGCTCGCCTCCCGCCAGACTGGGCTCTGCCACCCACCTGCTTGCCCGCCCAGCTGCCAGCACACCCACTGCCAGCCAGATGCCTGCTACCCACCTGGGTCCCAGGGCCCACCCTGCAGCCAATCAAAAATCCCCCTGGGGTACAGCCAATCAAATAAGTCCTGGCCACAGGGGAAATATCAAGGGATAAAATTCCCCCTCCGGAAGAGGGCAGGAAAAAGATTTCAGATTTTAAAAATAAGTTTGCCACCAACCAATCAGGTGTTAATTTACTGACCACAAGGACAAGGCCAAATTCCATCCAAAACAATGTTCTTGGCACCAAAATAACTTCTGAAAAGGATTTGACTCCCCACTTTCACCTAGCACCAGGACAACATGAAACTATTGGTTCATCCCAAGAATTTCTCAACCAGCCACAGATAGCAGGAGAACAGGGATTTGACCATCTTTGTCAGGAAGCCAGTCGTAAGTAGAGGCCTTGGGCGGCTCAGGGTGAGGTACGGCCAAGCCAGCGGGTAGGGCCCACCATAGAATGGGTGCTAACTTGATAATATAAGATACAGATTGCCCAAGTAAGGACCAAGGTCCAGAGTTGGGGACCATGGAATCTACCAATCCTGTCAAAGTAATGTAGAGGACTCCAAACAGTTGGGTAGAGGTGGTCTCAGCTGCGGCAGTGGGTTTCAACGGGCGGTCTGGTTGTGGTGTTAAAGGAGGAGTCATAGGAACAAAGTAGGCAGGCAGGTAATTGTACTTGTCTTTGAACAGTAAGGGCAGCCTTTTGTACCACTTTCCTTTGCGTCCTATGTACTTGGTACTTCTAGTCCTTGCCAAAGGGTTGGCAATGAGGATGGTTTTCAAGTTATACTCTGAATAGGCTGGTTTGGGGGGGGGGTATTCAGTAAAATGCACAGGTCCAAAGGGGGCTCCCAGGGGACGTTATAATGCCTGGGACAATTCAGCAGGTTGGTCTTGGGGGAGGGCAGCGGCCTGGCAGTCTACTTGACTGGAATTAAGATGGAAGATCACTAAGACTGGATAGGGTAAGGTTTGTTTGAACCAAAGGTTCATAAAACTTTATTATTGAAAATGATGATGGGGGTTTTACTGTACCACCAGGGTTTTTATACCCTGGGACTTTGCTTCTTCAATTTTTGCAGGGTTCAGGTTCACAGACGAGGCACTGGCGGGGTGTGGGTCTTGGCTTGGGGTCTCAAGGGCGGCAGATCCAGGTTGTGCTTGTTCTGGCAAATCGGAAAGGCGATACTTTGTTTTGCCGCCACTGTTTGCTATGTCACCTGAGTAGTCCAATTGCACTACCCCTTCTGGGCGGGAGACTGGCAGTTGCTGGTGGCCATTGGCAAGGTTAAAAATAGGTTTCATCTTAACCTCCTTAAGGCAAGTTGCAACCTCTGCATAGGTTTGGGTCTTTGGTGGCCCAAGATTGGCATCAATCTGATGACTATTTGGGGAATTGTCTCTGGGGGGCTGGCGGGTCTCGGAGTAACTCGTTAATTCAGGTTTGCAATTTAACAAGCGGGCGGTCCCCTGTCCACTTTGTGTGACTTGAGTGATCTTTGGAGGGTCCTCTGTAGTAGGCCGGCAGAACGCAGAGTAATTTACCAATTTGAGCCTGTTTTTTAACGGATTGGCGGGTCCTGGACTGGTCTGGCAGGTTGGATCTGCCTCCTGGGAACCAGGGTTTAACTCTTGGGTTTTCAATACAAGTATTGAAATGTCATTCATGACAATCTTCCCAAGCCCCAATTGCCATTCCTACTTTCCAAACTTCTGGGATCTCCCATCCCCTGTTTTTCCCTCCTAATTGCAAATCTTTGCACAGGTGAGAGTACTATAAATAAAGGATCCCACCTCAGTAATAGCTTGTGCTATTATTGAGATTAATACTCTCAATAAAAGTGAAATTCAACTTACCTCTAAAGTTAAAACTACCAATCAGCCCCTGCCAACCCTCTAATCCAAGGAAGATGAATCACCTCATCTTCATAGCTGTGCTCACAGCTTGCTTTGGGATTGGAGGCTATCAACCAGGTTCAGAGTTCTTTGGACCCTTCCCTGATGGACTCGGTCACAACCCCCACTATGGCCCTGGTCAACTGAACTCATCTCAAACTGGTCCCTGGCCCCCTTTGGTGTCCCCACATTCACCACTCTCTATTGCAATGTACACGTCCATGTCTACATCTTAACCTACTTTGCCAGGAGTTTTGGGAGATATAACATACATGCAAATGTCTTCCGCTGGCTAATGACTGTGTATCCTATTGTTACTGCCTTGACTGGGTTCCAGTTCTCCAACCTGCTGCCCTACATACTGCAAGTGGTTTTACCGTAACTGGGTATTACATCTTTCTAGGCTATGCCAGCCAAGAGAGGATTACCCTGACCACCTGGACCCTGACTGGCCCAACCTATACAACACTGAGTACAGGACAAAAGGAAAAGATCACTCCACACACCAACTAATCCATGATACACTAGTAAGGAATGAAAAATATTTCCATGTATCAAATAGCACTGTATACCAAATCATCAAGGACAAACATGTTCCCTACATCCCACTTGCACAAAGAGTTGACACTATACTAATACACCACCGTCTACTAGAACACACAAAGGCTAACAACCTATATCTCACATTAAAATAGATAGTATGGTGGCCCAATCTGAAGCAAGACATAATTGATGTTCTAAAAAAGTGCACAGTGTGTGAAAAATACGCCAGCACCAAGGCTTCACAGCCAACAGTTAACCCAGTACCTGACCCAGAACCATTTAAGGTTTGGGAACTGGAGGTAGTGGGACCCTTCCCATAAACCAATATGAATCAATGCTTCCTAATTGTAGCCATTGACTTTGCCACACGCTAGCCTATCTGCTGGGCAACAAAGAATCACAAAGCAGAAACAATAAACCAATTAATTAACAAGGCAATCATAGCGTACTACGGCACTCCAGACTACATCATAACAGATGAAGAAAAAGAGTTAGCAGGCCACGTAGTAAACAACAACCTAAAAACAAAGAACATCAAACATTCCACAACCTTGCCCTACAGGCCACAGGCCAACAGCAGAATTGAACGCCTGAACAGGAGCCTTATTAGAACCCTTGAGAAAATAATGGATGGCAAAGCCAAAGATACATGGTCACTCTATGTGAAACATGCATTATTAGTATCCTGGGTTTGCACCAATCAAGGGACAGGCTACTCACCATTTGAACTAACATACAGGTACAAACCAGAAATAGTCACCCGCAATAACCAACTGTATGTGAAGATTCCCCCAGGGAAACCTCCCACAGTAGAACAAACACCAGCTCTACAACACATACGCCTCAAAGCCAAACTAGCAGAAATGAAAAGGCTCAAAACCCAAAAGTTAACCTTGACAGAGGACCCACTCTGTCAGGAAGCCAGTTGTAGGTAGAGGCATTGGGCGGCTCAGGGTGAGGCGCGGCCAAGCCGGCGGGTAAGGCCCATCATAGAATGGGTGCTAACTTGATAATATAAGATACAGAACGCCCGAGTAAGGACCAGGGTCCAGAGTTGGGGACCACAGAATCTACTAATCCTGTCAAAGTAATGTAGAGTACTCTAAACAGTTGGTTAGAGGTAGTCTTAGCTGCGGCAGTAGGTTCCAGTGGGCGGTCTGGTCGTGGGTTAAGGGAGGAGTCATAGGAACAAAGTAGGCAGGCAGATAATTGTACTTGTCTTTGAACAATCTTGGCGGCCTTTTGTACCACTTTCCTTTGTGTCCTATGTATTTGGTTTTGCTAGTCCTGGCCAAGGGGTTGGCAATGAGGATGGTCTCCAAGTTGTACTCTAAATAGGCCGGGTTGGGGGGGGGGTATTCAGTAAAATGCACAGGTCCAAAGGGGGCTCCCAGGGGACGTTATAATGCCTGGGGCAATTCAGCAGGTTGGTCTTGGGGGAGGGCAGCAGCCTGGCAGTCTACTTGACTGGGATTAAGATGGAATATCACTAAGACTAGATAGGGTAAGATTTGTTCAAACCAAAGGTTCATAAAACTTTATTATTGAAAATGACAATGGGGGTTTTGCCGTACCACCAGGGTTTTTATACCCTGGGACTTTGCTTCTTCAATTTTTGCAGATTTCAGGTTTGCAGACGAGGCACTGGAGGGGTGTGAGTCTTGGCTTGGGGTCTCAAGGGTGGCAGATCCAGGTTGTGCTTGTTCTGGCAAATTGGAAAGGCGATACTTTGTTTTGCCGCCACTGTTTGCTATGTCACCTGAGTAGTCCAATTGCACTACCCCTTCTGGGCGGGAGACTGGCAGTTGCTGGTGGCCATTGGCAAGGTTAAAAATAGGTTTTGTCTTAACCTCCTTAAGGCAAGTTGCAACCTCTGCATAGGTTTGGGTCTTTGGTGGCCCAAGGTTGACATCAATCTGATGACTATTTGGGGAATTGTCTCTGGGGGGATGGCGGGTCTTGGAGTAACTCGTTAACTCGGGTTTGCAATTTAACAAGCGGGCAGTCCCCCGTCCACTTTGTGTGACTCGAGTGATCTTTGGAGGGTCCTCTGTAGTAGGCCAGCAGAACGCGGAGTAATTTACCAATTTGAGCCTGTCTTTTAACGGATTGGCAGGTCCTGGACTGGTCTGGCGGTTTGGATCCACCTCCTGGGAACCGGGGTTTAACTCTTGGGTTTTCAATACAAGTATTGAAATGTCATTCATGACACACACCCCTCAACTCCTTGTCTGGGTCCTAGCTGGGAACAGGAAGAAGCTAGACTCAGTACACAGAGGACCAGGAAGAATCATCAAATACTAACCAGACAGGCACACCTACCTGGTTAGGTTCCAGGGCGCCAAAGAGCCTATCACCAAGAAGTATCACAGATCTTGCCTCCGCTCTAGCAAGGGAGAACACTCGACCCAGTTGGTGCCAACTAGCAAACAACTCCAGGAACATCAGGCGGTAGCTGTCAAGACAAAGCCCCTCCTGATGTACCTGAGTAACCCCTTAAGGGAGGGTTGTGTCAAGGATATGGATGTACATGTATTATGGCTACCGCCATCCCACTTAACATCCAGTCATTGCCCGATTTGGTGCCTTTTCAATATACCATTTGACATACCGGAAATGGCAACAACCCAATATCACATGACTGTCCAGATATCCAGCAGCTCAAACCCATCCCGCACATATTCATCACCTAGGTTTGATCTAACTAAAATCTCTGCCACAGTTAAAGCTATATAAGTCTAAAGTATTATCCAATAAAATATACTTCTTCTCTTCTTAATTCCATATTTGAAGCTTCCCCCAAAGGCACTCCTTATCACTTATAAAAGTTGATGAGGCAGAGCAGGAGGCAAGAGAAAGTGTTGTAAGTGGAATGGGCACCTCAGTTGACAATGTATCTCATGCTACACAGAGAGTGCTCACAGAGCCCCCCAATGGCAAGTCTAACTTATGGCACCACTCAAACTGAAAGTGTGGTGGGATGTCATATTTTCACATAATAAGTGAGACTGTTACAGAAATAACAGTTTCAAAAAACCCAGCCTGAATCAAACCCGCCTTTACCACCAGGCGGGAGTTGCAGGCAGCAGGACTACACCCACATCTGAAATTGCTTCAAAAAGAAAATATCCAGGTGCAGGAATTGATCCTGCCATGCCTGCTGCTGCAGGGCCAACTATGGGCCCCAGAAGCTATGCTCAAGCCTTAGGGGACATGAATGGGCCTGGGCAGGCTAGTTTTAGCTTCTCAGAGCCCCCAGTTCAAGCTCACCCTCTATTTAGTAATTTGGGGCTCCCAATTAGGGACCCCTTTTTTAGTCAAGATGTTCAAGCTCACAAATGCTTGTCAGACCAATCCAAGTTTGGTAACCAGATTGAAGATGTTCTTATGGCACCTGTAACCAGCTCTGCCACAGCCAATGGCCAGACAGGCAGAGGTAGGCCACTTTGCAGGCTAAACATATGTTCCTGAAGACATTAATAATAACTACAAGCTGGTCAACCAGGTAACAGAATTCAAGATGCCCGAACAGGCCACCCAGATAGCCCAAGAAGAATGCCAAGAGGCACCTACAGATAAGTAGCTATATAAGCCAATAGCACCAGTGAGGATCAGTATTGTCATTCTTACCCAATAAAGCTTGTTATGAACCTTTGGTTCACCAATCTATTTCTGTGTATATTTCTGATACTCTTCCATCTGCAACTGCCCAAACATCTCCAACTTTGATCAGGAGTAGAGTACCACGCCACAGCAGAAGACACAGAAGCTCCTGATTACTACCACCTCCTAACACTCTCTTTAGTCCTGTACACTTCACTGAGCACCCCCAAATCCAAAACAAGAACCATGGACTTTGGAGGACCTGTTGTGGCTCACCAGACCGTACACTCCCAAAGCTCCCTATCATCTTTTCTGCAATGGCAAGGATATCACTGTGTATCCCCTGGTATTTAACGGGAAATACAACCATTCTTCTGCCTACCTAGTTCTGACAGAACCCCCACCAACTCTCAAACCCACTGTCATGCCCTCACCCACTTCTGGTCCTACTGGCCAGAGTAGTCAATTCCTGGGAGTGCTATACCCAGTACTACAGGATTGATTGACTCTGCCTTGCCAGCGGCTGGCCCATGGGCTGTGGCAGGGAAAGCCTTATATTACCTGGTAAAGTTAGGTCCTGCCCTCTGGTGGGCTGTGCCTGTATCTACTCCGGCTCTGCCGGCCTCTGCCGGAGCAGTATGCTTGGTATCCTGACAGAGACAGATCTATAGCGCAGGCCCGGTAAAGAACTATACGGGATAGTGGCAATATGTATCTGGGCCGATGTTGCATCTGCCACCTTCTTGTTGTCTTGATGGCATTTCCACCCACTGTATGAGTTCCCATCCTTCTCAATAAAGATGATCTTATCCCAGATCCCTTTCCTGTCCCCTCTAGGATTGTTGGCTTCCTTCAACTCTAAGGTATGAAACTATAAACAGTTCAGCTGCAACAGAAGGATAGAGAGGGGGCTTATGACTAGATAGTCTTGGGAAGATGATCGATATTGTTATGCAGAATGAGTGGAGTTGGGTTTTTATCTATATGTTTTACTTAAAGGGTCTAATTCGCTTGAGGTTGGTTGCCTTGCTGGCCAGATTAATATGGAAGCTTGGAATTCAATTTGGTGCACATGGGCTTGATTCATGGAGAAAGGAAAGGGTTAGCCATGGGATGGGAAATCTTTTGAGGGCTGAAATAGCAGGGGGTTTCTGTTTAGTCTGCAGTTTGGTTGGTTGGGTTGGGTCCCGACTCATCTGCTCTGACAACTCCATGGCCTAGGTAAATTTCAGGGGCAAACACTGCGTTGGTTGAATTAGATTGTTACGAAATTGACCATAAATTGCTCTTTTAATAAGCCATGATGAATTTAAACTTGGATCTGTGGTTAAGTTGGATGCCTTTTCTCCCATTTCCTCTTAAAGACAATGTATTGTTATCGATTTAATAGTTCACTTGAACTAAGCTATTTTAAACTACATGTTTTTATTGATTGTTCCTATATTTTGGATAATCAGCATTTGATTGGATATCAATTGTAGATGATGAAATTTTGCGATCATAACTCTGCAATTGATGTAATATTTACAAATCAAGACAGAAGATGCCCTCAGTGCTATTGGAGAAAACCTCTTGATGATTCATGGTGGGTTCAAGGTCAGCTCAGTCGTCCACTTAGCTGTGTTGATTGCAATATCTGAAAGAAAACTCAAATGAAATTTCCAAAGCAAGGTAAATCCTGGGTTAAATGAAAGTATGAATAGATCAAACCAAGCCTTAAAAAGTTACATATTTACTCGGGATCCACTGACGCTCAAGGCTTTCTTGGGCACGGTAAAGGATAAGAGAGTCTAAAAAACTTGGGCTGACTTAGTGTAGTCCTCAGAATAGGAGACTTTAGGGAACTGGTCATCGGTATCATCCTCTCTGGCGGTTAGGAACCCTCCTGGCAGATGGGGAAAGTGCAAAGATCCCGAGTGGATTTCAGGCACCCCATCTTCTAGGAATGGGATACCCTGAACTCTAATCACGGGGTATAAATCCTTGTCGTCAGAAAGAGTTGCTGTTCCTACCGAGACGAAACTGTATGGAGGTGGGCTACTCGGCACCTTATCTTCATTTGGAATGCCGTCTGGTTGTATGAAAACACTGGATGGGGTTAACTCGGAGATATCAAAAGAATCGGCGATAGTTTCTAATGGAGGGATCGAGGGTAGCCAGTTGGAAAGAGTTTCCTGCTTATCAGTACTGGGCACTTCTGCCTGTGAAAGTATTTCTAAAATAAGTGACATGTAAAACGTAGTACCTGGAGTAAGTTCTTTGATAGAAGGCGGGCAAGGTGAGGTATTCTGGTCATCAGATGTCTGATCTGCGAGGTTGGATTCCAAGAGCAGGCGCATCACGACATCGTCAGACGAAGCAGCGAAGGGGTTGATATCGTCAAACTGAAAGTCGGGATTCAAAGTCCATGCGTTCTGTATTGCAGGGATACTTTGCCAGCTTGATGAGGTAACATCTACGTCAGCAATCAATGAGTCGACCAGTTGCTGCGCTTCGGTAGATGAAACTTCGTCATAGCACATATCTTCCAAAGATGGTAAGCCGGTGTCTTCTTTGAGATCAACAAACATGTCCTGATCTCCAGATGATTTGGACCTTTCTGAATCAGTTGACAGTTCCAGTACAGACGACTTGTTGAGATTCTGTGTAACATTGATGATCGCAAAGGGGGGTGAGCCTGCCGTGTACGTTGCTTGGGGTCGATAGGGAAAAGACGCTTCGGTGGGATAGGCCATGAAGCTGGGGTTCACATGAGGAGTAGCACATGCGAGAAGGCTGATTTTCCAAAGCTGAGCCTGGGAAAGAAAAGGGAGTCCGAGCAACCAATGCGAAAGCAGTGGGTGTGGGTTGGACTCTGATATCTGGCGGTGAGCTGGGCTGGGAGCCAGGAAGCCTAAAAGCGAAGCAAGTCGGGTACGGCCAGGGGGGGATAGCTGGGGAAGGATGCCGTGGGTGGTGGTCAGCGGAGATGATTCAGAATAAAGTTGGAGTAGTGACTCAATGTGGATGGCAAATGGTAAAAACCATGGAACGGCGGGAGCTTTAGTTCCTGGGGTTATGTGGAACTGGTTGAAGTAGTTGGAGTAATCATCACTTGGGCTGAGAATGGCATCGAATTCCTCGAGAGCTTTGATATGTGCTGATGTCATCTTGCCTATCAGCAGCCTGCGTATAGCAGGATTTAGGAGAGAAAGAGAGATCCCAGCAAAGCCATTCATGTCCCCGTGGCCTTTGAGCAAGGTCTGAGCAAGTTTAATGACGGTGCTGACAAGGTGTTGTATCGTGGATGGCTCTAAAGGCTGGCTAAGACGGTCTATGATAAGATGGCTGAATGCCGCTGCCAAGAAACGCTGGAAGTCCAAGAGATCTGCGGCGCAGAACCGGCCTTCCTCTATCACAAAGGGATTGGCGCCCTTTTCGTAAACCCTCCCAGCCATTAATCGATTCATAAGCATGCGATTGAAGAAACTGATGCAATCCGCCAGCTGGGCGATGTTTACATCTAGCAGCGATATCGCCATGCTGCTGCATTGCATCTGGAGACTCTTGAGCCGCCGAGAAGCAATCTCATAGTCCTCAACCGCCTTCCGTGTCACGCTAAGCTTGGCATATTTGACTTCTTCCATACGCTTTTCAAGCCGCACAGCGGCTTCTTGAAGCTCTTTGATTTCCAGCGCAACTGAAGAGGCAGGAATAACAGGCAAGTACGATTGGTCGTTTTCTGGCTCAAGCTTCAGTCCAAAAAGGGGAGCCTTCTTTTCGGAATTCGATGTTTCTTTTCCCAGATATTTGAGAAGCTTAGAATACATGCCACTCATGTTAAAAATATCTATTGGAGTAATCTGCTTAGATGTAAGTAAAATAAAAATATTCACGTTGGTTGCAAATGAATAAGCAAATATAGATCTTTAGAGGATTGACACCCCATCTTTAAAGAAACTGTTGTTTGAGAAAGTCATAATATTTATAGCTGCTGGACTCCTTTAAACATTAAATACTATCAAGTGAGAATGTTAAACTTAAGTCCCACCTAAGCGCTGGGATTAAATGTACTGTTGAACTGAGATGGTCTCTTGACAAGCCCGATTTATATGGCTTTTCTAATACAGAAGATGATATCCCTAGAAGCTTCAATTTTTTTCAAGGATTTATAAATGTTCTGAGAGGCGTTGATTAAAAAATATTGTCTAAAAATATGGCACTTTGTATGGTATTTCAACGTCCGATTAAATTAAACACTTTGGTAATGTATGCAAGAAAGAAAGGATATAAATCCATGCCGCACTATGAGTGGTAAATTTATACTACCCCAATTGCGAATTTTAGAGGGAAAAAGCATCTTTAAATTAAAGGTTTGTAACCCTTCTGACATTAAGTCTTATTTTCACAGCTTGTGGATTAGCAGAATAAATGACAAGGTATTGTTCTCTCAAGCCATCAAAAGGGGTAATCAAATGGAAAGCTTAAAAAACCATCTTTCCTTCTCCGAAAAAATACTTTGGGCCCATATAGCCGAATCAAAAAGTGGTTGTACTGGAATTCCTTAGCGAAACTCTTTAGCGGAACCAGCTGTAGCTTCCCGCAAAGCACACTTTTTTAAACGGATTACAGGCTGAAAATCGAAACTACAAGCTCTGATGCGATGGGCTGGAATTACCTGGCTGGTGTTAGTTTGGCAAGCTGTGGTGTCTCTAATTGACAGCAACCTTGATCGTGACTTCTAGCCTTTAAGTCTTCTGTTCACTACTTCACTCAATCTCAAGTAGTGAGTGAATCAGTCCTCATGCAAAGCCTGAATGAAGTGGCACGTCGATTTAAACTTTGGGGGTGACGAGCTGCAAATCCGAATCATTGGGCCGATTTTGGCAGATTGGGTAGGGATCGCCACTCAGACCAAAAATAGGATGGATAGTGTACTGGTGAACTATAAAAACACCAAAGATAAAGTAAGAGGAGAAAGAATAGTTTATTGAAGTGAACTAAGCTCACACAAAGGTAGGCGGTAGTATTAACCATTTTATTTGAACCCATCAAATTTTAGGCTAACACTACTGTAAATTCAGAACCTGAACGTAAAAATGCGGGATTGTCAAATCCTTGGTCCAAATTTCGAATCACTTTTGCGGGCAACTCAGCTGAGTGAAAAATAAACTATTTAATAAAATTAACCATTTAATTTGATTTTTTTGGTTTATTTAAATTGGCAAATTTCTAATCTCTTGAGCAGATAACTCAACTAACAAAAGACAAAACCCAACAAACAAATGTGGGATACATGAATCAGAAATGCGGGATTCTTATGTACGATTTGAGATTTCCTATATTTCAAACGAATCATAGACATCATGTGAAAATTAACGAATCTGAAATTGTGGGATTGTCAAATCCAAGAACCGAGTTTCAAATCATAATTGCAAGGAATTTGAAATAAATATAATTTATGGGTGTCTCAAAAAGGATGCCAAAGGATCTAGAGTGGATTTGTGCAAATTCTTTTAGGAAGCACAGGCATTCTCAAAAATCACCCTATTCCATTTTAGAACAGCTAAATTTTATATTGTAATATTCACAAAATTGATATATTTAACAATAAAAGTGACTAAAATATACATTCCTCTTCTTGAGTTTAAAATTTTAATAAATTTTTATTATGTCTTCTTTCAATAACAACCAAGCCAACGAGCTGTTCCCTGGCCTTGACAAAATCATGCAGGGCTACGCTGGGTCTCTTGACGGTGAAGCCTCTGTCTATGGCCACTCCCAACCCGCAGGCCCCTCTGCAAGCCCCACCCAGGAGTCTGTTCTTTCCCCTGCAACTTTCAGCATGGCCCTGTTTGCCCACCATGCACAGGCAGCTGCCAACCCAAATCCCTTATCAGCAATGGCATCTGGAACCAGCCATTTTAGCCATGGGGTCACCCAGAGAGCCCAGTCCCCTGAAACAGCCAATCAGATGGCATCAACCAGTTCCCAAGATGAACATGTCCCTCCCCCAGCCAATCAGCCTGCAAGATGCAGAAGAAAATTGATCACTCCGGACATTGTTCTCAAAATGGTTGAAAAGCGAGGGAAGCTTATGTTCCTCGGTGTCAGGAAGCCAGTCATAGGTAGAGGCATTGGGCGGCTCGGGGTGAGGTGTGGCCGAGCCGGCGGGTAAGGCCCATCATAGAATGGGTGCTAACTTGATAATATAAGATACAGAACGCCCGAGTAAGGACCAGGGTCCGGAGTTGGGGACCACAGAATCTACCAAACCTGTCAAAGTAATGTAGAGTACTCCAAACAGTTGGATAGAGGTGGTCTCAGCTGCGGCGGTAGGTTCCAGCGGGCGGTCTGGTTGTGGGGTTAAGGGAGGAGTCATAGGAACAAAGTAGGCAGGCAGATAATTGTACTTGTCTTTGAACAATCTTGTCGGCCTTTTGTACCACTTTCCTTTGTGTCCTATGTATTCGGTTTCTCTAGTCCTGACCAAGGGGTTGGCAATGAGGATAGTCTCCAAGTTGTACTCTGAATAGGCCGGGTTGGGGGGTATTCAGTAAAATGCACAGGTCCAAAGGGGGCTCCCGGGGGACAGTATAATGCCTGGGGCAATTTGGCAGGTTGATCTTGGGGGAGGGCGGCGGCCTGGTGGTCTACTTGACTGGAATTAAGATGGAAGATCACTAAGACTAGATAGGGTAAGATTTGTTCAAACCAAAGGTTCATAAAACTTTATTATCAAAAATGACGATGTGGTCTTCACCATACCGCCAGGGTTTTTATACCATGGGATTTTGCTCCTTCAATTTTTGCAGGGTTCAGGTTTGCGGACAAGGTACTGCAGGACATGGGTCTTGGCTTGGGGTCTCAAGGGCGGCAGATCCAGGTTGTGCCTGTTCTGGCAAATTGGAAAGGCGATGCTTTGTTTTGCCGCCACTGTTCACTATGTCACCTGAGTAGTCCAATTGTACTAACCCTTCTGGGCGGCATGCCGGCAGGTCATTGGCAGAGTTGAGAATAGGGTTCGGTTTAACCTCCTTAAGGCAAGCTGCAACCGCTGCATAGGTTCAGGTCTTTGGTGGCTCCAGGTTAGCATCAATCTGATGACCATTTGGGGAATTGTCCTTGGGAGACTGGCGGGTCTTGGAGTAACTCATTAACTCGAGTACGCAATTTAGCAAGTTGGCAGTCCCCCATCCACTTTGTGTGACTCGAGTTGTTTTTGAAGGGTCCTTTGTAGTGGGCCGGCGGAACGCGGAGTGATTTACTGATTCAAGCCTGTCTTTTAACGGATTGGCGGGTCCTGGACTGGTCTGGAGGGTTGGATCTGCCTTCTGGGAACCGGGGTTTAACTCTTGGGTTTTCAATACAAGTATTGAAATGTCATTCATGACACTCGGGGAAATTGCGGCCGCAATGGGTTTGCAAAGTCCACTGTGGCTGCAACCCTGCGAGCTCACGCCAACTGTGGCCCCCCACCAAGAAGACCCCAACTGGTGCCCGTACCTCAACCAAAGGTGAAAAAGCCTACCCTCTCATGATGGCTATTATGGAGTGTGACCTGCAGATGCCCCTGGTCCAGGTACGTCTCCTTTTGGGACTCCACAGCATCTTCACCAACAAAAGAACGGTGAATTCATGGATGCACAGAGTTGTGGTTGCTGCTAGAATCTTGTCCAATCAAGTTCTTGGTGGCCTCATTTTGGTGGATACTGACCCATACAATGCAACCATTATTAATTTTATTAAAGTGAGGGCAATGAGGGCCTGTAATGACGTCATCTTCCTATCATACGCTAAGATATCTGCAAGTATCCAAGACTTTGGAGAGAAGCACATCCAATCTGACGTGTACAAGCGCGGCCCAATCTTGTATCCTTTTGTCAGGGGTTTATTGGCAGTTTCCCCATTGGGTGTCAATTATTACTTGGCAATATTGAACACCGCAGATGGGTATGCCTACCAGACGGAGCTCAAGGCCATGCTGGAGGAGTGAGCCACACAAAACGCTGTGCACACTGTTGTACTGAGGGTGGAGATGGAGCAGCGGGAATAGGCAACCCAAGAAATCAGGGCTGCAGGGCATACCTGCTGGGCCTACCCCATCAACTATGCCAACATGCATCTTACAGATGTATGTCTCTACAATTTTGGTTCTGCCCTCAGGCGCTTAAAGCCTGCCACCTACAACAAACTATGCACCCAAATTGATAAGGGGTATGAGCTTTTCCCTTCTGCGTCCGTCCAGGATTTATTTGATCTCATCATCTTCTATGCAAGTGATAGTGATAAGTCCAGAAAGGACCCCCGCCTCCCCTGCGCCACTCCATCTGTTTTGTCAAGCCCGCATATGTGACAGAAGAAGAATTTGAGCAATTGAAGCAATCAGCTCTTGCTGCCCCTTCCCAGTCAACAAATCCTGCCTCACCAACCCCCCATCAAGCCACCCGCCTTCCAACTCTGACTCCCAAACCACCACTCATTCCCTCCCCACCATCTCTGATGCCGTCCCTTTCATAGGTGCAGATGAAGGTGATGTTCATTCCACCCATTCCCTCCCCTTCCCGTCTTTTGATTAGTAAATAAATCTTTTCTTGGTGACTACTATTAAAATTGATTTTTTCTTTCAGTTCATAAATAATAATATATTTTTTACATTGTTATAAGTTTCCATGTGTAAAGAATGTTGTACATTTGATGTGGTAACATATAATTATTTCTATGGATATTTTCATCATCATTATTAAATTAAAGACAATAAATGTAAATATTGCATTAAAATATTGCAATAAGACGTCAACTCTTGATATTTTGATATTATGTTCATAACTCAATGCATTTTGTTTAATAAAATCCATTGTAAACTTGACCTTTTCCATTATAATTTAACAAAATGGAATGTGTTTATATTAGAGAGCCATTAACACTTAGTATAATATTAATAATTAGTGCATTTTACAGCCTGTATATTTACCTATTGGTAATAATTATGTAAACTTCTTAGTCAGATTTTGCGAGGTAATAATAATGTAATGTGTTAATAGAATACTGTTTATTGTCATTAATTGGTTGATTTTCTTTGATGTGGCAATTGTGCATTTTTTGATATTTACACACTAGTATTCAATTGGTTGGCTTCACATCTAATCACACAGGCAATAGGAAAACAAGCTGCCACCCTGAGACTGGATGTGGTTGGGGTGGCGGCTTGTTTTCCTATTGCCTGTGTGATTGGATGTGAAGCCAACCAATTATGTCGTGTTTGGCTCCAGGGGACAACATCCTGGAGGACACAGCAGGAAATCTTTATTACAAAAGATTTGAGGTTTGAAGATAGCCTTGGGTTAGCCTTCAGGGCAAAATTAAGGACATGTACCTTAATTTCCTGGAAAACAAGATGTAAAAGTCCTTTTGGCAGAAAGGACAGGAAAAGCTTGAAGATTATAAAAGCCAACACAAATGTGGATAAACTTGTCTTTATTAGGAGTAATGATTCTACTTTAAATAGTTGACAAGAAGCGGGGATCACTCAATAGGAAGACAGAGTGGCTGAGGGGGTCACACTGGGATGAGGTCATACCAGGATCAACCACAGACAGGTACAATAATCCAGAATGGGTGGATATTAGACCAGACCCATTTGCAGAAGGCAAGGAATTCCCAAACTCAAAGGCAAAACCAGATAAATCTCTGCAACCATCAATATTTGAAGGGCAAATTGAAATAGCATTAATAGCGCGATTTACAACATCTCCCCCTCAAGATTGGACGGAGGGAGTTGATACTTGCAAAGAAATTTGGAGTGGACACGGGCAAAGGGACAGCCAGACAATAGTAGCTTTACAGTGTACTCAAAGCCCTTCTTGAAGGTAACCTCACAGGGCCAAACCCAGAGGGAATCCAGCTTGTGGGCTCTACCACCTGTACGATTCTGGTAGTAGAGAACTAGATCGCCCATCTGGTATTTGGGGAGGGGGGCTCTAGAAGCATTGGATGGGGAGAGCTCCAAAGCCTTAACCTTATAAGCAGTGGAGTAGGTGGTGGCCTGGATGTCAATGATATGGTTGGTTAGGTCTTTCACGTGGGTCTCAGGATTTGCAGATGTATCATACTCAATAAGAGGAGGTCCCAAGATTGAGGGGGTAGTGGCCTCACATCCATAAAGCATGGCAAAAGGGGATTGACCAGTCACCCAATGTCTACTAAGGCGGTAGGCAAAGAGGGCGGCAGGGAGGAACAAGTCCCAGTTGGCAGCGTCAGAGAGCGTGAGTTTTCTCATAATGGATACTAGGGTGGAGTTTGCTTGTTTGACAGTTCCATTGGTGGAGGGATTATATGGCGCAGAGAACAACAGGTGAGTCCCCATAGCTTTGACAATAGAGGTGATGAGGCAAGCATTAAAATTGGTACCATTGTCAGAAAGCAGGACTTGAGGGCAGCCATGTCAATAGAAGATGTCTTGCAGTAAGAAAGTAGCCGTGGTCCTAGCTGTTATATCTTTTGTTGCTCTGGCTTCAACCCATTTGATAAAGTGGTCTATAGCAACCAGGATAAACCGACATCCAGACCTAGAACGGGGGAAGGGCCCAACAGCATCAATACTCACCATATGGAAGGCATGCTTTGGAGGGATGAGTTGAAACTGGTGTTGGGAAGGACGAGGACGTTAGAGTTGACAAGAATGGCAGGAGGCAAGGACATCAGGGATCAAGAGGCGCATGTTTTCCTAGTAGAAGTTTTTGCACAACCAGTCATGAGTCTTGGCTATACCTCCATGGCCAGTATCAATGTGAGCTTGGAGGATGATGGCTATCCTCATACTAGGGCAAACGTAAGGTAGGTAGGCATTGTTAACCTTCTTGAAGAGTTGTCTATCATGAATTATGGTGTCCTTGGATAGGGTCTGTATAGCTAGGCCAATATCTTTGGGCTCAGTGGTCCAAGAGTTAGGATACCCTATTAGCTCATATAGGCAATCAGCATCAGCGGGGTGGATAGCCAGGATTGGCATCCTTGACAGGCCATCAGCATTCTGATGTTGGGCCCCAGGGTGGTGTACCACAGTGAAATCATACCCTTGCAGACGTAGAGCCCAACGTGCTAACCAACCTTCAGGTTCCTTTAGCTGTTGTAACCACTTGAGGGAGGAGTGATTGGTGACTAACGTGAAGTGGGTTCCATAGATGTAATGCCGAAACTGTTTCACCATGTGCAGCAGTGCCAGGCATTCCTTCTTGGTAACACTGTAATTCTTTTTGTGCTTATTAAGGACCCTTGATGAGTAGGCTACAGGTCAATCTACACCTTCATTGTCAAGCTGGGCAAGGATGGCACTCACAGCTACTCCACTAGCGTCAGTATACAAGATGAACTCCTTATCATAATCAGGATAGACCAAGATAGGAGCCTCTTTGAGCTTGGCCTTCAGCGCTTTGAATGATTGTTGTTGGATGTCAGTCCATTCAAAGGGGACGTTGCAAAGCAACTAGACGAGGGGTTCACTCAGTTCAGCAAAATCAGGTATGAACTGTTGGTAGTAGCCCATCATGCCAAGGAATACTTGAACCTCTTGAAGATTTGTGAAAGGTAGCATCTTGTCAATGGCTTCCACCTTGTTATTCATGGGGCAGATTCCCGTTTGAGTGATCTCATGACCTAAGAATTCAAGACGTTCCTTAAAGAAGAAGCACTTGGAGGGTTTGAGTTTCAGGCCAGCCTCACGAATCTTAACAAAAACAGCCTTGAGATGCTCCAAGTGATCAGTAAAGGTAGCACTGAATATGGTAATATCATCAAGGTACATGAGGACACAAGAGAGTTTTAGGTCTTGTAAGATGGAGTCTATAGCCTGCTGAAATGTGGCAGGGGCATTGCAGAGTCCTTGGGGCATACAAGTGGGTTCAAAGAGGCCTTCTGAGGTGATAAGTGCAGCCTTTTCTCAATCTTCAGGTGATAGGTCAACCTGCCAGTACCCCAAAGCCAGATCCATGGCCGAGAAAAACTTGGAACCACCCAGTCTTCTGAGAGCATTGTCAATTCTGGGCAAGGGGTACAAATCTTTCTTAGTGAGAGAGTTCAGGCGGCAATAATCCATTACAATGCGGTGTCCCCCATCTTTCTTCTTGAGGATCAGTAACAGGGAAGCCCAAGGACTTTGGGAAGGAGCCAGTAACCCAGCGTCCAGAAGCTGCTTGAGTTCTTTAGAAACCTGAGCATCTTCCACTCTACTACGGTGGTATGTTTTAGCACAAAAAGGAGGCACATCCCCAGTATCAATCTGATGGATGACTTCTTTAGCTAGGCCATAGTCTGTAGGCCCAGAGGCAAAGATGTCACTGAACTGATTGAGAAGGTTCAATACGTCTTTTTGTTGAACAGGAGACAATTGGGGGAAATCAGCAGCAGTGAACAAGGAGAGAACTTGTGGATCATCTTCAGGTAGGTTGAAATCACTGAAAGTTCCAAAGGGGTATAGGGAGGATACTTGTTTGGTTCAAGTATCCAACCATGATCTACAACCTGACCTCTGGTTACTTGCATGGGCAGGGCCGTCAGATTAGCAAGTAGTAATTGCACGGGTTCTTTGTGAGTTTGGTCCAAAATCCCCAGACATAGGCAGGGCTTGGTACAACTTAAGGATTCAGGTGAGTAAAGCTCCAAGAAGGACTTTTAAGGCAGCTCATAGGAAATCTGGGAGTCAATCACCACTTGAGAGCCTGGGGAGATGGTGATAGCGGCTGGCGCTAGCAGGGGTACCCCTTCTTCTGCAGGGCAGGAAGGAGGAGGGGTACACATGTTTGAGGAGTGAGTCCTATACTTGAGGGAGAAGATACCCGCAGGGTACTCAAGCACGCAAGTTTTAAGACGTTTGCCTGGGAGGCGTGGAGGTTCCTCAAAAATCAAAGGAACTTCATATCCCAAGAGCAAAAGGTATCCATCTTGTAAGTTTACAATTCCGTTATATTTGCAGAGGAACTGAGTACCAACCAAGAGGTCATAGCTTTTGTTCTCTAGGACCACAGAAGGGGAGGCAATAAGGAGTTTCTCAAACCTCATGGGTAGGGCAGAGTAGGCACCAATGGCTCAAGTTTGGGCCATGCCAGCTGTGCCATATGACTGCGTGTAGTTGAGGTCAGGGGCCAACTTAAGTTTTTTCATTAGCTTGGAAGATGCCACATTGACAGGGGAACCCATGTCCAAGATGGCCTTGATTTTGACCTTTTGGATTGATACTTCCACGCGGGTTGTATCTTTCCCAAAGGGAGGCAAGACTGCCAACACATCTTGCGCAGCATTTAGCTCCTTTTCCCATTTGGACACCATACACCGTAATGCAGGGATTTCCTTATACACAGTCTGTAGTGGAAGAGATACGGTTACATTGTGGAAAAGAGCTTCAGCTAACTCTGCTGCTTCTTCAGAGGAGTCAACCAAGACAGGAGGTCAATGGGCTTGAGCTAGGTAAGGGTGAGCCACCATGGACTTAGCTTCACTTGGAGGTACCCAGGAAGTGGTGTTAGCCTTCCCAGAGCAAAGCTTGTAGGATACCAAGATAGTCTCTGGAACAGCCAGGACAGAGTAGCCATTACTATCAGAGTCTTCACTATCAGAATTGTCAGGCTCTGAATCACTGGAGAGGTTGTGAAACAGATGAAGGATATTTGGGCCAGAGGAAGAGGGAGCTTCCTCATCAGACGGAGGATTAGGGGGAGACAGGGGAGATTAGTCAGCAGAGAGCATCTTTGTTTCTAAGCTGACCTCTCTTTTCCCGCCTGCTCCTTGGGATTGCAAACTTCCACCTGAGGATTAGTGCAAGTCCGCAAGTGGTGTCTAATCTGGCCACAGTTATGACAGCCCTGTCTCTTAGCCTGCCCACTAGTACCCAGAGTCATAATGTGTGGCGTACAAGAGGTAGTCCCAGCATTATTGGCTTTATTCTCATGCACCACCGTACCTCCATGTGTCAAATGCATGTCTTGCAAGAGCGTCTTAATACTCTTCATGGAAGTGAGTGAAGCCTTGTGTGCCTTAAAGTGTAGGCATAGAAGCTGGTTCACCTTCAAAGCATTTGAAAAAGCCGTGTAGGCTTCTCAGGGGGTTAGCTGTCTACTATTAATTAACTGCTGGCCTTCAATGTAGAAACAATCTGCAAACTCAGCCAGGGTTTCCTTGGGTTTGAAAGCAATATGCATAAATGCATCTTTCTTGACTTCCAAGCTGAGGTCCCCTCCAAACTCTTCAATAAGGAGGCGCTTCATATCCTCCCAGGTGACAATAGAAGGGAGCTCAGGGACCACAACTTCTTTGCAAGTGGGATGGAGGCAGGTAAGGATGTGTTCCTTCTTGAGTTTGTCAGTAGCCCTGCACATTGCAGTTTTGTAAATGGTCAGAAAAACAGCAATGATAGAGGTCTTGGGATCAAATATCTGCTTGAAGGTTGGCTTATAGTTCAGGTCTATGGACAAAGACAAGGACTGGCTGTTCTCACCAGGGTTGAGGACGTTAATGTGATGGTTGCCCTCAAATTTGGATTCAGCAGTAGGTTGTCTAGCCCAGAGAAGTCGAAGGCTTTCCTCTAAAGTGTCCAAGGTAGAGCTATTCTGCCCACTAATGTCTTGGGCAGTTGTGGCAGTAGTCTTAAATTCATCAATCTTGATTTGTTGTACTGCCAAGGTGCCAGCAATACCATTAACACGAGTAGCCAGGGAGGTGGCCTGAGTGACCAAGGGGGCAACTTGTCCATCTAGAGTATCTGTAAAGCGGAAGAGGTTTTGGAACTCTCTTTCTAACGCGTCTTGCCTATCAGCTACATCATTTGTCACTTTGGCAAGTTGATCTAGAGCACGCGCACAGTAGACCCAGGGTTGACCTTCTAAGCCAGGGCAACAACCATGATTGTCATTAGTGGGAGTATTAAAAGTTTCACCTTCTTCTTTATCTTCAGATTCAGATGACAAACCTTCAGAATTGGAGAGGTGCTGTCCTAAGTACTCAATTTCACCTTATAGAGTAGCCATCTGATCAGTGAGGGAGGCAATACAAGGGTCAGGCATAGGTTCAACTGGAGGGGGAGGTTGCACAGAAGCTTGGCGTCTAGTGGTAGCCTTGAGATCGGCAATGGCCTCCCATACTTTGGTTTCAAAATCAGAAGGGGTCCCAACGGGAGGAGCGGGAGGAGTCACCTCAATAGAAGCCACCCAATTAACCACATAAGTTTGCACTTGGTACAGAGTGTTGCCTAGTGCAGCCTTATCTAGGGCATATTGATGCTGCATGTGACGGCCCCAAGTATCAACATGAGCTCCTATCAATTTGAGTTGCAAGTTGATATGCTCTCTGAATTGATTTAGTTCACTAACCAGAGTCTCAAAATCCTGCCAATGGTTAAACAGAAAAGCCTCAATTTGCTCACGCCAGGCTGCCTGATGTTCATCCAATTTGCATAGTTGGCCCTTTATGTATCCAGGGAGCAAGGATTGAAGGGAATTTAGGGAGGTGGTTAAATACTTCTGTGACGCCAACCAGTTGCGCTGGTTGTCAGAAATACAAGCAAAGAGACTATGTGACCATTCTTGGTAGGCCAAATTCTGAGTGTGGTTATTTGAGACAGTGGAGGCTACTGCATCTAGCAGTTGATTCTGAGATCCCAAAGCAAGTTGGTGATGGACTAGGGCAGGTTGGATGAACTGGTTAACCAGCACGCCAATAGTATCCATGGATTCCATTAACGCGGGGGGAGACCAAAATCCAACAGGAAGGAGTACAGGTCTTTGGAGGCGTACCTGGGACAGAGGCCAGGGATAGAGAGCATGGCTTCTGTACCAGAGTGAAGAAGGGAGCGGGCGGCAGCACAGGCTTGCTCATAGTTGAGAGAGAAAAGTGGGAAGAGGGGCCCACAAGGGCCTGGGAGACAGAACCAATACCATAGGATTTGCAGGAGCATTGATAATGTCTTCTTCTAGGGGAGGACTTGAAACTTTGGGTTGATCTGGTACTTCAGAAACAAAGGGACAGGGACCAGAGAATGCACGTGGGAACAGGGTAACCAAGGGGCTTGCAGCCCCTGTAGTGAGCACCATTTTGTTGTGTTTGGCTCCAGGGGACAACATCCTGGAGGACACAGCGGGAAATCTTTATTAAAAAAGATTTGAGGTTCAAAGCTAGCTTTGGGTTAGCCTTTAGGGCAAAATTAAGGGCACATACCTTAATTTCCTGGAAAACAAGATGTAAAAGTCCTTTTGGCAGAAAGGACAGGAAAAGCTTGAAGATTATAAAAGCCAACAAAAATGTGGATAAACTTGTCTTTATTAGGAGTAATGATTCTACTTTAAATAGTTGACAAGAAGCGGGGATCACTCAATAGGAAGACAGAGTGGCTGAGGGGCCACACTGGGATGAGGTCATACCAGGATCAACCACAGACAGGTACAATAATCCGGAATGGGTGGATATTGGACCAGACCCATTTGCAGAAGGCAAGGAATTCCCAAACTCAAAGGCAAAACCAGATAAATCTTTGCAACCATCAATATTTGAAGGGCAAATCAAAATAGCATTAATAGCACAATTTACGACAAATTAGATACTAGTGTGTAAATATCAAAAAATGCACAATTGCAACAGCAAAGAAAATCAGCCAATTAATGACGTTAAACGGTAATTTATAACACATTACATTATTATTACCTTGTAAAATATGACTAAGAAGTTTACATAATTATTACCAATAGGTAAATATACAGGCTGTAAAAAGGGCAACAGCGCCCATGTTGACACTAAAAATGTTGACAGTGGCCATGTTGACACTTTTAATGTTGGCACTATAGTAAAGTGTCGACCCAGTTTTACTTAATGTTGTTTCCTGGATGTTGACACTTTTTTAATTAACAAAACACTTTACCCTGAACATTTTTAATATAAAAAAATTATTTTAAAATACTTTATTATACTAAAATGACCCCAGAGAGTTCAAAAATGCAATAAAAAGTACCATAAGTAATAAGAATAAGGAGATATAAGCAACTATTTTTTAGTTTACTATGTAAATTACACTCTTTATTATAAAATTATTTTTTATTCCCATAAAAATTAAAATTCCAATGAACCAAAAATAAAGATATTTTATATATCATAATAACCACAAAATATAAGAAAATTCTAATCTTAATTTATTATACTTTATATAAGCATAACTGAAAATATCTCATACCTTAAAGATAAATTAAAAAAATATAAGATATTTCTTACAAAACCACATTAAAACTGTATCTGAAACTTACCCTTTATACCTAAAAAAATTAGTACTAACCAAAAAAATCAAAAAATTAAAAGTTTAAAAGTAAAAATTATATAGGCAAAGTAAAGCAAGGTTTATTGGGCTAATTAAAGCCACCAGCAAGAGCAGTTGCAACGTCCTCAAGGTACTTCTTGATATCCACCACCTTGTACTTTTTCTTTACTACCTTCTGCACGTCCTCCTGGTAGTCCTGGTCCTTAGACTTCCTCTTCTTGGGGGCCACCTGGTTGGCCAGGCCGCAGAACTTGGAGACAGTCTGGGCCTGCTCCTCCTGCAGCTTCTGGAAGAACTTGTTGAACTTGGGGTTGGTCCCAAACTTGGTCTTCAAGTGCTTATGCCAAACCTCAAGGCTAGAGGTGGTCTTCATCTCCCCCTTAATACAGGCGCCCTGGCAGTTCCAAGGGGCAGTGGCCCCACTCTTTCCTCTCCAGGCAGTCACCTTCTTGACCACCCATTGCTTTTCAAAGTACTCCAGGTAGCCTTCAAAGATGGTGGAGTGCTTCTTGATATAAGCATCCTCCTAGAGGGCCTCAAAGCCAAGCCCAGTATGCTCTGGGCGCACAAAAGCCAAGGCAGCAAACTGGGTCATGGCAAAGCAGCACTTCCCCTTACTATCATTGAGATACTTCTCAAAAAGGTCCTTCTTGCTCTTTAGATTCTTGACAAGGGCCTGCCAAAAATGGAAGAAGCAGCCCTGGACTTCTCCATCAAAGGTGGCCTGAAAGGCTCTGAACTGAGCCTGCTCAAAGTCCATTATTATAGCCTTCAGCCCAAGTGAGCGCGCATGAGCTAGCTGCTCAGCAGCTAAGGTTGCCTCATCCTTCTCAGCAGAGGAGGAATTGGCCCTTGTGGTGTGGGTGGGAGGGGGAGCTGGTTGGTGGGAAGGGAGCTCAAAGCATCCCAGACAATCTTGAAAGCTCTGGCATAGACCTCCGTCTTGGCACCAGGAAGGAGAAAGAAGACAAGGGGGATGACCTGCTCATTGAACTGCCCATGCAGGACCCAAAGCTGCTTGAAGATAGGGGGCAAGTAGCAAATGTGCCGTTGCACAGCCAGGTGGTAGCAGTGTTTAGCTGCTCCAGTTTTTGGGTTGTGGTGTAGGCTACAATCCTATCCACCACTTCCTTCCCATTGTCATGGAGCAGGAACATTTCACCATCCTCTGTCTTCTTGAGGGCATTGGTGAGGACCAGGTCCTTGATGTTGATGTCACTCTTGGCCAGGGGGTTTGAGGCTTGACGCCTATCACTCACAAACTTGACCAACTGATTGTGGGTTGGCACCCTCTTCAAGTTGGTAGGGGACAGGTACATGCAAGCAAGCACAGCCAGCTGGGTGGCAGAAAGGTCTTTGGAAGTGGGCATAATCTGCACCAGATACCACTTCGGGAGGCGGGAGATGGTTGTGTTGGGCATCACACAAGTGTGCTTGCCCTTGATAGTTTGGACCAGGTCCCAGCGCTCAGTGTTGAGCTGCACTGGACAGGAGCGGTCCTCACAGGTGTAATGCCAGCTCTTAAAGCCCCAGTTGGCATTATTGCATGAGAAGATGTATCCATTGGCCACCATGGCCAGCCCACCTTTAACACTAATGATGGGGAAATTTGGGCAGGGTGGAAGGGACCTTGAACTTGCCAACAACATTGCAGATGTTGTGGGCCACAAGAGGGTCCCAAGGGCCAGCAGGAGCATGGCAGAAGCCAGGGAAGTAATCAGGGCGGGGCTTTGTATCATCCCCAGATGAGCTTGAAGGGGGAAAGTTTGGCGGGGGTGGGGAAGCAGAAGGAGGCTTGTCGTGGTGCTCCTCATGTGCAGGAGACTTATCCTTGGGTGGGGACTTTTGGGCAAAGTGCTTCTTCTTGGTTGGCTCCTCGTCAGAAGCCGAGTTGTAAAAACTGTGCTCTGTAAGAGAGCCATCAGTTTCCTCTCCCCCAGTGGAATGAGCAGGGCTCTTCTCAGGAGAGGGCTCAGGGGAGGGCTTGGGGGATGGTTTGTGGGTGGCCTTCTTTGACAAGACAGGCTTCTTCTTGGTGGCTTTGGTGGGCTTGGAGGGACACTTGGTACCCTTTGGCTGCTTAGAGGTGTTCTTGTCCTAAAATAATAAGTAAAATGGTTTAAAATAAAGCAAAGTATGTAAAAAAAACAACTTAAAAAGCATAACATATAAAAGTAAATTTTAGATGGTTTTTATTGGCATTTAAATGTTAAAAATTATTTGTATAGTTTTTATTTTATTAAAGTTATAAATAAAAAGATAAAAGTTGATAGAAATATGTGAAATTATTATATTTAGATATAGGTTTTATTTTAAAAATAAAAAAATATGAAAAGCAAAGTCAAAAATACAGCATATCAAAAAATGAGAAGTTTTTATTATATAAAACATAAAGTTTTATATGTGAGAAGTGAAAAGCGTCAACATTATGATTGACAATTAGTAAAAAAAGCTGAATTCTCACTGTCAATTACAAAAATTGTAGACATTATTTTTGACAACATTCTCACTGTCAACATTATTTTGAAAATTTACTATGTTTTTCATAGTACGCTTAATTGAATTTACGCAGGCTAGCAAAAAATTAACCGTTTCCTGTGTATTTTTGTTCACATATAAAAATAAAAAACATATAAGAATAAGTAAAAAAGTATCAAGGTTCTTTATTTCTTTATTAAAAATTATATTTGGGTAATGAGAATATGATATTTTACCATTGCGCTTAAGTAAAGTTGTTAAGAAGTTGTATTCAACTATTGAAAAAGGTAAAGTGTTGACAACGTCACTTACAACATTCTTTATATGAGGTGGCATATTAATCTAGGGTTAATTGCGCCACTCTAATTTGCTTAACTCCACCCCAGGGGGTGATCACAAGCAAATAAACGACATTTACAAGTTTTGACATTATTTTTAATAATAAATTCTATAGTAACTTACATAGTAAGTCACGCTTAAATTACTAGATCACCGTTAGCATCCAATCCACTTAATATATTAAAGCTGTAATAAGTGCCACATATATATTTATAACATGAACATTCCAACAATCAAATATATGTGCACTATGTTTTTCAATATAATAATTCAATAAAAAAATATTTTTAAATATACACTTATTTTTTTTATTGTAAATGCTTCAGTTTTGTTATTAAAAATAAGTTTGGCTTAAAAAGTGTCAACATTGACACTTTTACATCATGAAATCAAATAAAAAATAAACTAATTTTTATTAGCAAACATAAAGGAAAAAACAGGTTAAATCAAGTTTTTTATTGAGCTTAATGTCAAAACCGCAGGCTTGACCCGCCAGCAAAGTTCCAACCAAGCGGGTTTGTGACCTGCAATCCAATTACCCAGCCACTTGAAGCCAGACTATGAAGTCAACTCAAATTACCAAATCTATCAACTTGAACTGATGATGATCCTTCACGGTGGATACCTTGATTTGGCGCTTGACTCATTAACAGGATCAAGTCACCCCTCTTCCATCCAGCCGTGTGATCACCAATCATGTTCCTTCTATCCATTGATTCACAATAGCTATGTAATCACTATCTCACAATAAAGATTATTATCTATCCACTAAAGCTTTTTCTCCTTGTAACTCTGCTAAAACAGCACAGTTACAACATTGGTAGCACAGGTAGGTTCTCCATCCTACCTTATCTTGAAAAATTCCGCCTGTTGCCTGCACACGCCACGGCCAACAAAACCTTGACAGAATTATGTCTGGCCTCCCGCCCAACTGGACTCTGTATACGCCTGGTACTGCAATACCTGATGGTTTTGTCCTCTACCAAAACACGGTGATCCCGCTACCCGCCTTCAACGCCATGTCTGCACAAGGTTTCTTTCAGGCACCTCCCTCAATGCCACAACCAGCTGAAAAAACCACCATGCCTGCCTATGTAGCACAAAGTCTTTGCAGCGCTGCCTTGGAACCCTTTGCGGGGGCCAACAACAACAATGCTGCCGCATGGATTCAGTCCACCCAAAGTAAGCTGGCTCAGATGGAATGCCCACAGCATTTTTGGATTGCAGAGATTTCCATTTGCCTGACCCATGACGCTGGCACTTGGTGCAACAAGTGGTACAAAGAGCACACCAACAAGAACTGGGACACTTTCAAACAGGACTTCTTGGCAAGATTTGTGCTTAAGGATACGGCACTCATGATCATACACCAAGTAAAGAACCTAACCCAGACAGGCACCATTAAAGAACTCACCTGCGCCTACAAGGAACTCTGTCTCTGCGCCCCATCTGACATGGCCTTTGACACTCCAGCAACACACCTCATGTACTACAACACTCTCAAGTTGCACGTAATGAGACACGTGAACCTGGACCAAGTTACCAACCTACAAAGCCTGTACTGTGAAGCAGAAAAAGCAGAGCAAACATCCAATGCTCTGCACAAGGCACAGACTGGGAAACAAGAGAGACCCAAGGACTCACATTCAAGTAAACATTCTCTCGACCACCTCCTGGAGGTAATTATAACAACAACAACCACAAACCCACAGGATTGAATGGGAATGGAAATAACGGCCAATCAAATTGTACCCATTTCTGTGTTACCGCCACCCAAGGCAACCAAGATGAGGGAAAAGCCCGGGGAGAGCACTAAGCAAGCCAAGTTCTCCCCACGCAACTCCTGACTTGCCCAACAATGAATACCAACCCAAGGATGTGGACCAATGCCCAATGATCCAAGTGCCCTCGGAAGACCCAGTGCTATACACCATCACCAGAAATCCCAATAAATTGATGTCTTACCCTTTCTGCTTTTGCAGTTACACAGGCTCAGCTCTCTTGGACTTGAGCGCAGATTGAACCTTAGTCAACAGCAGCTTTGTGGATAAATTCAAGCTGGCCACTAATCCTTTGCGGATTAAAAATGTGGTCCTGGCTGATGAACATCACATTGACATGACAAAAGAAACTTCTCCCTTCTCCGTCATGCTTGAGAACCTCCACTCCATCATCCAAGGTCCCGTCATTGACTTCCCCAAGTTTGACATTATACTGGGACTAGACTGGTTACGGAAAAACAACCCCCACGTGGACTGGGCAACCTCAGTGTTGACCATCAAGCGTGAAGGTTTCAACCACCAAATCTACCCAGGCTCTGTAGACCAACTCCTACGAGACCACATCTTTGTACGCATCACAGAGACCTCAGATGAGAAGGAAAACCTGAAAGCTATTGACTGGGACTCCTGCCAGTATAAAATCAACACTTCAAGGATCATCAGGACACCTCCACACCGCAAGATTGCAACATTGTGGCCCGTCACCCAGAAATCTTTAAGGAAGTGTTACCTGGTCTACCCCCTGAGAAACACATCCAACACTCTATCCAACTCAAGGGGGCCGTACCCATGGCACGCCCCATTTACAGGCTGACCCCAAACAAGGACAACACCCTGCGCGCCTATCTCAAGGAAGCACTGGAAAAAGGACTTATCTGCCCCTCACAGTCTCCCTTTGGGGCTGCCGTATTCTTTGTGGCCAAGAAGGACGGCACCTTACGCCTGGTCACAGACTACCGCGCCTTGAACAAAGTCATCATCAAGAATTGTTACCCCTTACCACTAATTGAAAATCTCTTTGACGCCTTGGGAGGAGCCTCTGTCTTCTCCAAGATTGACCTAACTGCAGGTTACAATCAGATTTGTATCAAGGAGGAAGACATCCCCAAGACAGCATTCTGCACCAAGTATGGCTCCTACAAATGCGTGGTACTCAACTTTGGCATGACCAATGCCCCGTCCACCTTTGTAACCTTCATGAACAAAGTGTTTGCACCACACATAGGCAGACACACCCTTGTGTACCTGGACAATATCATTGTCTACAGCCCCTCAATAGAACAGCATCACAAGGACCTGGAAGAAGTCTTTGCAACCCTGGCACAACACAAACTGCTGGCCAAGCCCTCTAAATGCCAGTTCTTATTTGAGCAACTACCCTTCTTGGGACACATAGTCTCAAAGGACAGCATCAAACCCAACAGTCAGAAGATACAAGCCATCTGCAAGATGCCACCCCCCAAGGACAAGTCAGAACTACACATCTTCTTGGGAATGGTGGCCTATGTACAACACTTCATACCCAACTGTGGCGTCTTGACCGCCCCCTTGTCCGCCATAACAGGCGCCAATTCCAAGTTTGTATGGACCCCCCAACGTAACCTCTGTTTTAGACGCCCCAAGGAAAAACTCACGACAGCTCCCATCTTACAATACCCCAAACAGGATGGAGAATATCAGATGGAAACCAACACTTCAGATGCATCCATTGGGGGAGTTCTGCAAATTAAGAATAGTGACAGTGACTTCCTGCCCATAGCCTACAAGTTGTGCAAGCTGACAGATGGCAAGTTTAGATACCCTATGCACGACAAAGAACTACTGGCCATTGTACACTGCCTAGTCAAATGGCGCTGTTACCTAGAACGGCAGGAAGAATTCACAGCATTAACCAATCATAAGTCACTCATCTATTTCAAGACACAGGCAAACTTGTCACGCCGCCAAGCGCAGTGGATGGAAATCTTAGAAAGGTTTAACATGCTCATCTAATATAAGCCTGGGGCCAAACTTGCCATGGCAGACACCCTGTCCTGCCTGTATGTCCGCGCTTCTAGGGGAGAGAATGGGCTCAACCCAGACTGGCCTCTCTTAGTGCTACATACAAAAGACAAAGGGTTCCCCGCAGGTACAACCAATATCACCATGGAAACAGTCATCAAGAATGAACACCTCTTTGCTAATGTATACAGAACCCTTCACAGAAAGATGTCAGATGGCACAACCATTCCCTACATTCCCACACATCAACAAGTCAATACCATTCTTTGCTACCACAGAGATCTTGGACATACTAAGAGCCAAAATCTATATGAATTCCTAAAACATAAAGCCTGATGGCCAACCTTATACTGCAATGTCCAGGAAGTGCTAGAACAACACAAGGTCTGCAAAAAGTTTGCCAGAAGTGAAACCCCGCCTAAGTCTGTACTCCCCATTCAAACCCAACTACTGTTCAAGGTATGGGCTCTAGACATTGTGGGCCCCATGCCAGGAAAGCACAATGACAAAAAATACATCATCACAGCCATCAATTTTGCAGCAAGGTGGCCAAAGCCCAAGCAGAGAAATTGCACACCAGTAACAACGTCTGACAATTCATTGGCAAAGAAATCATCAGTAAGTTTGGAAAGCCAGAACTCCTGATAACCAATGGGGGCAAAGAATTGACCTCCAAAGACACCAATGTGTACCTCACCAAGAATGGGGTCAAACACACTGTCACTACACCATATCATCCACAGGCCAATGGACGCATAGAGCGGCTTAATGGTAGCCTTGTGCAAGCCCTAGCCAAACTCACTGCCAGGAGACCTGAAGACTGGTATAAGCAGCTACCAACTGTGTTACTTGTGTGCCAAACCCAAGTGAACAGATCCACAGGGAAAAGCCCGTTTGAACTAGTATACAGCACACAGCCTAATATCATTCAAGCATTGACAGGACCCAAACTGGAAATTCCAAGTCAAGTCCCCCTTGTTCTGATCCTCAAGTAATAGAGGCCAACAGCAAACAAGCAGCCAAAGAAAAGGAACACTTACAAAAGCCCTTTATTACCATCTGTCAAAGACATGAAGTTGGGGACAAAGTCTGGGTCATGAATGTTGACAAGAGCAAACTACAACCCAAAAAAAGTAGGGCCAGCAATAATCCTAAAGGTAAACAACAATAACACTTACCTTCTGCAAGGGCTTGGGAAACGCAACAAGACAAGACGCTACATCACAACCGCCTACGACCTTGCAAAGCAAGACAGAAGCAACAAGAAAATGCCCTACCTGCCACCAAACAACAACTGGTTTAATATGGCGCCCGGGCTCCTGACAACCTCCCCAACAACCTGCCTCCTGAGGAGGCTGACTTTCAGCCGGGGAGGGGGGTGTTGAAACCGCAGGCTTGACCTGCCAGCAAGGTTCCAACCAAGCGGGTTTGTGACCCGCAATCCAATTACCCGGCCACTCAAAGCCAGACCCGGAAGTCAACTTGGATTACCAAATCAATCAACATGAACAAATGATGATCTATCACAGTGGATACCTCAATTTAGCCCTTGACTCATTAGCAGGATCAAGCCATTCCCTCTCCCATCCAGCCGTGTGATCACCAATCATGTTCCTTCTATCCATTGATTCACAATAGCTATATAATCACTATCTCACAATAAAGATTATTATCAATCCTCTAAATATTTTCCCCTTGTAACTCTGCTAAAACATCATAGTTACAACACTTCAATGAATACATATATGAAAGCGTTCAAAGGTTCCCCTTCACAAATATCAATGAATACAAAAAAATTAATAAAAACCAATTTTTAAATAGGAAATGAATATCTGAAATCAGCAATTTTTAATGAAATTTTTAAGTCTTTATCCAATAAAGTTGGGGATGCAGTCTTCATGAATAATTTTAAACCTTTATTTATTTCATTTGCAGAGGCCTGGGGGGCAGATTTAAGTCAGGCGCCCCCAGTACCCTCTTCAAATTCAGCCAGCTGTCCTATATCAATAGGTAAGTACAAACTTTCAAAAAATTGTGCATGTTCTCAGAAAAGTATACCTCACAAAGAATTCATGTTGCGGTGTACCTGTGAATCCTTCTCCACTGTATATTGAAAGCCAACGTCAAAAAGCTGGAAGATGTACCCATACAAATTGATATATGCCGTGTAGCCCTTGACAGACAGAAGACACCACAGGGATACAGGACAGTTGAGCACGTCCTATATGACTCATTTGCAATAGCAACACTATACAGGTACTATTTGCCCCCCCCAAAAAAAAATCTCCTAGTTGATTTGCTCACCCTCCTGCCTTTTATAAGACGTTTGGTCACCACCAGGGTGCTGAGTGCCACCCCTCTAGCAATTGGCGCCAGAGTCATCCACCACATACAGAAGAGTATGTGGTCCCAATTGTAAAGTTACGCCTCCCCCTTAGGCCTCCACTTCAATTCCTGCCAAATGCTTGGGAATTTCTACCAAATTATGTTTGAATATTTATCTAAAAGGTCACCAAAAAAGCCCAAGAAAAGCCATCAACTTAATACCTTGGAATTATTTAGAAGATGCCTCCACCTAACCCACCCAAGAGACACCTCTGGTTAAATATCATGTGCAAGAGCGGCCAGGAGCAGTGGTAATTGCATCCAAAGCATATTGCTGATGTTAATTGGTTCAGTTTTCCTTTTGACTATGTCCGTTCAAAATTTGTCAAGATCTTCCTGCCTCAAGAAATTCATTTGTATCTGCTCATATGATTGGTCAATTGGTTTGTGACATTTGATCTACCACCCCAATCCCATTCCATCCCTTAAATGAATGCAAGAGTTGTAAAAGACCTTGCTTCATCATTCTCTAATCTAATAAAGTTCAAAATTTGTTAGTAATTTTGGTCATTTGGTTTTATCTGTTGCTTTGCAGTGTTCAGTTGACTCCTTCCCCCTCTGGCCTCTCAGACATTGTTGGCAGCGGCTTTTTGGTTGTTGCTGAAACTGTGATTTTATTACAGTTAAGAGCTTGGTTTTATTTCCTCTTAACCTGCTCCCCAATTCTCACACCAATTGGACGCATTAGCAGAAAAATTAATTTTGGGGTATAATTCCCCGGAATAATCACATTCTCCTTGCAATTTGCATTCCCCTAATAAATCATTTTCCCTTGCATCTTAAACTTTTTTATTTTATTTTTTATTTATTTTTAAATATTAAAATTTTAATACTAAATACTTCACTATTTTAAAATTTTACTTGTAAAATTTTAATATAAAAATATTTAATATTAAAATATTCACTGATAAATAATTAATATTGAAATATTTAATAGTAAACATTTAATATTAATATTATAGTATTAAATATTTTACTATTAAATATTTTAATATTAATTATTTTACTATTAAATATTTTAATATTAATTATTTTGATATTAAATATTTACTATTAAATATTTTAATATTAAAATTTTAGTATCTAAAAGTCACTATTAAAAAAATTTAATATTTTAATATTGAATAAATCACAATTAAATAAAAATTGGTATATTTTGAATATGTAACCATTAATATTAAACTTTTAAGATTTGTAATTGTACTTTTATTTTATAATTTTTATTTTTTATTTTAAATTTTAATAGGTAAATTATAATAGTAATATATCTAAATATATTACAAGACAATAGTTAGAGTTGCAACCACGTTGAATATTTAAAAATAAGTTAAAAATGTTTTTATTTATTATTTATTATCTTGTCAAGTACAGGTCCATTTATCACAAAGATAAACATGGAGAATTGAATTTATCTGCATCATGCGGCCTGCTCCACTATTGTTCTAAATAAATGATTGTTTAGAACTTGAATTACCTTTCCCTTGTGATATGATTTGATAAACATATTCAATAAACTTGAACTGTGTCCTAAGTACAAATTAGTAAGGAATACATAAAAATCATTGGTTGCTGTGTTGTGTGGCTATAGTAGCACTGAAATAATAAGGATCATATGATGATATACAAGGTCCAATTTGTGGCTTAGAAAAGCCAAAGTACCATCAACAATTCACAATTATATAAACAAATTAATTTATTTTTATCATTTTTAATTTTTTAGCGCAACAGTCAATATAATATTAAATGCATTATAATAAAAATAAATCCATCTTATCTATTATAATTAATTTTACTTACCTTTTCTAGTATTCTTAAATGTCTATAATACAATCAAACGTCACATTATTATATATAAATAATATTTTTTGAGTCCTAGTAAAAACAAACTAAATAAAATTAAAACTAAATGAAACCTGGGGCGCTCATTTATCTGATTGGCTCGGAGGCCAGGGCTTTTGGGAGGAATGATTCTGAGTGCTCGTAGAAAGCTGCCACCACATTGGGTGGCATTGCAAATTGGCTGATCTCAAGAATATTGAATAGGACCTCAGTGTCCTGAGGAAGGCCTTGTTTCACCTTATTCTTGATCCAACCAAACACCTCTTTGATTGGATTCAGGAATGGGGAATATAGGGGGAGGAAAAGGAGTCTCATTGGGCAGTCTGCAAGGCAGTGGCTAGCAAAATGGCTATTTTTATCAATGGGCAGGAACTCAGACATAACCAGATCCACTTTGTGGAGCCCAAAATTATCAAGCACAACAACGTTGGTTGTACTGCTATAATTTATCTAAAGGTACTCCTTGACAGCTCAGAGAAAATCAAGAAAGGTCCTGCTGTTATGGGAGCCTTTAATCATCTGGTATTGATCTAAGCCACAGGGACCCAGAAGAGCAACCATTGAATAGGTCTGGGAACAGACAGCTGCACAATAGGCTACGCCGTCCTTGGACCCCTTCTCAACCCACCCATGCTTGAACCTGAGTGAGGAGGAAACAACAATTTGTTGATATAGAAGAACTGGACATTCCCAGTCTCCTTTAGTGCCAGATATGTCTTGGCATAAATGTGTCAATTCTCAATGGCCTTTTCACTGTTTCTGTTGTAAGAAGAAACTCCGAGCACCTTCCAAGAGAAGCCCAAATCAACCATTGTTTTGTAAGCAAGGGTTTTAGAAACAGAAAGCCCAAACTCTGTGGCAAGCATTGATTGGACAGCAAGCGTGTCCAGGTGGCAATCCCTGGCTACCCACTGCTTGATTGTGTTGATGTGTACGGGCTGAAGGAGTTTTGGCTGTCTTTTTGCCTTGATGGATTCAGCAATTTGCCTGGTATTGCCATACTTGGTGTTGATGTTGGCAATGTACCTGGCTGTGACACCAATTGGGACACAATATCCTGAACTGCCATTCCCCCGCTTAAGCAGTTGAGGAGAGCTTCACACTCACTATCCGTCAATTGATGCCGGCCCTTGGCAGGTGCCACAACATCCTGGCTACCAGGCTCAACACAGGGGATTGGGACCTTTGTGTAGAAGGTGGGATCATGCTTGGTTGCGCTGGCGCTGTCAATAGTGGCATAAGACACAGGCACAGATGGCTCAACAGTGGCTGCCAATAGCTTGTAGGTGGTGTCAAAGACGCGGGGTAGGAAGTAGCAACTCTTGGGTCAAGAGTGTGGGCTGGGTGACAACTAAATACACAGTGGAGGTGTAAGTAACCTCAGTGTTCCCGGCAACCTTGGTGTAGGAGACTTTGGTAGCAGGCCTTGAAAGTGGCTTCTGCCTGGGATTCAAGCTGGTTGATTGGGCCTGGGACGTGGGAGGTGGTTGGCTGACAATGACACCTTGGGAGGCCTGTGTATCAGCATGACTCCCTTCAAGTTGGGTTCTGGGTCTGTTCTTGGACCCTCTGGGACGCCCTCATGGACAGGCTGCCCCGCGGGCTGGTGCAGGAGCAGGTTGGGAATGTGATTGAAAGTCCATAAAAATAAAATATATATTTTAGATTAAATATGTATTTATTTGGAGTTATTGGTTTAGTTGTGGGTAGTTATTTTCTCTTGAGCTAGCCTTGAATAGTAACAGAATTTCTATATCTGTGATTTAAAGTGAATAATATTGTATACTTTCTGGATTTGAATGATTTTAAAGTTTAATCACTTTTTTTGTCTAATTATGGTTATTGAGATTGATTTTTTAGTTTGATTTTAGTTGTGGTGGAGCTTCTTGATTTGGGTTGGTGTTTCCTAGTGTGCTTACTGTAAATTAAATTAGGATTCCAGTTCCTGCAATTAATATCTGAGTTTACTAGTGGCATTCAAAATTGATTTAAAATTTGGTTCTTGGATTTGACAATCCTGCAATTTCAAAAAACATAGTAAACTTAATAAAAATGGTTAATGGATTTGAACGAATCAAATCTGATTCCAGTAAATTCATTTTGTCCATAGGAAATATGCAGCTCAACTTGAACTTTGCAAAGTGTCTATGAGTTCCCGCATTTTTAAAAATTTAAATAAAAATACAAAGAATTCAATTTAATTAAAAAAGGCCATCCCGCAAAAGTGATTTAAAATTTGGACCAATGATTTGACAATCCTGCATTTTTACGTTCAGGTTCTGAATTTACAGTATCACACTCCTTCATTAAACTAAGCATGGTAGAGTTTAAGACAGTTCCCATTCACTGGCTGTGGGAAGTGTACTCCTTTTCTATCCTCAGATAGCTGTTGAAGTTGGTCCCTATACAGTTAATCTGATAAGGGTCCAGCCATTTGATCTTGAACTTGGTGGAATTTGAGTTATTGAGCTTAGTCTTCATCTTCAGACCTCTTTGACCAACCTTGGATATGGGAATTTGATGTGGTATTTTCTCTTGTTCTCCCTTGACCTTGGGAGCTCTGACAACTATATTTGATTCTTCTTTAACTCAGATGTCATCTTGGTAGTCTCATGTGTTCAGATAATTGAGCAGTAGAGGCTTATTGACAGAGGGTGGCTTTATCCCATAATTGACTTCAAATGCAGTGACTTTGGTTACTATAAACCCCATAAATCACAGAAAATTTCAAGAGCATGGGTCTGGGTAACTGGCTGGATGAGAAGCCTGTCAACTGAAAGGTAACAGGCCAAACTACCATCATCTGTCTGGCAAATTTGGCAATCAGATTAAACCTCCCAAACATTGCAACTGAACCAACTATAGTTCAGTATTAGATCAAGGAAGCCAGCAATCCAATAAAAAGGACATAGATAAAAATAGGATGATGTTTATTTGAGTTTAGTGTAATTAATATACTATAGCAGGGGGTCACAGGTCTATCAGGGGATGGTACTGCGCCAGGTTCCAAACAAGGTTTGGGTTAGAAATATCTTAGGCAAGAGATCAGCGTACAGTAGTTTTCAAACCTGTTGAGATAAACATATATTATTTGTTTAGAACACATGAACTCAGTCTAAAAACAAAATATAAAAAATCAAGGAATTTATATTAAATTACAGTAGATTTGAATCCACTTTGATTTCAAATTTTAGGCTGAGTTCATGCGTTCTAAACTGACAAATATGAATTTATCTCAACAGGGTTAAAAACTACTGTATAAAATTGGCAGCAATTCTATTTAGGAGATATTTCCCATAGCTCAACATTAGCCACAAAGTACTGCATGCTGTTGGATAAATTAGCAGAAAGGGAGGTAATCTTGGTGTCAACTCCCTTGCCTGCCCCCTGTTTGTTGTCTGGCACCAGGATCAGAATTTATAAGAGATCTGAAAAGTTGTGTATGAAATCTTTCTGAGCAGGTATGATGCAGCAGGGGTGCAATCAGATGTGGTAGAGCTTTTTAATGTTTCCTTGTGCATCCTTTGGCTAATAGATATGATTGCTGTAGACAGTGGCCACTCAGAAGGGCCCAGGGTGGCTGGGTTTGAGTTTTGCATAATTGGGGTTGAGGGTGTAAACATGATCACCCAATGTATATTGTGCCTCCAGGTGTCTTGTCAACCCTTATTTGTTCTTGTTCAATATTGTGGGCCTTGGCCCACCACTGTGCTAATAAGAGGGTGATTGTCAGGTGTGTTTTGCTTGGGACAGTTGATCTCAACTTGCCATTGTTCACCCCCATCATACCATCAGGAGTACTAAAGGCCAGCACACTGGGACTGAAACATGTGTCACAGTTGATCCTGGCTTGTAAGATAGGTAAGCTCATTGGGAGATGTTCTGTCCAGGTGGTGTTTGGGTGCTACTGGGACGGCTTGAAAATTTTCAGGATTCTCCTTTCTTTATTTTATTTTTATGCTGTTAATACTCCAGGAACATCAACAATGGGTCTTAACCTCAATCTTTGACCAGTCTATAACAAGTCTTTTTTCAACACCCTGCCTTTCAACTTCCCTTGCTTCCACTGGTTGATTTCATCTATTTAACATTAAAATTTGCTTTCAAAGCTTACCTTTATCCCTGGAAAATTCTCAAACCAGGAATATAATACTAGGGTTAGATTTAACTAGTCTGAAACGGCTTACCTTTTTGCTTTTGCTTTGGCTTACACCAGCAGTTTGGATCCTATTTTTTTGTCCTCTTGCTTGCTCTCCTGTTCAATCTTGAGTTACCAATCAACCCTGAAACTGCTCTTCTTCTTCTCCTGATCCCCTATATTATAGTTTAAATTCTTTAAGTTAGACTTCAAAATTTCTGATTCTTTAAGCCCTACATTTTAACCATGTTTCTAACCAATCTTGGTTAAGCTTCCAACACCAATTCTTGCACCTCAAAACCAAGTAGAATAAAAAGGCTTGGTTTTCCAGTCTCAACAATAAGTTGAGATTGTTTGACTTGCACCCCAAAAAGGTACTGTTGTAACTGTGCTGTTTTAGCAGAGTTATACGGGGAAAGATATTTAGAAGATATATAATAATCTTTATTGCAAGATAGTGATTATATAGCTATTGTGAATCAATGGATAGTAGGAACATGATTGGTGATCACACAGCTGGATGGAAGAGGGGGTGGCTTGATCCTGTTAATGAGTCAAGCGCCAAATTGAGATATCCACCGTGAAGGATCATCATCTGTTCATGCTGATAAATTTGGTAATTTGAGTTGACTTCCTAGTCTGGCTTTGGGTGGCTGGGTAATCAGATTGCAGGTCACAAACCCACTTGGTTGGAACCTTGTTGGCGGGTTGAGCCTGCAGTTTTGACAGTACTTGTTAGGTTTTGTGGCTTGTGTTTTTTCTCTTTAATTTTTATTCTTGTATCTTCATCTTAGTTCCATGATTCCATTTGACTATATCTTCCATCAGGTAGGCAATTTTTATAGTGGTACTCACACTTTAATTGTTGACAGTTTTAATCCCCCAGATAGTGCTGATCACTTCCCAGACTTAGAGATTGACTTTTTAACCAAAACTTCTTTCATTAAGAATGGTCTTTATTTTATTTTCTTTAGTGTAATAAATTGCCTTAGTCCCTACTTTACTTCCTATAAGCTTTTAGGAGCCTTAGTGCAGTTATTGTTGCAAAACTTGCCTATCTTTTTATACTTTGCAAATATAAATATTCTTGGTTTAAAGGCCTTAGTTTACAATAATCTACCCCAAGTCTTCAGAGCTTACAGAAATTAGCTGCACCAGTAACTGTTCCGGCTTTCCACCTGCATATTGGTGTGTGGGTGGTATGGTGTGATAACTATTTATTCAAGAGCATTCTTCATACAGTGCACTTTCATGGCATTCTCCACAAGTCCAGAATCACTATTGGTGATAAGTGCTTGGGGTGACCAAAGCATGCCACAATTTTCTTGCCAATGAGTCAAGTGATGATAGTGACAGTGTGGTTAGTGGTTGCCCAAGATATAGGCCAGCCTTTGAAATAGTTGATGTTGGTAATGATGTATTTCTTTCCTAACTTATCTTATGTTAGGTGCTCTAAAATGTCAAGATCCTGCTGCTTAAAGTATTTCATGGCCTTGATAGGCAGCACTGACCTTGGCAAAGAGGACTTAGATATGTTCTTCTCACATAGCACACAAGTCTCAAGGAGATCCAGGATATCCTGACGCATACAGGGCCACCAGACTTTATGTTTCATGATTTTAAACAGGTTACATCCTTGGATGTGACCTAAGATGCGGTGATAGTGCATGATAGTATCTCCTTGCTGGGTGGTGAGAATAAAGGGCATATTTTTCCCTGTCTCTTCCCAGCGGTAGACATTTCTGGCATCTGTTGTGAACTGGCTCTTGTTGACCTTTAGCTTCAATATGATGACAGAGTTGATCCCTTCATATTGGATAGCTTCAGGAAAGAGGTAGAGCATGAGCCAGTTAGGGTCTAGACTGCCGTCCTCTGTGATGGATGCCTTGTAAAGTCTGGAGAGTGTCATGCCCTGCCCCAAAGGGCAGGCTCTTTAAATTTATTTCTTTATTTTTTTGCTTTGAGTTAATCTTTCTTATTGAAATTTTAATTTAAATGTTAATAATTAAGTATTTTAAAGTATTTTACTTTGTTTTTACGCTGATTTTCATTCAAATTGCTGTTGTTGTTGCGCTTCTTGAATTACAACGCCTGTGACAGTCCACATGTTTGGTGATTTGCAGGCGGGGCTAATGTTGGCCAAGCAAAAGTTTGGTTGTTTGTTGCAGGTAGAGGCCTATTAGGGAATGATGGCTACTAGGGACGGTAAGGCCTAGCTAGTAAGTGTAAAGACTACTAGAGGCAGATGTTGCCTCCACCCAGCAGAAGATATTGGCTGCTGTGGGCTAGAGTTCTTCACCTAGCAGGAATTGTGGCTTCAAAAGGGTGAAGAATGAGATAGCTAGCAGGGAACTTTGTCTGTTTGAGGTGGAGAAGGTTTTGGACCCCTGGCAGGTAATGCAGGCTGCCAGGGAGGGGAAGAGCTCTGAGGGCTCTACATACCCTGATACACTTACAGAAGGTCTGTGAGCAAGCATCCTACCTAATGGACTGGTAGGGTGTCCTCGTTTATGTCCCCATGGGAGCTTTGGGGGGAATCCAAAGTGAGCATTGGAGGGCATGAATTTGCTCAGAGGTGTCATCAAGGCGGTTTTCTTGGGGAAGCAAGCTGCAGAACTTGATGTGATCAGGCCTCTGGAAAGTAGAGCTGATTACTCTGCAACTGAAAGCCCAGACTTAATCACCTGGGTGAGTAAAAACAATGTATAGACATTTATCTATGGTTGGATGGCCTAAGTGGAATGACACTTGCAAGAGCCCAGTCAAACACCATTTCAATGTAGACTCATGCCTGGGTCTACAGGTTCTGGTAACGGGGGCTGAGATAAAGAACCAAGGTGGTTCGCAGAATCAGCAGAGAAGACTAGTGAGAGGAACTGTTTGATCACAGAGAAGGCTAATTGAAGGACTGCTGGTTCATATTGAAGTTTGGAACCAAAATGGTTCATTATGCAGGTGGAACCAAGATAGTTCCTAGTGTGGATAAGTGGAAGAGCTCAAAGATCATGATGCAGAAGTAGCTGGTCATGATAAAGGAGTAACTAGAGGACTGATAAGCTGTTGAAATACTGGAATGAGCTGTTTGTTGTCTAAGATGGAATGATTGCTGGTTAAGCTGAAGAGCTGGAATATGAGCTGGATGAAGGATCAGAAGATGATGATGAAGAACTGGTGGTCCAGAGAAATGAGCCAAGATTTTGCCAAATTGATTTGCCAAAGTGGGAAGATGTAGAATGTTTTGCCTTGGTTTAGTAGTAAAATAAATAAGGAATGTGAATAGAAGTGTGGCTAAGATATTTATTTATTAAGTTCCTAGGATAGATGAAGGTGTGTTGCTATGCGAGCTAGATACAAAGTTGTTTTGGTGGGATGTTTTCCTTGGACTTTACAAGATGTGTAAGTATATGGGGAAAAATTGAAGAGGTCCAGAAAGAACAGTTTAAATAGTATTCTAATATTTAAATGGGTTTAGGTTGAATGCAGGGAGAACTGGTGCCAGAATAACGGACCAGTTAACGCTTTGGTGCGCAAAGAGTTGTCAATTTGAGCGGTTTGAGCTGTGGAAATTATTTTCCTAGTTGGATCCCGGTGTAACTTCAGAAATGGTATATTTCTGCGCTCTGCATTCATTGGTTGAGTTCTAGCAGGTTTCCTGATGAAAATTATTGGTTGGAAGCCAAAAGCTTAAAGTATAAGCAAGGAAATAGTGAATTAATACTTTAAGCTTTTGAGAAAGTAAGTATGTAAGCTTAAGTTATTATAGGAAACAGTGAGTGTCAATGGTTTAAGCTTCTGAAGAAAGCCATTTTGAAGGCGTAACCGTTGGGAAAAGGACACTATAAAAGGGTGGCTGGCTGGAAAGTTACAGGGTCCTTTTGGAGGTCCCGGGTCTTTTTGGAGGTCTTTCCAGGTCTTTAATGGGGTCTTTGACGGGGTCTTTCCAAGGCCTTTTGAGTTTCTGCCAAAAGGTTTTTGGTAACCTTTTGATCACCAGCAGGAGCTTGATTGGACTGATAAAAGTTGAATACCAAGGCCACTAAAGATATACAGAGAGCTGAAGCCCAAGATAACGGAGCAGGAGCCCAAGAATAAGGGGCTGGATCCTAAGCGCGGTGCTGGAGTCCAAGTCTAAGGGGCAGAAGTCTAAGACTAAGGTGCAGGAGTCCAAGGCCAAGTAAAAGGAGTCCAAGATATTGTTGGAAGACTCCAAGTATTGGCAAATCAATATTGTTTCCTTGACCCCCCGGGCCATATACCAGAAGGTTTCTAAGAGGATCTTCCTTCTGAGAGTGAATAAAAGCCCATTTTGACCCCTATACATATTTCTGAGATACATTTTCCCTTAATAGAGAATGAAAATACCTTCCAGCTGGTCCCTGGCTACAATCTAGGACACACTTTGGGGACTGGTGGACAGGAACCCCACAACGCCACAATTATTTGAGATTATAGGGCACAGGACATTTTCTTGAATACAGTCATATGTGAGGATATGAGTAGTATTGTATCAGAAGAGCCAGGATTGAATGGAACCAGGATTATTGTCCAGCCATGGCTTCTGATTGCGCAGAAGCACTTAAGGATTAGGATAATGTCAACCAGATTAAAGATATATCAAAGACAGTCCAAGATTAAAGCTTCCAAAAATGAATTTATAGTAAATGATTAATTCTTTTTATAACTCTACAGGGTTAATCTCTGGACTGCTAGCAATGTCTTCTAGGACATTCTAACACACCCCTAATTTGGGTAATTATTAATCTAGGTTTGGCACTTATTGCACATCAACCAATATAATATCTTCATTTTCACCCAGCACAGGTGATCCTTGATGTTGTGGAATATTTTAGTACTTCAGGATCACTTCTTACTTATCTGGCATCCTGCAAGCTTAATGCTTATTAATGTAATAAATATGGGAATTCAAGATTATGGGAAATTGAACCCAGCGCCTTGGCGCTTGATGTAAAAATAAAGTGGCGCTGTGGCACCTGCAATATTTACCAGGCAGCGCCACAGCGCTTGCAATAATTTTCAGTTGGTGCAGCAGCTCTTGACGTAAAAGTAGTTTGGCGCTTTGGCGCCTAATTCAGTTGCTAGGCAGCACCTGTGTCTTTTTCCAAGTGGCGTGGCAGCAAATCATGTATCATTTAAGTGCCGCGGCAGCACTTATCATTGGCTAATTTAAGGTTCAGGTAAGCAGGGAAACTGCTGATTTAATATGCATATGATTTATACTACCAATTTATGTTATTTGTGTCAGGATACCAAGAGTACTGTGGAGCTCCAGAAGGTGATGGAGGAGTTGAAGCAGGTACTGGCATGGTCCACCAGATGATGGGACCTAACTTTACCAGATAGGAAAGGGCCTTCCCAGCCACAGCCCAAGGCCCAGCCGCTGGCAAGGCAGAGTCAATCAATCTTGTGAGTGCCAGGTAAAGCACTCCCAGGAATTGACTACTCTGGCCAGAGGTATCAGAAGTGGGGGGGGTTGAGATGGTTGGTTTTGGTGTCAGGGGCGGTTCCATGGGGACCAAGTAGGCAGCAGGATTGTTGTACTTCCCGTTGAAGATCAAAGGGTAGATAGTGATTGCTTTGCAGTCATGGAAAATTTGATAGGGTTCCTTGGGTGCGTTTGGGCAGGTGTATCACTGCAAGTCTCACCAGGTCCAGGGTTTGCAGTCAGGATTTGGGGGATACTCAGTGAAATGCACAGGGCCAAATGGTGCGTTGGGTGGACAGTAGTAGTCAAAGGATTTGGGTTTGTCAACTGGAGTCTAGCTATCTATCCCAATGGGTGGGTACTGACGCTTGGGTGTATGCAGATGGAAGAGTATCAAAAATAGGTACAAAAACAGATTGGTGAACCAAAGGTTCAAAACAACTTTATTTGGTAAGGATGACAATACAGAACTTTTTCAAGTGCTTCTGATTTATATACTTACTCACATGCAGGTGTCTCTGGGCATTCTTCTGGTGCTATCTGTGTGGCAAGGTTGGCATCTCAGGTTCTGTTGTTTGGTTGGCTGCTTCTTGATCATTTTTGGGGTTTTCAGGAACAGTTGTTTGGCTTTTTGGTGGTTCATCTTGGCTTGGCTGGCCATTGATTCTGGCAGGTTTGGCTTCTGGGGTTATGGGTTTTTTCAATTTGATCACCATTTTGGGACTGGCTTGACAGGCTCTCCTGAGCCCAAAGAACTTAATTAAGAAAGGTGTCCCCAATTGGGGACCCCAAATTACTTAATGGAGTGTGGGCTTGATCTGGGCTTACTGGGCAGCTAAAAATAGCCTGCCCAGGCCCAGCCAAACCCACCAAGGCTTGGACGTAGCTTTTGGGGCCCAGAACAGGCTTCTCAGCTGTCACCAGGGAGGGAATGATTCCTGCACCTGGATTTGCTTCAAAAAGCAAAAAAATCTAGGTGCAGGAAAATCTCCCCTGCCCGCTAGCCCTGCCTGGTGGCTAGGAGCGGGTTTTATTCCCGCCTGGGGCCTAAAAACTGTTACTTTTGTAACAATTTGGTAGCTGCAATTCCTATCTGCAAGCTCCGTCATAATTGGCATCATTGCTTGATCAAATTCCCAACAGTTGTCATCTTTCTTTATCTCAGCTATTCTATTAGCTATATATATTCTACTTCAAATTTAGAGTAATTTCATAATTCACTTACTTTTCAAATCTCCTGCTTACGTCAATGCCGCTCTTTCCCAGCTAACATACTTATCTGTGGTCCCTAATGGGTTTCTGTTGTCTCCTTCTGCTCCAGGTCTATACCTAACTTTCTCCAGTTGCTTCTGTCCTTGGCTGCTTTCTCCACGACTATCATTTTCCCAACTGGCAAAGACTTTTCTATAAATAAAGAGCTTGTGAAGAGTAGGCTTTAAGCTGAAATTCTAAGTGATTTCTTACCTTTGATCTTTATCAATTTTTAACTTCAGATCTTAAATTTTAGGAGTTTTGATTTTTATTAAACCATTCTAAGTTTTCTTCTCTTCTTCTTTTTCATTTCTTGAACAAATGGAACTAGTAAAACAACAAGCCTCAGGCTTGTTGTATTCATTATTTTCCCTTAAGGAATCTTTTAATAGTTACATGGACCAGTTTGCTGATGGAGAGTATCCTAATATTGACATTACCTTAGTTACTAATTGTTCACTATTAAATAATTTGTTGTATCTTCTTTTTTTAGGGTTCTTAAACTCTATCACTCCTTTTGTAACACAGTATAAGTTCTTAGCAGGATTCTGTAAGATTATATTACAGACAGTACCTTTTTATACCTTCCAAATCTTACCCCTAATGGTTTATACAATTTAGTTTATAACCTTGCACCACTATGGACAAGACCTTACAGAGAGGGTGTCAGCTTTGACCAGATCTTTTCCAGATTTATACTCTATAAAAAGTTGGTAAGGGGACATGTGTTTGATCCATACTGCTTGGAGCCAGGTAAAATGTGGCTGTATGTTGAAGTACTGAAGAAATTTATGATCTGTGAGAGATCTTGGTGAAAAGATGGCCCCTTTCAGGTAGCAAAAACATTTCTCAACATAGTTTTCATGGCCCATGTCAGAGTCTGGCTGGACTCCCACAGGTGAGGCATGCTGGGCCTGAAAAGCCATGTACACAATTGACGCTATTCTGACCAGGTAATTTACTGCAGTAGCTAGGGGACATCAATACCCAGTATGGAGCACAACCTAGCCAGCTATCCCCAATACTGTGATGTAAACAAACCCCAACTTGCTGAAATCCTGAGCAGGAGGCACGTTGGGCAGGGGGGAAATAGTATGAATCTCCTTCATGGTAGGCAGAATAGTCACTCTAGGATGGTCAGGAGAGAGATCCAGATGGTGGGGATGAAAGTACTCCAAATCAAGAGCACAGGGTGGTTTGAATAAAGTGGCAGGAGTAAAACCAGGGGGGTATGGATAGGCAAGGTTATATTGTGTAGTGGATTCACAAATAGATGCAAACAGAATGATTATATTGGTGCAAAAATAGATAATTCCTGCAAGAAAATAATGAGTCCTGGGCATAAATTTATTTATTTTATGATTTCAACACTTAGGAGGGCTTTTTCTTCTCACTACTTATACTTACTGGTGAATGTGTGGCCTTTTGTGCCATCAGAGATCTGATGGCATCAATTTAAGTTAATACTTGATTTTAACAGGAATTTGCGTACTTGAGCCTGGGGGTGGATTGTTATTGGCTGGAATAACAGGAACCTTGCTTGGGCTGCAGCATGCCAAGGTACCACAGCTATTTATAGAACCCACAAGCAATCAAGCGCCTAATTGCGCAATTGAACAATTGTGCTCCCAATGTACCATTTCCTGATAGTAAAGGGGGACAAAAATTTTAATAGAATCAAAGCCAGGGATTTGAGGCTTGTGGGCCTCTCAAATCCCAGGCCATTCATAATTTGAAAGGGGGATTTTCCCTCATGAAGGCATTTGATAGGGGTTTCCACACAGTTTGCTGTACTGTTCCCAGAGAGGCTAGTTTATTGTCAAGGACATTCTGGGCCCTGGCAATAGTGAACAATAGTAGCTAGCTCCTTGTTGTGGATGGGTAGTTTTTTTTGGTTTCAGTGAGTTTTATGGACTTTTAGAATAATGGAAAAAAGACATTTTCATTGTCTTTTGTCTGCAGCACACCTCCTATGACCTAATCCAAAGTGTTAGTTTCAAGTTCATATTGACAGCTTCTGTTGAGAAACAGAAGAATTGGCACTGTTGTTAGATTCTGATTGAGTTTTTTTGAAGGCCTGGTCCTGAACTGGGGTCTATTGAAACTATTGCTTGGTATTGAGCAATTCTTTAAGGGGATCAATTAACTCCCCACAGGTGAAAATAAACTTGCATACATATGCAACAATTTCCAGGAAGTCGCACACTTGGACCACTTTGATGAGAGGTGGCTTATTAGTAATTTGCCTTGATTTTGGCAGGGTTGGGATTTATATCTTAGGTATAGATGTTATGCCCAAGGAATTGGAACTCTAACCTGAATAATTCACACTTTGAGGACTTGGCCTTCAATTGGTGTTTGAGAGGGTATTTAATACAGCTCAAAGGTGTTGGTGATGAATGGTTTGATCCTGACTGTATACAATAATGTCATATAGATAGATCAAAACACACCTTCCAAACAGGTCCTTAAAGGCCTTGTTCATGATTATTGTAAAGGTGAATATCATGTTAGTCATACCAAAATTTATGACACAGCACACAAACAACCAATAGCCTGTTTAAAAGGCTGTTTTATCTCATCTCCTGGGGAAATGCGGACCTGATTGTACCCTGCTGTGAGATAAATCTTACTAAAGACCTTTACACCTGTAAGTGTATCAAACATGTTCTCAATTACCGGTAAGGTATATTTGTTCTTTATTATAACTGTTGGGAATTTTGACCAAGCAATGACACTAATTATGATAGAGCCCACAGATTGGGAATGCTACAACCAAATCCATAAATTAGTAGTACAAAATACAATGATACTAATTATGATAGAGCTTGCAGATATGAATTGCAGCTACCAAATAACATAAATTTGTAGTATAAATTATATGCATATTGAGTCAGCAATAGTCTTCTGACCTGAGCCTTAAACTAGCCAATGATAAGCAACGCAGCGCTGCCTAGCAACTGGATTAATTGCCAAAGCGCCAAACTACTTTTACGTCAAGCGCCGCCGCGCCAACTGAAAATTATTGCAGGCACTGTTTAGCAAATATTGCAGGTGCCAAGGCTCTGCTTCACTTTTACATTGAGTGCCAAGGCGCTGGGTTTGATTCCCCATAATCTCAAATTCCCATATTTATCTCATTAATAATCATTACGCTTGCAGGATGCCAGATAAGTAAGAAGTGATCTTGAAGTACTAAATTATTCCACGCCAGCAAGGATCACCTGTGCTGGGGGAAGATGAAGATATTCTATTGGTTGATGTGCAATAAGCGCCAAACCTAGATTAATAATTACCCAAATTAGGGGCATATTAGAATGTCCTAGAAGACATTGCTAGCAGCCCAGAGATTAACCCTGTAGAAGTTATAAGAAGAATCAATCATTTACAATAAAATCATCTTGGAAGTATCTTTATTTTATCCTTAATCTGATTGACCTTTATCCTAATACTTAATTGCTTCTGCGCAATCAGAAGCCATGGCTGGACAATAATCCTGGTTCCATTCAATCCTGGCTCTTCTGATACAATAATACTCATATCCTCACATATGATTGTATTCAAGAAAATGTCCTGTGCCCTATAATCTCAAATAATTGTGGTGCTGTAATGCAAAAATTGCGACAATAACTTTATTTATGTCAGTGCCCAGAATGGGCCAGAAAAATCCCTATGTTATATAAGTTTGTTGCCCACAATTGAGAATTTGCGTAGCCAATCAATTGCATTGCCAACCACATTGACTGACCTAAAGAAAATTTTAATGCTAAGTGGGAGAATTAAACCCTGACAAGAGTCAAACCTGGGGACAATTAGAAATTATTCCAACGCCAAGAAAAAAGGTTTTATTTGGCCCACCCCCTCCAAGACTAAGGAATTGGGACTTGGGTTGCCAAATGACCCCAAAATCCCCTGCCAGCTTCCCCAGGACAAGAATAGTGAATTGATTCCCTTAACTACAAATCAGGGCCTGTCATTAGGACCCAGCTAAAAAATAAAAATCTCAACAGCCAATAAGGATATCAGGATTCAGAATTCTGATAACATTTTATATCAATTTACTTGATTTTATCATGTTCAAACTCAATTTGAAATAGATTTTTATATTAACTTGATTCAATTGTGCCATTTCCGAGTGCTTTCCAGTCCAAATACCTTTCAAACTATCTGTTTTCTTGTGCATAATTGCTGATCCTCAAAAAATCATATCTCTGCGGCTAGAGAACTAATCTCAACGTTTAAAGGCATTCCTGAAAGGTGAGACCAATAGGAATCTATTGGTGCCATTAATGAACCAATGTTAAATATTTCAATATACATTCAAAACACTATATCCTTCTTGTAGCATATTTGACTCCTCTCATTCAAAAATTGATGAGTATAAATTACCTTTCCCTTTCTCTTAACCCTTATCCATCATTCTCCTTATGGTGCTTCAATAAATCTTATGGTTCTTCACTCCTGTCCTTGTCTTATGAATTCTCTTGTTGTGTTCTGAGGCGCGGCACAGACACACAACGGGGAATCCTAACTTTAGGATTGGATTTGTACTAAGTCTTGGTTAGATGACAGGAAGGCAATTGTGTTTACCTTGCGGCCCTGGATGAATAATCTCTACTAGGCGTGGCTAGAGAGAGGCGCAGAAGTACAGAAGACACAAAGACAAAAATGTGAATAGAACTTAATTTTTATTGGTGAATGTGAAATGGAATATATAGTGGTTAGGAATACCACAAAACACTACCAGGACGGTAGGATCACTTGCCACAAGCATGAGTGGGGCGAGTGAGTTGCGCAGAGTCAGGAAACCAAACAATCATATTTCCTGAAGCAGAATCCAGTTCATTTTGAGAGTTGAAAGCAAAAGCAAGAGATTTGTCTTCAAAATGGCCCAACAAAGGCAAAATCAAAACATGGTGAATGCCGTTATTCACAACATCTCTTGTCTTTTCTCTTTCTGGATCTTCTTGGATGACTTATAAGATAATTGGAGTAGTCAATGGTTTGAAGTTCTGGTGGCTCATGGAATCTTATTTCCATACTTCATTCCTGACAAAGGATTTGACAGTAAGTACAATTGCAGTTTCCCAGCAGGATATAGCTGGGAACATTGACAACCATTCCTTTGTTGACATCTTCACCTATAAAACAATTGTAGTTTATATCATTTAATCATTGGAAAATTACAGGACTTTATTATACTTTTACCACTTTAACCTCAGTGTTCTTATCTCACAGAGAAGAACCCCAGACCTGACTGGTCCAAAAAAACGTCAGGCAAGATAAACTTACCCTTGCTCAGACAGAACCAACTTCTCCTTCTCCTGCCAGGGCTCTTGATCAGATAATTGATTCTGTCTACCTTTCTCCTTTGCCCCAAACTTCCTCTGTGTCAGGATTGACAATTCTTCCTCTCTGTAAACCTGGGCCCAGGAGCAGGAATCAAACCCTGACCCTGGACTCTTTTGGACTGCCGGGACTGTGGACCACAGGACTGCCCACCCGCGTTTTTCTGGGATTGAGCCCCCACAAGCTGATACCAAGAATGTTGACCCATGCAGTAAAAAGAGCCAAATCAAAGAAATTATTGCACTAAATGGAAGACTAATCACAGCGCCTAATGGAGGTACTGATTTGGCAACTATTAGCTTCATAAACTTGAAGTCTACACCAGCAACCAATCAAGAGCCAACCCAGGGAAGAGGCACGGGCCCGCGGCCCAGTCCCATGACCACAACACTAAAGCCAGATAATCAGGTAGCCAAATCAAGATTCTTGACCAATGAAAGAACTCCCGGGCTGAGTGCCATTTTGCCGCCTTTGGACCCAAGCACCCAGTTCCCCCGTCCCTGCCCTTCCCAATGCCCTGATGAACCCTCTATGGAAAATGTTAAGTTTGGAGGTGGGGTACTATATAAGCCCAAAGACCCCGCGCTCCAAACTTATTGCCATTTTTGAATAAAGGTTATGTTACTTTGGCTCATACAGTTATTGCCTTATTTTGTATTTGCTGTCTACCAATTCAGTTTGAGATCTCCTGGCCTGCCTGCCCCACTGCCGCTGTTTTCCATCCTCCTGGTGTACCCTTTGGACCCGTCTATTTTACCAACTACCCTATGAAGTCTGAATACAAGGAATACACCCCAGAAAAGATACTTGAACTCAATCCCTTGGCCCATATACAATCTGCAATTAGATACAACCAACAAGGCCCGTGGATATTTTCAACACCCAAGTTGTTCAGAGGGAAATTCAACTATCTCCCTGCTTACAACCTGTCCATGGAACCACCCGTGACCCCAAAACCTATGCCCGCTTCTTCACCCAACCTTCCAACTGACCATTATGGCAAGCTGTTTGGGATTGTGTGCATCACCCTCACAGGGGCAATTGACACTATAATCCCGGCCGCTGGCCCATGGTCCTGGGTGGGGAAGTCCGCCTCCTACCTTTTAAAGTTAGCTCCCCTCTTATGGTGGGCATTGCCTGCAAAAAAACCTGGCCCAAGTTACCCCTGAAAACGACAGGCTGGCTGCCCAAGATTGGATCCCTGACACTCTGTGCCAGTCAGCCCATTAATCAGATGAGCCCACCTATTGAGGAATCTCCCTATTTCTCATATGATTAAAGCAAGTTTGGTTTTGCCTATGTCACCCTATTGGGGTTCACTGAACAAATGATTACTCATATGAGTGCTTGGCGATCCTGGGCCTCTGCTGTGAACTACATGTTGAGAATTGCCCCAGTTGTGTACTGGGCGTTCCAGGCTTGCCCTTTGTCCTTGTTTGCAGATAAGCCTGATACCGCACCTAGTCATGACAATTTAGGGCACAGTAGTTGCTAATCAAACAGAGTGATATGTTCTTTTTGCTACAAAAAAACCACAGCTCTGTACAGAGAGAGTGATGGGTGGATGAAACTCTTGTCCAAGGCGTCCACAAGGTGCTACTAGAGGCAACGGCCAGAATTAACTCATTTGGCAAGTTGACTCACTGAATGTCAAAAAATTGTCAACATTCAGTAAGTCAACATTATTTTAGTATTTATCTGCTGGAATCGGGCATTTCCAAAACTAAGCTAATTGTTCATAGTGAATTATTAAGTCAAAATTGCAAAATTAAAAAGGAACAGGCATAATGTTGACACCATTTAAACAAAGGCCTAATTTTAAGCCAAAAAACTATTATAGTTTACTATAAAAAGGGAAGATTTTTTTTACTTTTACATTAAGATTGACTCTAGCAAGTAATATCTGGATATCAACCCCAAATAAAAATCCATAAATTTCTTAAAAAACACAATATTCTAAAAACTACTTTTTATATTTTATACTACTGTTTTTATTAAATATATATTAAGATAAGCATTGAACAAAGACATATGTCAACTTTCATAGTGTTCTTTGTACTAATAAGATATTTGCCATTGTTTTAAACTCACTGGATAAACTATAGCTTATTTCTGGAAGTCCACTTAGGCCAAAACATATGTTAAACTAGAGTTTATATATGTAATTATAATGTCAACTTTGTGTTAAATTGACACGTCACCTAAATTACAACAAAGGGGTTTGGCTAAGCAAACAAAGTGACATAATTTAAGCAAGATTTAATAGGAGAGTTACTATAAAAGAACGCTGACTGCCTGAATGTTGACACCTTCACTGGTTTATTAGTAAAACACTGCCGTTTAACAAAAAGCACACATACAATGGTATGATAATTCAGGCCAAAGTACCCAGGGCTGTACTTCAGACTTCCCTCTACAATCCCTATTATTTAGTTTTCATAAGTTACATATACAACTCTTTAAAAAATTTAAATTTAAAAATAATCAATTTTGGCCTTAAAAAACCAACTCTGGAAAATATTAACTAAGCTTTATAAGTGATTTACATAGTGTTTTTCTACTTTTATGCTGACTTTCAGTATGTTGACGTCAAAATTAAAGTGTTTTTTATGCTGATAAACTAAATTAAATATTTTTGACTATTATGACTACCAGAATTTCAAATTTTTATTTAAACATTTTTTTTCTATTCTTTACTAATAAAATAGCTCTAAAATTACTTTCCATACTTCTATAAACTATTTAATTCATAATAAAAAATAAAACAAGTTTTTATTATTTAATTTTGTTTATGTTTCAACTGATTATTCTTACTTTATGAACTATACTCTAATTATTGTAGGACAAATCTTCCGAGAAGCCACAAAAGAACCCCACATTAACTAAGAAAGTGCACAAAGCCTCTGGAAAGGCCCAATGTCCATACCCAACAAAAAACCAGCCAAAGAGCCCTAAAAAAACAGAAGACAAAGGAGAAGACCCCAGACCCTGAAAGTAAAGAGCCCTCCCCTGCCCCCTCCTCTTCTCCAAGCTGGTACCAATCAGAAAGAGATGAGGTTCCACTAAACAAGCAAGGAAGAAAGAAGATACCCAAAAGTCCAGAACCCCAGTCAAGCCCAAATGAATCAAGCCCCAAGGAATCAAGCTCATCCCAGTCCAAGAAGCGCAAGAATCCAACTCCAGATAAATCCTCTCCACTGCCCAACAAATCTGCACCTCCATCCTCCTCATCAAGTATCAATGAAGAAGATCCTGATGATTACCTATCTGACTATCATCAAGCACCAATTGGCCCATGGAATCCCCTAAAAGTTCACAATATATGTAACGTCAAAGGAGAGTTTAAGCTCCCAAAGAAGTTCCCTCAGTTTTTTCCTCTAATGTCTGTCAAAGGAGGTGAAAGTTTAGTCTGTGGTGGCTATGTTTTTAATTGCAACAATCAAAAGAGAGCAGAAAGAATAAAGAATTATGTGTGTGAAGATAGAAGCTGTGCTTCCAGGATCAACACATAAGGATGGGATAAAGTCACTAGTGAAAAAGGATAGCACACATGCAATGCTCCAATCAATCTTATTGAAAAGCTTCTAAAGTGGTACCTCTACCAAATGGTTCCAGTCTCCAAAGACGTCAAGGCTTCTGATCTGGAAGTTAAGCCACAAAACACCTAAGTAATGAGAACCTTAAACTCATCCCTGACCGCAACCAGTTAGTGAAGTACATATGTGACAAACACTGTGATCTATTCCCCCATAAGAAATCTGCCATGGTCCAAGGAGAGTTAGTCTTGACAGATGAGCTGAAGATTTTCAATGATGATGAGGTATTCATTTTACATGATGATGGGCCTACACCAGAAGCAAGAATTATATGCTATGCTACACAACAGAACCTGGAGCAGTTAAGAGATTCAGAAACCTGGTTATGTGACAGTACCTTTGCAGTATGCCCCTGCCTTTTTTACCATCTATGGGTTGTACATTCCCTTATTGAAGGCAAGGTGCTCCCATTTGCCTACTTTCTTCTTACTGGGGCAACAGAAGAGATCTACTTAAAGGCCTTTAAAATTCTTTGGGAGGGCATCAAAGCCCTACCCAATAATAAAAAGAGTCCCCCTGGCCATAACACTAGAGACAATCCAGATGATGATGAAAAGGATGAAGCCACCCTTGCTGCAGAACAAGAAGCTCATGATAAAGCACTTGGCCCCTCAACTATAATCATGGACTATGAAACTGCCCATTATAACGCTTTTGTAAATACCTTTGATGGAGAGGTACAGGGGTGTTTTTTCCATTATCAACAGGCTGTCAACAGGCAACTAAAGGGTCTACCTGAGCTCAGCAAGCTCCACCGTCTAGATACATCAGGAAAGTGTAAGTTCTTAATTCAGCAGTTTGTAGCACTAGCCTTTGTAAAGCCAGAGCATGCTGGACAAGCCTTTGAGCTCCTATGCCAGGATCCATATGCCAAGAAACATGATGGTGCCTTCTACCCTTTCATTGAATATTATGAACCACAGTGGATTGGATTTAAGGTCACTAAGCGCCGGAGCAAGCCCAGAGCTAAAGCCAACTGGAACTGCTACCAGGCAGTTCTTAAGGATGGGATGAAAACGACTTCATTTTTGGAGGGCTGGCATAAGCATATCAAGTCTTCCTTTGGAATCAATCCCAGATACAACACCTTCTATGAGCACCTCAAAGTCCAACAGGGGAAGACTGCTGCATCCATCAGAGATATTGAGAACCGCCCATCTAAGAAGAAGAGAACCACCAAAGAGAAACAATATCAAGAGAAGATCAAGGACGTTGTCAAGGACAAATATAAGCTTTCAGAGAGTGGGGAATACATCAAGAAGATTGCCACAGTTCTTAATGGCAACCAGGTGATCACAGTCTAGCTTTTCATTAAATTTATTGAGTATTGCCTAATTTTTATATAGTTCTTATATATTAAGTATAATATTTTTAAATAAATATTTATTCTAAATAAGTCATTAATCTTTTATGATACTGCTTTTATAAAATCATTGGTTTTTTATTGATAGTTTGATGCTTTAGACTGTATTACATGGCCTATATTGGTATTTTACTTGTAAATTATATGTTTTTTGTAGTTTTCAATATAAAAAACTTTATATTACTGTTTCTGATTGCTATATTTTGCTATAATATGTGAAATTTTATGTAGTACTTTTTTGTATATACTGGATTTTTTTGTTTTTATAAGTGGGAAAAAATTTATTATAGTAAAGATAGCTAATTTCATAGTAAAATAAAATAAAAGTGTATTTTTATGAATTTTTTTAATATTCATATATAATTTTTTATGTACTTTTTAAAATCTATGTTGTCACATTACCCTAAAAAGTATCTTGAAGCTTAATTTATAAAGTAAAATGTTCAGGAAACAGGTTTCTGTTTATTAAAAAAGTGACAACATTTAGTAGTCTGCATGAGTTAAAACTTAATTCTGACTTTTCAATGCTGTCAACATTAAAGTATTTTTAATTCTGATTATTGACATATAGTAACTTGACTTGCGGAATGAGTCAATTCTGGCAGTTGCTATCAGAAGGCATTCATGAAAGGTGTGGATAATCTTGAAGGCTGGGGGTAAATCCAGCCAATATGCAGAGGGACCAATTTGACGTTCAACCTTGAAGGGACCAACTTGATTGGGACCTAATTTGCGACAGGGGACCTTCAGTTTCATATTGCAAGCATCAACCATGACTATATCACCTGGCCTGTAGGTTGGACCTTACTGGCACTTACAATCTGTGTATTCCTTGTAAGTTGTTATGGTGGCGGCAAGAGTAATCTGGAGCTCCTGATGGACCTACTTCAATGCAGCAGCTTGATCAGTTGCAGCTTTCATGTTGCTAACTAAGCAGGGACCCATGTTAGATGAAGGGTTGTAGCCTAAATTGGCATAGAATGGCGAAACCTGAGTTGATGTGTGTGGAGCGTTATTATATGTGAACTCTGCCATGGGTAGGTTATCACACCAATCATCTTGTCTTGCATTTGTGTAGCAGTGTAGGTAGACCTCCAAACTTTGGTTTACCCTCTCTGTTTGTCCATCTTTGGGGGTGGAAAGCCGTGGAACAGCACAATTTGATACCTAGAATCCCAGTAAAAGCTTCCCAGAACTGAGCAATAAATTGGGGCCCACAGTCACTCACAATCTCCATTGGGATGCCATGTAAGGAGAATATTATATTCACAAACAACCAAGCTGTTTCCACTGAAGTAATTGTGGTTGAGCAGGAAACAAAATGTACCATTTTTTGTGAAGCAATCAACCACTACCATGATTGCAATAAACCAGTTGGGATTTGGGAGTTCTCTGATAAAGTCTACTGACACCGACGTCCATGGTCCTGCAGCTGGCTGCAGCAGAACCAACAAACCAGTAGTATTTTTCCTGCTTGCCTTGGATTAAACACATACCAGACAGTCTCAAATGTAAGCTGCCACCTGCACTGTCAAACCTTTTCAAGAAAACTGTTGGCAAATTAACTCCACTTTTTTATTCTTCCCTGGGTGGCCTGCCGTGAGGCAGGTGTGATTGGCCTCCATGATTTTGTCCCAAATAGTTCCCTCTGGGACCCACAAGCAACCTTGATGATATAGAATTGGCCCTATCTTGTGATAACCTTGTGGCTGGCCTACTAGATGTGCAATGCTAGTTCCAGTAACCTATCATAACCTTTGGACAAGGGCTGTAAAAACTTAACTTTGCAATATAAGTCTAAGTCTGCGCCTTTGGTCAAGGACATGGTAGCAAGCGTAGCAGGCGGAGTTAATACAAAAGGAACCACAGCCTCATCTGGAATCATTGTGTGTGTGTTAAACTCAGTGTTAATATCAGCATCCAGGAGATGGGAAGGGTTTCTGCTCAATGCATCTGCCAAGTGATTATCAGTTCCTTTAATAAACTCATATCAGATCTTGTATCTTGTCAGGTCATCATGCCATCTGGATTGGCAACCCAACAAAACCCTGGGTTGACAATAATAAAGAAGAGCTTTATGGTTGTTCTTTACTACAAACAGATAATGCGCCAACATGAGATGGTAATGCCAATGCTTTAAAGATTCCACAACTGCCAACAATTCCTTATTGTAAATCATGTAATTGTGTTCCCAAGTTTCCATCTTCTGGGAGAAATACCCTACAGGTCTCTCAACCCCATCATCAGCAGCCTGTAACAACACTCAGGCGTCCAGACCAGAGTTGTCTTCCTGCTAGCTGAATATAAAGGGGCAGCCACTTTGAACAAGTGAGGGGTGAATTTCTTCAAGAACGTACAGGTACCCAAAAAACTAAAAAGTTGGGATACTGTCACAGGTGTAGCATACTCTCAGACTGCAGCTTCCTTGTCAGGAGTAATGGTGTGGTCATCCTCAAAGATAATGTTACCCAGAAAGGTAATCTTACGTTTAAAGAATTCACATTTACTCCTTTTTATGATCAAGTTGGACTGGGGAATTCTCTCTACTACTGCTGACAGGTGGGCCTTATGTGTAAATTCACTGCCACATTTGGCTTTGGACCAATCTGTCTTCTCTTGCTGCACCAAAAAGGGCCAAAAATTGCAGCCCAGCTACTCAACTCTCTAGACAATTTAGCGCATACTGTCAACGAGAGGTTTGTCCTGGCCTACCCTGCAGGCCCCCTGGCTTTGGTAGTTCCCTCCTGGGAAGAAACTTTAATTGATTTGGACTATTTACTGGCCTGGTGTCACCCTCTCTTAAAAACAATTAGGAACACCCAAGCAAAAGACGCCACACCAATAACCATAAAATTGATTGAATCTGAAATGGTTAAAATGTCCTTCAACCAATCAGATGCACCAGCAGAAATTAACTTGAAACTCTCCAGTCCTCATGGTTCTGATCTGAAAAAATTTCCACCAGCTAATTGGATCTAAGTCCTGTTGCCATGTGATTCATGTCCTGCAACTCATTTCTTTTTATGCAGCAAGGGGACTTTCAGTCCCCTGCTTGTCTATTTTCATTCACTAAACTTGACTTTATTGCTTAAACTTTGCTGTAAATTTTGAAGTGTTGACCCGTTTTCAAGTCTCACTAAATATTAAACAAAGTGTTAGTTATTTTCAGTTTTATCTTTACCTTTGACCTGTCCCGTCACAACCTGGTCTCCTTTTCAAAGCTCTTTAGCTCAGTTGCTGCCTTTGGTCATCATGCTAGCGCTTTACGCTTTCAAAACCCTTGTTCAAACTTAGATTTTTGTTTAAAACTCTTTATTAATTTTAGTTTAAGTTTAAGTTTTTACCTGATTTTCTTTGTTTTTGAACCTGCTCTTTGTCTTTAAGTCTGCCAAGCCACCTGAACCCAATGCCAAGGCTCCCAAGTGTTTCCTACCGTTTTTTACTGGTTTCTTCTTGTGGCTGCCCTCCTCTTGTAAATTATTATCTCTCTGAGAGTTAAAAATAACATATTTTAATTCCAAATTTTGTGGCTGTTCTTACCATGATCCTCCCTGCCTTAAAATTTGTAATGTTCACCTTGGCACCCCTTGTGATTCTCCTCTGGACAACTGCTCCTGAGTTATGGTCATGGTTCTCCACTTCTGCGTGCCTTGTGGGAAACAATCCCTCTAGCCTTTTGTACCTCCTTGGCAAGCTCCTTGTTTCAGGTGAGAAAATTGTTAAGAGTCTGACTTATGACAACCTGGAGTTCCCCGCCATAGACTATACCAAGTCTGCCCCCGCGTTGGAGATGGTTCCTGCCTTCCCCACCCGTGGCTCAGACAAAGGTAACCCAGCTCCCCCCATAGTTCCAGTAGGACGGTATCCTGCTCCCACTCTACACCCTGGTTGCTCACTGGGTTAGCCTTGATGAGATTGAATGTGTACTTCCCTCAGCTGTCCCATGTGTCCTCCTTTTTGTCCCCCCTCTGAGCGGCCATCCCAGTCCTCCACTGGGCGGCATCCTGGTGGTTCATCTCGCCAGGATGGGAGCCAAACTTAGTTAGTTTAGCCCCCCTCTCTCACATTATGCAACTCCTCATCCAAAGAGAATACTAAGATATTGTCCATATACACAATGGCAAATACACCTAGGAGATCCCCCAAGACCAAATCAATTAACTGCTGAAAGCAAGCCAGAGCATTCTTCAATCTGAAAGCCATTACACAGAACTAGAAGATGCCCTTCTTGGTTCTGAATGCTGTTAACCATTCCATTCCTTCCACCATCCTGATTTGATTAAAGGCATTCAACAGATCAAGTTTCAAGAATACCTTTTCCTTCTCAACGCACTGAGAAATCTGAGCTTCAAGAGGTAAGGGATAGAGATCAGGAATTATAATGTTATTCAAATTACCATAGTCAACGCAAGGACAAAGAGACCCATCAGAATTTTGAACAAACAACAATGGGGAGCAGATAGGCAAAGCCTTCTTGAAAATGTATCCCTTTGCCAACATGTCTCAAGTCCACTCCTCTAAAGATGCATCTTTCTTCAAGGTTAAAGGGTAAATAGGAGACGCAATAAAATCAGATCAACAGTAACTTTAAAGTCAAAGTCAAACTGAGTGTGATTGAGAAGGACCTCACCCCTAGTAGCGTCAAACGCTGCGGGCCAGGGGTTCAGGCATGCTGGTAAATACAAACTTGCAGGGACAGGAACAGGAACCAATTGAATGGTCTGAGAAGACAGCTCTAATCCAGACATAACTAACAATGGAATACAGATAGATATGCCCAAAGAGTGTTCCACTTGCAGCCCATTTTCTTTCAGCAAGGTTGATACATTATGGTCTCACCACCAACCCACCCCCAAAATAATAGGATACATCAGGGTAGAACAAATGGAGAACCTTGCAGTAAAAGACTGACCCACAACTACAAATGTCACCGGCTTTTTAAGCTGGAAAGAGGGAAACATTTGACAGTTTCCACCTCTAACAAGCATACCAGGGTGATACTTGAGTTGTAGCAAGTCTGCAGTTTTGACACTCATAAAGTTCTCAGAAGCATCTGTATCCAACAGAATGGCCGGGCAATAGATAGTTTGACCGTTATCAATGCTACCATAAAACAAGAAGTAACCAGAAGTAGATTTATTTGCAGAAAAGGTGGCAATCTTGGCAGGGTCCTGCTTCTCTTTGGCAGTACAGACAGCAGCTAAGGAGGCAGGATGCTCTTGGAAGTAACGCACAATCATTTCTTGGACAGCAGCTGGAAAAACGGGATGATCATGATCAATGGGAACAAGGGGCAACTCTTTGGACATAACCACAGAAGGCTTTGCAGTTATGACATGCTGAAGCATTGCCAAGGAACTCTCAGGGGCGGACACCACTGGCGCTTCATTCACCTCAACAGGTTTGTTCAAAATTGCCAATTGCAACTGAGAAGAACTGTGGGGAGAACAATCCTGACTCTGGCTGGAGGGCGCTACCGCAGAATGAGTCCCAGAAAACCAGGAGCGCACAGCGGGCTTGGCTTTGACTTCCATTGAACCTTGTTTGGAAACCGACAGATTTGAGACCAGAGAAAGAATTTGGCTTACCAGGTCCTCAGTTGTGGTTAACAGGGAATCCCAAACTGCCAGATACCAGACAGTCTGGTCAACTGCTAGCCACAACACTGAGAGTTTATTAACCTCAGGAACATCAATTGTATGGCAGTAGGCAAGAAACTGAGAAAGGAATATTGAAAGCGGAGTGGTACCCTGTTGGAAGGCATACAACTTATGATATACTTTGAGCTCCTCAATAGATATACACAATTTTTTTAAAAAGGGTACAGAGATGCACTTTCAGTTAAAACATGTGGATTGTGCTCCACTGCGGATAACAACCATTCACAAGCATCCTCAGAAACCTTTGTCATCACATGGTAAACTTAGGACTTATGACTAAGGCTTGAACCAGAATAGAATGATAAAGCTGAAAAAACTTCACACAAAATTTCATCAGTAGGTGGAGCAGGAAAATAATCCGGACAACAAAATGACATGGCGCAGTGGAAATAGGAAACAGAAGATCCAGTCTCAACAACTGCAACCAGAGAGGGAAACCACAAATTAAAGAAAAGTCAAAACTGAAAACTCAGAAAAGAACTGATACAAATAAACATGGTAAACACAGATATCTCAACGGAGCAGGAGAAAAGAAACACAAATTTATGACAAACTGCTTCCAAAAACTCAGATGTAGAAGAGTTGAGTAATGTGACAGAAATTGCAGGATAGTAAGAAGCTGTCTCTAAAGGGTGGGAAATTACCACCCAAATTCACATAGAGTTAATGATTAACCACCAACGCAGCTTCAAATACCGTTTTGTGAAATTTCCAAATGAGATACTAGGATTAAGTAAATTAATTAATCCTAACCAAAGTAGCCCCAGGTAAATAGCTTGTGAAAGCATCAGAGAATCTTCAGCGTAAAATTCTGGACATTGAGATGCAGCACAATTTTCATTTTCAAAGACAGGGGGAACCACTCCAAGATTGGCAGGCATTGAATTAACATTGGGTATATGATGACAAAGTTCCAACTGCAGGGCCTCATCTTACAGTAATGATCTGGCCTAGAATAAGATTGTATGGAATGTAGCGCAACAATCCAACTACAGGATGCATTTTTAAAAGTAAATTAGACCAAAGGATATTTGATTTTTATTGAGTAAATTTTTGGGAGGACTCAACTCTTAGAGTTGAAACAGTGAAAATTATTCAATATATATCAAAAATTGACTAAGCAATACCACCTGGATTCTGGGCTTGTCATGCCCTGCCCCAAAGGCCAGGCTTCTTGAGATAATTAAGTTATTCTTCAGTTTTTACTTATCTTTTGGGTTATTTATTAATATCCAAAATTTAGGTTAAATTGTTAATAATTTAGTATTTAAAGTATGCTTACCTTTGTTTTTTTGTGATTCACGTTTGAATCATTGTTTTTGTTGTCTCTCTGACCGCCAATTCATTTCCCACATATATTTCTACTTTAAGTTAGAATAATTTATATCTATCTTACCTTTCAAACTCCCGCTTACGTCTTTTCCAATCTCTCCCCAGCTTCAACGTACTGATCAGCATATAGTACTGGTTTCTGTTTCCCCCTTTTTGGTTCTGGTTTCCCAACTTTCTCCAGCTTACTCCTGTTCTTGGCTGCTGCTCCTTGACTATCTGTCAGGAATATTCCTGACATAAACCAGATTTTTTCTAAGAAAAAATGTTGGAATCAGGTGGATAAATGTTCAACAGGAGGGGCAAAATTTGATAGGGAATTTCCCCCACTATCAGGGGAAAAGAAAAATCAAAATTTGGAAAAAACAGATTTTTATGGAAACCAGAACAATTTAACATCTGGGCAGGCGCCCGCCATCCTCTGCCAACCCCCCGCCAGCCTCCCACCCGCCAGCCAGGCTCCCGCTGCCCAGCCAGCCACCCGCCCAGGCTGGCACCAGCGGGCCCGCCGCCAGTCCCCCGCCCGCTTGTCAGCCTCCCACCAGCCACCCGCTTGCCCACCCCTCCCCCAGCGGGCCCACTGCCAGCTCCCAGGCCCCATGCCCCAGCCAATCAAAAACCATCATACCTGACAGCCAATCAAAAAGTACCTGAATTCAGGTCATAACCTAGGGAATAATTTCTGCCCTGCAGAAGGAATGGGAAACCAAAATTCTGCATCCAAAAATAACCATGACCCTTCTAAAAATAGGCCAAACCAGGTGTCAAAGGATAAAAATAATTTGACCTCAAGCCAATGGGATTCAGAGGGCCACAACACTTGCTTAGGTCTAGACCCCAGCCAAACTAACCTTTCCAAACCAAAAATAGATTTGGAAAGCCCCATGAGCCTTTCCCATCAGCTGACTTCACAACCAGGGGACATCATTGGCTTCAGGCATGAATGGCTAAACCTCCAGCAGATTGCCAAAGAACAAGAATTTGGCCATCTCCTCAAACCCCATTTCCTAAAACCTTTATCCAAACTTCTGGGATCCCCAGTTCCTTGTTTTTCACTCCCACTTACAAAAGTTTGCAAGTAGGGAGCACTATAAATAAAAAAATCCCCCCTCAGTAATAGCTTGTGTTATTATTGAGATTAATACCCTCAATAAAGTGAAATTCAACTTACCTCTAACAAGTTAAAACTACTAATCAGCCCCTGCCAACCCTCCAATCCAAGGAAGATGAACCACCTCATCTTCACAGCTGTGCTCACAGCTTGCCTTGGGATTGGAGGCTACCAATCAGGTCCAGAACTCTTTGGGTCATCTCCAGAAGGACTAGGTCAAGACTCCTACTATGATCCTGGTCAACTGAACTCATCCCAAACTGGTCCTTGGCCTCCTTTGGTGTCTTCACATTTGTCACTCTCTATTGCAATGTACACGTCCATGTATACATCTTAACCTACTTTGCCGGGAGCTTTGGGAGATACAATGTACATGCAAAGATCTTCCGCTGGCTAATGACTGTGTATCCCATTGTTACCGCCTTGACTGGGTTTCAGTTTGCCAACCTGCTACCCTACGTCCTGCAAGTGATACCTACCATAACTGGGTATTACACTATCACATCCAACCAAAAAGGCTTTTTATACTATAAATAAAGGAGCTTTTGAAGAGTAGGCTTTAAGCCAAAATTCTAGGTGATTTCTTCCCCTTCAATCTTTTCCAAATTTAACTTGTGATCTTAATTTTTAAGAATTTATACATTTTTATTAGTTTCATTTCAAAGTTTAGTTTTTCCTTTCTTTTAAACAGATGGAACTCTTAATACAACAAGTCTTAGGCTTGTTGTATCCATTGTTTTCCCTTTAAGAAGCTTTCAATAGTTATATTACCAATTTGCGGATGGAGAATATCCTAATATTGACATTCCCTTAGTTACAAATTGTTCACTATTAAATACTTTGTTTTATCTTATTTTCTTAGGGTTTTTACACTCAATCACTCCTTTTGTAACACAATATAGGTTTTTAGCAGGGTTCTGTAAGATTATCTTACAGACAGTTCCTATGTTTCTATATCTTTTAAATTTGAATCCTAATGCCTTGCACGCCCTAGTTTATAACCTTGCGCCATTATGGGCAAGACCTTACAGGGCTCCTATTTCTTCTACATTGTCAAGTAAGTATCTGGTCCAAGTTGTGAAGAACCCTTGAGCGACCAATTTCTGACAACCATGCTGATTAATAAGCTTGTATCTGGTAACCCTCAAATTATGTTGATTTATCAACGTCAATTTGAAAGGAGGAACTGGTTTCAGCTGGCAGACTGGAGCAGCCATAACCCATTTTTGATCAACTGCTTGATTTAAATCTATTAATTTGGTCAATTTTGTTAATGGTTTATGGACTTTTTGAGTCTTTCTACTTGGCTGGATAATTCCCGGCATGATGGAACCTACCGTGACAGAAGCCACAAGTCCACCAGGTGGTGGTACTGTGGCAGGTTCTGAATAAGGTTCAGATTAGGAATATCTTAGGCAAGAGATCAGTACAGTGAATTGGTAGCGCTCCTATTCAGGAGCTATTGTCCGTAACTTGACATTAGCCACAGGATGCTTCATACCATTAGATGTGTTATGGGGTGCCTCTATGAGTGCCCCTGTGTATTGTGAGATACCTTAGTGAGCGGGGGAATCTTGGTTGCAATACCAATAAAGACAGTTCCTATATTAAACCATCCCTGTTCCCACCTCTAGATTACTGGCCATCAAATCCACTAGTTGAGAAGTCCCAAAACTATTATCCGAAATAGCGTTACACCGCCCTAGTTACAATTGTGCCCTGCCTCCTAAAATCACAAACTAGATCTCCCTGAATTGTTATGTAACTTGAAGATCTTAAAAAGATTTGTGACCAACCGTCAAAACCACAAAACATATTGTGATGGGTGAAGCTTGGCCACAACACAAATTGTGATAATTTTGGTGCCATCCCTACTCTACCACACACCCTTCCAAATTGAAAAAGTTGATAATGGGGTTTGGGATTGTTTTATAATCGCACCGCTCAAAGGAGCCCTGTAGGGGCAAGAATTGGTTCATAGACTAAAGCCTGTCACCCAAGCACATGCGTTGTATCCACTGCTTAGTGGTAGGGATAGATTTATATTTACGGGATCCATTATTGGTTGGGCTTTCTTATTTTAACCACATTAATTTAAAAATAGATTCGGTTAAGCATCTATTTAATTCTAACAATGAAAATCGGAGAGCCCTTATTGCCAAGCTTGAAAAGACTGCCCCTGCGTTTCAAGGATTTTGTTAAAAGTGCCTGTCGCTTTGAGCCAATTAAATTGTTTGTTCACCGTAAATTATCGGAGGCCAAATATAAATTTAAAGTAAATGCATGCCAAGTGAATATCAAAGAAGATCGATCCTTGCGGCAAATCAACTAAGCATATGAGGAGATACACTTTATGATAACTAAAGCCCCATATTAAAGCTAACCAACTATCCGCTTCACAACTCCTTGCTGAATATCACTGAAGTTTTTGAGACCCTTTCAAGCATAACATAGCTTGAGATCTACGTATAATAATGTCAACAACGAAGCCTTCCATCAAGCGGCTAACAAAAGAATACAAAGCGATTAAAGCCAACCCCCCACCCTTTATCGTCGCCAAACCACTTGAAACCGATCTTTTAGAATGGTACCAAAAATAACTTATTTTCTTGATATTTCTGTTTGCAGATCAGTTTCAACTACTATGTTGTGAATATATTAACTTCAAAGCCACCCCTTTAACGCACTTTAAATCATGCTGGGCTGTTTAATATAAATTCTAAATTTTATCAAGGCATTACGTCCTTACCGGGCCTCCAGATACACCTTATGCCGGTATTCTACTTTTTTCAACATCAGCTAATTTTATAAGGTGGACAATATCATGGTAAACTACAGGTTTATGATGGTTACTCAGACCTAATCTAGGACGACTTATTTTCCCTGAAGACTATCCTTTCAAGCCCCCTTCCATCAGAATGACTACTCCTAGTGGTAAGTTACCCCATTACTTTGCGGATTTCCGGCTTCGAATTTTATGACTGCTAAAACAGCTTTGGAGAAAGAATTGAATTATACTTTTTGTTTACGACCTCAGTTTTAATTATCTTTTAGGGCGGTTTAAGCCTGATACACGACTATGTCTATCCATTAGTGACTTTCATCGTAAGTCATTGCTTTGCTTTGCTTATTAAATTCTTCCAGCCGATACCTGGAATCCCGCTTGGTCTGTATCAACTATTTTGAACGGACTTTTGTCCTTTATGGTAAGCTTCCCAAAGTTTCACTATTGACTCTTAACAGGCAACTGATGATCATACTTCGGGAAGTATGGTAAGCACTGAAGAGGATAGGAAGGCTTTTGCGATCAAATCCTTTGGGTTCAACTATAAGAACAAAAAGTTTAGAGGTAGTTTGTTTAGTATCTCACTCTAATGGTTTATAGAAGTATTTCCTGAATTGGTTTTGGAATATCAAGAAAAGCTGGCTGCCGAAGCATTAGAGACCCAGGGCCGTGGTGATGTAACAGCCAAAACAGAATCTGCAGAATTATTCCAGGCTGAGATGTTTTCTCTTTGGCCCAAGTTAGTTTTGGGGTTGGTTATTATAGGGTTAGTTATGGCTATTATACAGGTCCCAATGCAGGCAACGTACAACAAAAAAGCATAGGCTCATATTGCTTCATTAGCACTCTTACTTCTGCCCCAGTCTTCTAATTCCTTGCCACAACCTTTTTAAAGACATTTTTTCTTCTGGTTCCTGACTCAATGGATAATAAAGTTGTAATATCACATTCACTTTCAAGGGTGATATCCTGTTTATCCTAACCCTGCTATACTCTTATCCAGCATGTCATTATAATAAAAATGCAATTTCATCCAACACTTCAATACAGTTCGTAATACTCTGAGTAGTCAAAGGCCTATCAACACCTAGCATTGCTTCTGAATAAACTATTGGCAGTTACAATTGCTATTTATATTTCAACATCAAATCTTTAGTTGATTTAATCCTTGTGCCTCATTTAATTTGGTGGAGTGTAAGCCTTTCAGCCCAAGTACTTGTAAATTCAAGCTATAAAGAACCCAGTCCTTTAGCCTTATCTTCCAAATGCGCCTTTTTTGTGATCTTCTTCAAGTATGTTGGAACCTCTGCCATAGCCATTTTTAATAATATCGTCACTACTATAGTGACATTGTAGTAACAGCCATTGTTGCTACTGGTCGCCTTTACGATCACATTGTCCCTTGTTATATTCAAAGACTGTGAATAGTGGAAATTCACAAGCCATTGATTCCATGCAATTCAAATTGATCTAAGTCGCAAATACTGTTATATTTGTTTGACACTACTAGATGTTCTTAATTGTTGTGGGTTGTAACTCCTTCCTTTTTCCCTAACCCCATGAACTGTTTACATGCACAACATTCATATGCTAATATGATCATTTCCACAATGATTGTACATTGTTGTCACATCTGATTGTATGTCAATTCCCCATTCACTATATAAGCATATTATTTCCAATAAACAATATCTCTTTATATTGTCGAGGGTCTGGATGTACAAGTATTCTGGCTACCACCAACCTACTCAACATCCTGTCATCGCCCGATTTGGTCCCCTTCCAATATACCGTTTGACATACCGAGAATGGTAATCAAGCAATATCACCTGACTGTCCAAGTATCCAGTGGCTCGAACCCATCTCACACATGACCAACCCCTAGGTTCAATCTAACTAAATCCCCGCACCAGTCAAGTCTATATAAGTCTAAAGTATTATTCAATAAAATATATTTCTCTTCTTTCTCAATTTCATATTTGAAGCTTCCCCAAAAGGCGCTCCTTATCAATATTTACACTTAACTTTACTGCACATGTCAAAACAACGGGGTTGACCCCCGGCAAAGTTCTGCACAAGAGATTCAGTGATCCCCAAACTGGCTTCCCCATTACCCATAGCCAAATGTGAAAGCCAACTCAAATCACTAAATCCAGCAACAAGAATCAGTAATGATCCCAGTGTGGTGGATGGGTCAAGTTGGCGCTTCACTCATTACAAGAATAATGTCACCTTCTATTCAAGCCAACTGATTTATTATCCCAATCTTATTCTCTTATAATGATTCACTCCAACTATATAATTCCCATATCTCAATAAATATAATTATCTAGTTTAAAATCTTTTTCCCTGTGTAAATCCGCTAATAAAGCACAGTTATGACACTTCACACTAAAGAATCCTTGACACTAAGCCTTTTCACCCCTTCCCAGGAGCTGAAGGATGAATATCTTCATCTTCTCTGCTATCATCACAGTCTGCCTATGTCATGAATAAAGACATCTTGGCAGGCATTGCTTGCCCCAAGAAAACCCAACAGAAAAGAGGTACCAATAAGAAAATGCCAATAAAAACCTACACAGACCTGAATCAAGCCATTGAACGGAAGTGAGTGGTGGCCAAGCAGGTGCACATTTAAACATGACCCAAAAATCAGCAATTAAGGCCCAAAAACCCAAAAAAATACCAATTTGGTGTTTTTTGGCCCATAAATTGATTTATGACATCATAAATTTTTTGATCACTTCTGAAGGTTTGGTTGTCAAAATTCACCCTGCTGATGTCAGCATTCCCATCTAACCTATATGAGCTGGGTTGTAGCTCACAACTATCTTAGTAGTTGAATAAAACCCATATTATATCCAGAGTTATTAATTTTATTTATTTCTGGTAAGTAAAACTCATAAAATTGAATTCCTGCTTGTGTACATCCCAGTGTGCACCATTTTAACACACAGTTTCAGTTTTGTGTTGTCCACAGCAACCACACTGTTGTTTGCAGCTTCCCTGTCCAAGGTTGAGGAGTATGTCAAACCAATTTTCCAAGTCATCCATCTGCAAACTTGGTTTTCATTTCTAAATAATTAGCTTGTGTAATTTTGTTCTCATTTTTACAGCCTGCATTTTTCCTGTACCTTTGCTTGGAGTTTATTACTTACATATTTTGACATTGAGAATTCTTTTTCTACTCAGATTTTTCAGCATTTGGGTTTGCATTCCTCATTTTCTCAATCTTTCAAAATTTTAAAGCCACTCCATCATTACAGCCTAGGGATTGGGGGCCAACAAACCAAGTTTGAAATTTTTGGGCCATTTCCAGAAGCCACCCAAGAGTACCACCATGAGGAGCCAGCACAATTTAACTCCTCACAACCACACTATTGGTGTAATACCCAAGTATTGAAGGTAAAACTTTAGTGACATAAGAGGGCAGGCTAGGTGGCTGGAAGCTGTTCAAGGCGTAGACAATTGGATAGAGGTTCATTACCCAATGGAAGGCTTTGGCAAGGGTGTTGCATTTTGTCAGGAAGCAAGGTGTAGGTAGAAAAATTGGATGACTTGGGACAGGGTACAGCTGGTCCAGCAGACAATGCCTGTTGTGATCTGAGGCGCAGCACAGAGTCACAACAGGAAATTCTAACCTTAGGATTGTATTTGTACTAAGTCTCAGTTAGAATGGCAGGGAAGGCTATGTGATTACCTTGTGGCCCTAAGTGAATAATATCTACTAGACATGGCTAGAAAGGCGCCAAAGTATGTGGAAACACAACAACAAAAATGTGAAATGAACTTAAATTTTATTGGGTATAAAGATTGGGAATATATACTGTGTTGTCATGAGTGACAAACTCCTGTTGACCATGCTCATAGGAATACATCAACTACAGGATTCAAACCCTGATACCCTGCAGGCCGCCAGCCCCCAGGACCGGCCGCCTGCATATTTTTGGGCTCGCACCAGAGCAGGATTTGACTTTAGGGAATCTCCTAGATCTTGATGAACCAAAGCCACCTACATCAACACTACTCAGCTAAAGGTTCCTGTTAAACCAACCAGTCAGCGGGAGGGCCAAGCCATAGAACCTGAAATAACTTGGGCCACCACGGAAGGGGAAACAAAGAAACTTCCTATAGAATAAGGGCCGCCCAGAGATGATCAACCCCATAACCCAACAAGGGAATTTGAGTATTCTCAGTTCAAATTGGCCAATGAATTAACTCCCACAAAGGATGCCACCAAGGACTGGAAAAACCTGGTAGACAGCAGCACCTGGGCCAAAGAAATTTGTAAAAGTTTACCCATGGCAGATGGGCATACTTATACCCTGGACTGCCAGGAAGTTGCCCATTGCCATTCTTGCAATAAAGTGACATGAACCTTTGGTTCAACCAGGTTATCCCATATTTGATTTTAGTTTTATTTCATTTTCAGTCTACCTCCTGTGGTTCCACACCTCACACCTCACACCCACCAAGAAACTTTGGACCAGCCACCCAAATTCTACTGTCCACCAGGAGCTCCCTTTGGCCCAGTACATTTCACTGAATACCCACCCAACCCAGCGTATTTGGTGTTTACCTTAGAGGAAATCCTAATATACAACCCAGAGGCTAGAACTAGAGAAACAGAAACCATTTAAATAGAGGGCACCAAAGTCACCATACCTCCTCTGCTATTCTGCAACAAGTACAGCCACCTGCCTGCATATTTGGTTCCAATGACACCACCTCTCACCCCGCGGCCCAACCGCCCACAAGAATCTGTTGCAGCCAATGAATACACTTTCACTCAGATATTTTAAGTAATGTATATCACTCTTACTGGATTGATTGTTCAATGGTGCCTGCAAGCGGACCTTGGGCCCTCCTGGGAAAATTGTTATCTTATATTGTAAAGTTAGCACCAATCTTGTGGTGGGCCCTTCCTACTGGGCCCGTGAGCTGTCCACCTGCAAGTTCCCAAGAACCCCCCACAGGTTGGATCCCTGACATGTGTAGCTTTACCACAAAACAGTACATGGATGGTAGGATCAATTACCATAAGCATGAGTGGGGCAAGTGAGTTGCACAGAATCAGGAAGCCAAACAATTGAGTTTCCCAATTCAGAGCTAGACTTCTTTTGAAGGGCAAAAGCAAAAGAGAGAGATTCATCATCAAAATAACCATCAATGGCAAAATCAAAACATGGTGAATGGCGGCATTCACGACAATGCCCACCATAGGATGGGTGCTAACTTGATAACATAAGATAAGGACCGCCCAAGTAAGGACCAGAAGTGTCAGGGCCCAGATGGGGCAGACAAAACCCTATGTTGCTGTCAGGAACCCACCTGATTGGAAACATACCACCCAAAAGGTGTATGGCCGCGGATGGGTTCAACCCGGTGATTAAAGAACCAATTGGAAGGGAGACCATCCCCATATGGAACAATTCTCCAATAAGGCAATATTGACCTAAAAGGGGATTAAATCTTCCCAACAGGAAATAAGCTCCAAGATAGCTTAGGAGGAAAACAGAAGTCATAGGATGAAACAAGGAAGGATTGGGTGGACTGGTCCCCATGACCTGTGGTTCCTCTGTGATCAGGGGATTAGGTGACAGTGGGGTGGTGGTGTATCATACGCCTGGTACCACTTGGCGCCACGACTTGTCCAAGTAATTGGGAGGGGGCAAACCAGAATCTGCTCTGGTTCCAAAAGATAGGCTTGTAGTAAGGGACTGTACAAGGAGCAACCAAACCAACCATTTATACCCAAATGGTCCCCATTGGGATGACTTGGGTAGCATCATGGTGTTTGATTTTAGGATTTGATAGCAGGCAAAATAAAAATCAACTAGGTTGGTAAATTGACTTTATTAACTGAACAAGTAAAAATACTGGAGGATGGAGCCTTATATAGGCTGTCAGTGTAAGTCCAATTTGCAGTTGATAAAGGGAGTTTGGGGATAAGTTGGGGAGGAAAACTTGGCAGGGGAAGCTTTGACTTAATTTTAAAAAAAAAGATTATTTTAAAAATTAAATAGCCCCTGCTGAGGGTTCTCCAAACAGCTGGGTGTCATTTACCCCAGCTGTTGGAGAACCAACATCTTGGGAGAGGCTTCTGGTGTGCAGCTGCACACCAGAAGAGGATAAACACTGATTTACTTGATTCATTTCAAGTACAGAGCTTGGCGGGTTTATATCAATGTTAGAGTTTGAAGCAAATTCAAATTCAAAGTCTTCAAACTCGGTCATAACTTCTGATTGGCTGCGGCTAGTCTTTTCAAGCAATTTTGAAGGTAAGATTGAATTCAAATTACTAACATTGTTTAGGAGATTAGACAACAACTGTGAGGACCCGGGTTTGATCCCCGTGCTGGCCAAGAAGATGGGATCCAAGCCTGATCCAAGGCATCTCAAAGGTAACTTAGAACTGATACTACATACTAATAAATCATTTCTAGGACCTGGGGAAAGACCCAAATTGAGAGAAGGATTTTTAGACACTGGCTCTGCCAATATTCCCTTGTTGTTGTCAGGAAATGTAGCAAATGCATTCCTGACAGTTGCATAGGTTCAATGCCTGCAATGGAGCAATTGTGTGACCAAACAATTGCGTTATCAATCACACAGATTAACCAAAAGGAAACTTTAATTCCAAGTGGAGAATCAACCCCTGGTCAATGCCAAGCCTGGAGACAATTGAAAATCATCCCAAAGCCAAGTGGAAAAGATTTTAATTGGCCCACACCATCTGAAACCCAGAATTAGGGACTTGGGTTGCCAAATGGCCCAAAATTCTCCTGCCAGCTTCCCTGGGGCAAACATAATGCAAGAATCCATCTAACTGACAAACCAGGAGTAACCAATGGAACTCAACTTGAGAATGATTCATTGACAACCAATAAGGAGCTGCCAGTAAGTCCAATTGCAGTTTCCCAGCAGGATATAGCTGGGAACACTGGCATCCCCTTTCTTTATTGACATCTTTATCTAATAAACTTTTGTTGGTTAATGCACACTGAGCATTTATACTTTGCAGGGGTTTATTACATTATCACAAATTTTATACTGCTGGTGCTTTCAAACAGAGAGTATCTCCAGTACCAACACCAGCGCTGGGAAACGGAGCAACTTCTAGCTGCCTCCAACTAACCACCACCAGCCTTTACCCCATCTCCTAGAGTGCTGGACCAAGAACTAATTCCTGCTCCTGCACCACGCCTCTCCTTCCCTGGTGTTCCTCTGCTCCAACAACTTGCCCATCTGAGCCCAACCATGAGCGCCGTCACAGGAGAACTTCCTCTCATCCTTCTGCTTCATCATATGATTACAGTAAGCTTGGGTTCGCTTAATTGACCATGCTGGGGCTCACTGAGCAAGTGATACCATACATGAGAGTGTTGCATCCTTGGGCTACAGCTGCCAATTAAGGGATGTGGATGGCCCCTGTCATCTACTGGGCCTTCCAGGCTTGACCCTTCCCCTTGACTGAAGGTTCCCCTGGAATTCACCCGGGCCATGACAGTATGTCAACCTTATCTAAACTTGTAAGCCTGAGCCCCTATATTCAATTGATAATAGGGGCACTTTGTATTTTTTTATTATCACAGCTTACTACACCTACCAGTTTTGCACCTGCCGCACAATTGCTCACAAAAAAACTAGACCTGAATCCCACCCAAGTACTGCACAAGTACAGAACGTCAACATATCTACCTTGAACCAGAACGCCTACGCACCCACCAGCTTCCCCGACCTACCCAAGATGGACCTAGCCAGCTTCAAGAAAGGCATGGTCATGATTAACGCCCTGTTCAGGTCCCACCCTGAGAACTATTGTGACAACGCCCAAAAGGTGATGATGGTTGCAGCACAGTTAAAAGACTACACCAGAGAGGTTTTCATCAAATCACTAGAGGAGGACCCTGACTTGATTTTGTTGTATGAGGTCTTCCTGGAACGTATGAATAGCGCCACCACCCCCGCAGGAGCAAAGGTACAAGCCTATATGGGCCTTCTTTGCCTGAGCCAAGGTAGAGATGACCTGGAAGTTTACATCCAGAGATTCTTGTGACTTGCTCAGCTGCTGAAGTACCTGACAACATCTCTGGCCTGCACTTCAGAAATGGTCTGAATAATCACCACACCAACCTGATGCGCCATCACCACTGCAACCTCCCCAAGGACAAACTCCTAGCCATTGTCTGCAGAATGGATTTCAGCCAACACCAACATTATGGGGGCCCCTAGAAACTACCAGCCACAAGAAAACCAAACTGCTGCACGCCCTTGCCTGAACATGGCCCCAGAAGAATACCAGCGTCACGTACAAGCAGGCTTATGCTTCTACTGCCATCAGAGTGACCACCTGTCCAAAGACTGCCCTACAAGAAGCTCAACTGCCCAGAACCTCACCATTTCTGCAATAAACAGCTCTTCTCAGTCTTACCCTATTATTCAAGCCACCTTGTTGTATTCAGACCAGGAGTTGAAGATACCAGCTCTCATGGACAGTGGAGCCATCCACAATTATATTGAACAAGGCTTAGCTGAGAAAATGAGACTAGAATCGGAAGATAAACCCACCCTGTTCACCCTAGGAAATAAGTCTACTGACACCTCCTTTGAGAGTAAAGGAAGTGTTATTATGAAGCTGGGTCTTGCCCAGATCAAGGTCAAATTCTTGGTAATGGATAAGTTGCCCCGACCTGTGATGTTGGGGTTTGATTGGTGGGTAGAGCATGAGTTTAATATTGACTATGTCAGCCAACAGGTGCAATTTGTACATGCAGGTACAGCCTGGAAGCTACCCTATATGACCACCCAAACATTCTCCCAATTGAATAGCATGGTGATGGCGCCTTGCAAAGGAGAAATTCCTGCCTGCTTAGAGAGATGGAAATAAGTGTTATCTGAGACCATGGCCACAGCCCTTCCCAAGCACAACAGGTTTGACCACACTATTGACTTGATCCCTGGAACCCAGCCCAAACATGGCCCTGTATATGGATGCAACATGAAAGAGCAGGGTGTGATGAAAATTGCAGAATAGTAGGAAGCTGTCTCTAAGTGGTGGGGAAATACCACCTATATCCACATAGATTTAATGATTAACTACCAACGCAGCTTCAAATACTGTTTTATAAAATTTCCAAATGAGATACTAGGATTAAGTAAAATAATTAGTTCTAACCAAAATAGCCCAAGATAAATTGCCTGGGAAAGCACCAGAGAATCTTCAGAATAAAATTCAGGACATTGAGATGCAGCACAATTTTCATTTTCCAAGACAGGGGGGACCACTCCAAGATTGGCAGGCATTGAATTAACATTGGGAGGTGCTAACAACAAAGTTCCAACTTCAGGGCCCCATCTTCCAGTAATGATATGGCCTAGAATAAGATTGTATGGAATGTAGCGCAACAATCCAACTACAGGATGCATTTTTAAAAGTAATTTAGACCAAGGGATATTTGATTTTTATTGAGTAAATTTTTGGGAGGACTTAACTCTTAGAGTTGAAACAGTGAAAATTATTCAATATATACTGTAAATTCAGAACCTGAACATAAAAATGCAGGATTGTCAAATCCTTGGTCCAAATTTTGAATCACTTTTGCAGGATAGCCTTTTTTAATTAAATTGAATTCTTTGAGTATTTATTTAAATTTTTAAAAATGCGGGAACTCATAGACACTTTGCAAAGTTCAAGTCAAGCTGCATATTCCCAATAGACAAAATGAATTAACTGGAATCAGAATTGAAGCGTTCAAATCCATCAACCATTTTCATTAAGTTTACTATGTTTTTTGAAATTGCGGGATTGTCAAATCCAAAAACCAAATTTCAAATCACTTTTGAATGCCACTAGTAAACTCAGATATTAATTGTGGGAACTGGAATCCAAATTTAATGTACAGTAAGCACACTAGGAAACACCAACCCAAATCAAGAAGCCCCACCACAACTAAAATCAAATGAAAAATTCAATCTTGATAACCATAATTAGACATAAAAAGTTATTAAACTTTAAAATCATCCAAACCCGGAAAGTATACAATATTATTCACTTCAAATCACGGATATAGAAACTCTGCTACTATTCAAGGCTATATCAAGAGAAAAAAACTTTCCCACAACTAAACCAATAACTCCAAATAAATACATATTTAATCTAAAATATATTTTTTATTTTATTTTTATGGACCATCAATCACATTCCCAACCCGCTCCTGCACCAGCCCGCAGGGCAGCCTGTCCACAAGGGCATCCCAGAGGGTCCAAGAACAGACCCAGAACCCAACTCAAGGGGAGTCATGCCAATACACAGGCCTCCCAAGGTGTCATTGTCAGCCAACCACCTCCCGCGTCCCAGGCCCAATCAACCAGCTTGAATTTCAGGCAGAAGCCACTCTCAAGGCCTGCTACCAAAGTCTCCTACACCAGGGTCACCGGGAACACTGAGGTTACTTACACCTCCACTGTGTACCCAGTTGTCACCCGGCCCACACTCTTGACCCAAGAGTTGCTACTTCCTGCCCTGCGTCTTTGATACCACCTACAAGCCATTGGCAGCCACTGTTGAGCCATCTGCGCCTGTGATCTATTCCACCATTGACGGCGCCAGCGCAACCAAGCGTGATCCCACCTTCTACACAAAGGTCTCCGTCCCCTGTGTTGAACCTGGTAGCCAGGATGCCGTGGTACCTGCCAAGGGCCGGCGTCAGTTGACGGATAGTGAGTGTGAAGCTCTCATCAACTGCTTAAACAGGGGAATGTTGGTTTGGGATATTGCGTCCCGATTTGGTGTCACAGCCAGGTACATTGCCGACATCAACACCAAGTATGGCAATACCAGGCAAATTGCCAAATTCACCAAGGCTAAGCGGCAGCCAAAACTCTTGCAGCCTGTGCACATTGACACAATCAAGCAGTGGGTAGCCAGGGATTGTCACCTGGACACACTTGCTGTCCAATCAATGCTCATCACAGAGTTTGGGCTTTCTGTTTCTAAAACCCTTGTTTACAAAACAATGGTTGATTTGGGCTTCTCTTGGAAGGTGCTCAGAGTTTCTCTGTACAACAGAAACAGTGAAAAGACCATCAAGGATCAACACATTTATGCCGGGACATATCTGGCACTAAAGGAGACTGGGAATGTCCAGTTCTTCTATATTAAAAAATTGTTGTTTTCCTCCTCACTCAGGTCCAGGCATGGGTGGGTTGAGAAGGGGTCCGCGTAGCCCATTGTGCAGCTGTCTGTTCCCATACCTATTCAATGGTTGCGCTTCTTGGTTCTTGCGGGTTAGATCAATACCAGATTATTAAAGGCTCCCATAACAGCAGGACCTTTCTTGATTTTCTCCGAGTTGTCAAGGAGTACCTTTGGATAAATTACAGTGGCACAATCAACGTTGTTGTGCTTGATAATGTTGGGCTCCACAAAGTGGATCTGGTTGTGTCCAAGTTCCCCCCCCATTGATAAGAATAGCCACTCCTCCAGCCACCGCCTTGCTGATTGTCCAATGAGACTTCTCTTCCTCCCGCCATATTCCCCATTCCTGAATCCAATCAAGGAGGTGTTTGGTTGGATCAAGAATAAGGTGAAACAAGGCCTTCCTCAGGACACCGAGGACCTATTCAATATTCTTGAGGTCAGCCAATTTGTGATACCACCCAATGTGGTGGCGGCTTTTTACAAGCACTCAGAATCCCTCCTTTCTAAAGCCCTGGCCTCCAAGCCAATCAGATAAATGGGCTCTCCGGTTTACTTTGTTTTTATTTTATTTATTTTGTTTTTATTAGGTCCCAAAAATTATTATTTATATATAATAATTTGACGTGTGATTGTATTATAGACATATAAGAATACATAGAAAAGGTAAGTAAAATTACCTACTACTAGGTATGAATAATGTATTTTTATTATAATGCACTAAATATTGTATTGACTGTTGCGCTAACAAATGAATAAATTAAAAAAGATAGAAATAGAATTTTTTATTTAAATAATTGTTAATTGTTGATGGTACTTTGGCTTTTTGTGCCACAAATTGGACCTTGCGTGTCATCATATGATCCTTGTTATTTCAGTGCCACTATAGCCACACGACACAGCAACCAATGGTTTTTATGTATTCCTTATTAATTTGTACTTTGGACGCAGTTCAAGTATATTGAATATGTGTATCAAATCATATTACAAGGGAAAGGTAATTTGAGTTGTAAACAATCATTTGTTTAGAACAATAGTGGAGTAGGCCGCATGATGCAGATAAATTCAATTCTCCATGTTTATCTTTGTGATAAATGGACCCGTACTTGACAAGTAGTAAATAAGAACATTTTTAATTCTTTTTTTATTTGATGTATTGGCAACTATAACTAAAGTCTTTTAATATACTTAGATATATTAATATTATAATTTACATACTAAAATTTAAAATAAAAATTAAATTATTAAAATTAAAATATTAATTATAAATCTTAAAAGTTAAATATTTAAGTTTAAATAATCAAAATATAACAATTTTATTAAATTGTGATTTATTCAATATCAAAATATTTGATATTAAATATGTCAATATTAAAGATTTTAACAGTGAATATTTTAATATTAAAATTTTAATATTAAATATTTCACAATTAAAATTTTACCAGTAAAATTTTAATATTTAAAATAAAAGAAAATAAAAAATAAAATAAAAATTTTAAGTTGCAAGGGAAAATGATTTATTAGGGGAATGCAAATTGCAAGGGGAATGTGTTTATTCCGGGGAATTATACCCCAAAATTAAAATTTCAGCTAATGCATCTAATTGGGACCACATACTCTTATGTATGTGGTGGATGACTCTGGCGTCAATTGCTAGAGGGGTGGCGCTCAACACCCCAGTGGTGGCCGACCGTCTTATAAAAGGCAAACAGGTGAGGGAATCCACTAGCAGGTTTTTTTTTGGGGGGCGCATAGTACCTGTATAGAGTTGCCAATGCAAATGAATCATAGAGGACGTGCTTGACTGTCCTGTATCCCTGTGGTGTTTTCTGGCGGTCTAGGGCTACATGGCATATGTCAATCTGTATAGGTACATCTATTTTTTTCACATTGGCTTTCAGTATGCAATGGAGCAGGATTCCCAGATACAACGCGGCGTGGATCCTTTGCAAGGTATATTTTTCTGAGAACATGCACAGTTTTTTGAACGTTTGTACTAACCTATTGATATAGGACATTTGGTTGAACTTGAAGAGGGTTCTGGGGGGGCGCCTGACTTGTATCAGCCCCCCAGGCCTCAGCAAACAATATCAATAAAGGCTTAAAATTATTCACAAGGACTGCATCCCCAACTTTGTTTGATAGAGCTTTAAAAATTTCATTAAAAATTGCAGATTTTAAATATTCATTTCCAATTTGAAAGTCAGTTTTTATTTTTATTTTTGTATTCATTGATATTTGTGAAGGGGAACCTTTGAACACTTTCATATATGTATTCATCAAAGTTCAGTTTTATATCCCCGCAAATTTCATTCATTTCTTTGATTTTAATTGTTGATCCTAGTTCATAGGCTTCCCTTATCCATGGTAAGCACCCCTCAGGTGGTTGATAAACCCTATCTTGAGCTTCACTATTAAAAAAGTATTCATATTCTGTTGAACTATTTTATTTATTTGTTTTTTATTTATTTGTTTTATAGGGGCCACCAGTGACTGGTAACCCCCATAAAACCAACTCGGCATAAAAGCTGCCACTTCCGTGACCTCATCCCCATCCCAGGTGATGACTAAAATAAATATAAGTTAAACATAAAAAAACTTACTGATTGTTTACCCTGTAGCCGCCTCAGCCACAGGCGCCATATCAGCAAACTTCATGAGTGTTGGATGCTCTTCATTGATTTTCTTAGGCTTAATTTCTCTTATTCTTCTTGCAACTTGTGCTTCCTCTTGATTTTCATTTGATAAAGCTTCTGTATTTCTTGATGCGCTTCTGCTTCTTGCTTGTGTTTCATTTTCATCTGTTTCCATTTGGTTGGTTTCCTCTTCATTGATGTTGATTTCCTTTTGAATTTCTGTTCCTTCAATTAGTTTTATCTTCTTATTGTTTTCTTTGGCCCCCTGCCAGAACTCCCACAAATTGTAGGCTGTGTTGTTGAATTCAAGACTTGATAAAATAGTTCCCTGTAGATTAAGTAATTTTTCTTTATTTTTTTCATCTATAATATTTCCCAACTTATCCAGGGCATCTTCTTTTGACTGTATCAGTGGCTGGCCCTCGTTACCCAGCTTCCCTGTCACTATTTCCCTGATATTTCTTTCTATCTCAACAAACTTTTGAAGGTGTGCTTCTAATTTGTTGATGAAGTTATAGATTGTTGACATATTGTTTGAATTCCATCAAGAAACTTGTTTTTATAGTACTATATTCAGTGCATACATATTTTTCATCATCATTAATAAATTAAAGACAATAAACGTAAATATTGCATTAAAATATTGCAATCAGACGTCAACTCTTGCTATTTTGATATTATGTGCATAACTCAATGCATTTGTTTAATAAAATCCACTGTAAACTTGGCCTTTTCCATTATAATTTAATGAAATGGATTGTGTTTATATTAGGGCCATTAACGCTTAGTACAGGTATTGAAAATTAGTGCATTCTATAGCCTGTATATTTACCTATTGGTAATAATTCTATAAACTTTTCAGTCAGATTTTATGAGGTAATGATAATGTAATGTGTTAATAGATTACTGTTTATTGTCATTAATTGGCTGATTTTCTTTGCTGTGGTGATTGTGCATTTTCTGATATTTCTGCACTAGTATCCAATTTGTTGGCTTCACATCCAATCACACAGGCAATAGGAAAACAAGCCGCCACCCTGAGACTGGATGTGATCAGGGTGGCGGCTTGTTTTCCTATTGCCTGTGCAATTGGATGTGAAGCCAACAAATTGGATACTAGTGCAGAAATATCAGAAAATGCACAATTGCCACAGCAAAGAAAATCAGCCAATTAATGACAATAAACAGTAATCTATTAACACATTACATTATCATTACCTCATAAAATCTGACTGAAAATTTTATAGAATTATTACCAATAGGTAAATATACAGGCTGTAGAATGCACTAATTTTCAATACCTGTACTAAGCGTTAATGACCCTAATATAAACACAATCCATTTCATTAAATTATAATGGAAAAGGCCAAGTTTACAGTGGATTTTATTAAACAAAATGCATTGAGTTATGGACATAATATCAAAATATCAAGAGTTGACGTCTAATTGCAATATTTTAATGCAATAGTTACATTTATTGTCTTCAATTTATCAATGATGATGAAAAATATGTATGCTCATAATTTTAAGCTATTTGTAAAATGTAAAAAATTGTATTAATTATGGGAAATGTTGCTAATGTAAAAAAATATTATTAATTATGAATTGAAATAGAGATATCAATTTTAATAAGTTGTCACAAAGAAAAGATTTATTTTACTAATCAAAGGACAGGCAGGGAAGGGAATGGGCGGTATGGACATTGCCTTCATCTGCGCCTGTAAAAGGGGCAGCATCAGAGATAGTGGGGAGGGAATTGGTAGTGGCTTGGTGGGAGTCAGGGTTGGAAGGCAGGTGGCTTGATGGGGGGTTGGGGAGGCAGGGTTTGTTGACTGGGAAGGGGCAGCAAAAGCGGTTTGCTTTAATTGCTCAAATTCTTCTTCCGTCACATATACTGGCTTGACAAAACGGATGGACTGGCGTGGGGGGGGAGATGGGGGTCCTTTCTGGACTTATCACTATCACTTGCATAGAAGATGATGAGGTAGGATACGCCATTTCAAAAACAGCATATCAAAAAACGCCATCTCAAAATACAGCATCTCAAATTTCTGCTATCTCAATTTACTAGTAAAAATGCCATTTTGATTTACTGCATTTTGACTAAGAAAAAACGGTTTTAAAATTTTAGATTTTTTGAACTCCAAAAACTATCCAACAAATTCCCAAAAATAAAAATTCAAAAAAATTTCTAGGGTTAAAAAAGCCTCAGGATTCCAAATCTGCAATAAAAAATGGGGTCAATTAGTAACAACAAGGTTGCGTAAAGTCCAAAAGTTAAAATAATCCCAAAAACAACCATTTTCATATATTTTAACTATAAACTATGCTTTAAAATAAACATATATTTGTACCAAATACCAAATAAAATTAAAATAATGATAAAAGTAAAGAAAATAATAGAGAAGATAGAGTGGTGTTTATTGAGGAAGGATCATACATTGGTTGAAAGAGCAACAAAGATGGCCTGAAGATGCTCAAGCTTTCTATCCTTGGGATAGTAGGCAAGGACTACCTTGCTAATCTCTGTATACTTTTTAGCCACTTTGGTTTTCTTGGGGGGATCATCCTTGGTATTGATGCCTGTTTTAAAGAGGCGGGCAGAGATGGCCTGCTGGGTTTTGAGATGCACCATGATTTTTTGAACTTGAGCTTCTGAACCTGGACCCTTGTGATAAATTGACTATGCCAACCTTCAAGAGAAGAGGTGGTCTTGATTAGGCCATCCTTTACCTGCTTAAAGCAGTCACACTGGATTGAGTCGCCACCTTTTCTGATGCGGTGTGCTCCTTGAAACACTCCAACCCATTGAGTTTCAAAACATTCTATGAATGGAGCAAAGGCTGCCTGGTTGGCAATAATGTAGGGATTGCGGAGGAGGGCGTCGTAGAAGGCATTTGTCTCCTCCTTCTGCACAAGGGCAAGGGCAGCAAAGCAGCTGAACACGTCCTTTGTGCCTTCAGTGTAGACCAGCTCATGAAGTGCAGAGCACTTTTGAAGGCGGCGGCAGAGTGCCTGGCAAAAGTGAAAGTAGCATCCCTGAGAGGAGCTCTTGAAGACTCTAATAAAAGCATTGGCCTGAGCCTGCTCAAAATCTACTATCAGGTATTCATGGTATGGAAGGCTTTTGGGCTTTTTCTTGATTGGGGTGGCTTCCTCTGACCAGGCCTTTTTCTTGCGCCCTCTAGTCTCCTTTGGCTCTTCTTCAATAGTTGGGAGGATCTCATCCAACTTGGCCTTTAATATTGTTAGAGCCCAGACATAAGTTTCCTGCTTCTTATTTTGGAGGAAAAAGAAGACCAGGGGAAGAACAAGATTGCCAACCTGCCCATGGATATTCCAAAGCTGGCTAAAGAGCTTTGGGCAGGTTGAGAATGTTCCATCTGCAAGCCAGGTCTTGCATTTTAAAAGGTTGCAAAGATCCTGGGAGGTAGCAAAGCAGATGATCCGCTCTGGGGCATGTTCCCCATCATTGTGAAGGAGAAATCTCTCTTCATGCTGTGAAAGCTTTTGCTCTTCAGTTAAAATCAACTGGTCAATTGATGTAGCACTGACGCCTTCAGTGCTCATAGCATATCTCTGGTCAGTGAGATATCTCTAAAGTTTTGAGGCGCCACCAACAGTTGCTAGCTGGGTATCATTTAGATTAATGAGTGCATTGTTTACAACCTCAGTTGCATTTTGGTCTTTGGTGGTTGGTATGACCTGGCAATGAAACCAGCCAATCAGTTGATACAGTGGATCAAAGGGCTTGGCACAGTCATGCCCAATAGTCAGGGCTTTAAAACAAGTGAACCCATAGGTGGTAAGTCTAGCTGGACAGCCAACATTATCACATTTGAAGTGATGCTGGCGGATAGGCTTCTTCTTTTTGTTGCAGCTGAAGCTGTAGCCCTTGTGGACAAAGCCAGCACCCCCTTTCTTTGTCATAATTGGATAGCTGATAGGGTATGTGGCGGGCACAGCAAATGTGCCATTTCTGTTGCATACATTATGGATGGTATTAGGATCCCAGAGCTCAATTGGCTCATCTGCAGGAGCACCTGGCTCAGGCTCCTGCTCTTCTTCATCCTCAGGCTCTGAAGTGGGGTCAGAGTGGTGGTTAAAGTTGAACAACTTCTCTTGAGGGTCTGACAGGGAGTAAACAAAAGGAGAATGGGGAGGGGCTGGGCTTGTTTCCTCAGGCTCTGGTGAGGGTGTAGGGGTCTTGGGGGAGCTTTACCCTTAGCAGGATTTTTTAGGAGTAGTTTTGGCTTTTTTGGCCTTTGAAGGAGTGGTCTTAGACTTTGAGGCCTTGGACGCAGCTTTTTTGATGGACTTGGGAGGCATATAAAAGTGAATTAGTATCAAAATATGAGCAATTTGGGGGTGTTTTTAAAGAGAAAAACAAGAATGTTTTTAATATAAAAGTATCAATTTTTTTAAATAGAATTGTAGAGGAGATTAAAAATATATACTATCAAAATTTCATGGTTTTTTTTTAAAAAAAATAATTTTTTTATTAGTAACGCAAGTAGGCAAAACTTTGAGTTTTAACTGAAAACTTGCTCTCAAGATGGCGTTTTTGAAGTGACGTAATCAAGGTGCTGTAGCTCAAAAACATAGTGTTTTTGACCATTTTTTATATTAAATTAATAAATTTACAGTGGAGCTACCTCAACCAGGCCAAAGAGTAAAACTTGAATTTCTCAAAAACTAGCTTATACAACTGGGGTTAAAAAGTACCCAGTTGTTTAGAGGAGATGAAAATATATATATTTGCAAATATTCATATGTTTTCTTACATTTTTATTAATGTTGGTTTTGACGTGAAACTATACTTCTGAAAAGTGGAAAGCAAAAATTGCAGTGGGGGAATTGATATAGCGTAGCCTGGCGTCATAAGTAATTTCTCCTTATTTTCCCCTATCCATTGTGCGCATCAAATCAATTGGGTGATGTGAAACTTGGTGGAATTTGAAGTGACGTAAATCAAAATGGCGTAATAACCCTCTTCCATATTAAAATCACTATTAAAATATTTTATTGAGGAAACCCTTATCACTGTATCCATGTATAATAAAGTTATAAATTAAATATAACAAAACTGGGTTTTTAACCCAGCAATGACAATCACTAGAAGGACTATCATAGTGGTGTCTATTTAGGTTGTTCTTAGTATAAGTGTCTTAGATTAATACTATAGGAACATCTTCTGGCACTATACCACAGGCTTTATTTTAGCTTGGGTATAAGCTTATTTTAGTTTAAGATAGATGGCGTAATTTGAAATGACGTAAAGTCAAGATGGCGTAAACACGCCCCACACTAAGTGTTTTCATATGTAAATAAAGTTAGCAAAATAAGTTTTAATTAATCTGACTCAAAGTGACGGAATTGAGATGCTGTAAACTTGAGATGCTGTATTATAAAAGTATATGTAAATTTTAACTATTTTATTGTTTATTTTATTTTTTTGTGATTCAAAATCACTAACGCAAAAAACGCTGTCTCAAATTAAATTTGAGATGGCGTTTTTCTAGATGCCGTTTTTGAAATGGCGTGTTGTACCAATGAAGAGATCAAATAAGTCCTGGATGGAAGCAGAAGGGAAAAGCTCATACCCCTTATCAATCTGGGTGCATAGTTTGTTGTAGGTGGCAGGCTTCAAGCGCCTGAGGGCAGAACCAAAATTGTAAAGACATACATCTGCAAGATGCATGTCAGCATAGTTGAAGGGGTAGGATCAGCAGGTATGCCCTGCAGCCCTGATTTCTTGGGTAGCCCATTCCCGCTGCTCCATCTCTACACTTAGTACAACTGTGTGCACGGTGTTTTGTGTGGCCCACTCCTCCAGCATGGCCTTGAGCTCCGTCTGGTAGGCATACCCATCTGCGGTGTTCAATATTGCCAAGTAATAATTGATGCCCAATGGGGAAACTGCCAATAAAACCCCAACAAAACAATAAAAGATTGGGCCACACTTTTACTTGTCAGATTGGATGCGCTTCTCTCCAAAGTCTTGGATACTGGCCAAGATCTTGGCGTATGATAGGAAGATGATGACATTACAGGCCCTCATTGCCCTCCCTTTAATAAAATTAATAATGCTTGCATTGTATGGGCTGGTATCCACCAAAATGGGGACACCAAGAACCTAATTGGATAGGATTCTGCCGGCAACCACAACCCTGTGCATCCATGAATTCACCGTTCTTTTGTTGGTGAAGATGCTGTGGAGTCCCAACTGGAGACGTACCTGGACCAGGGGCATCCACGGGTCACATTCCATAATGGCCATCATGAGAGGGTAGGCTTTTTCACATTTGGTTGAGGTACGGGCACCAGTTGGGGTCATCTTGGTGGGGGGCCACAGTTGGTGTGGGCTTGCAGGGTTGCAGCCACAGTGGACTTTGCAAAACCCATTGCGGCCGCAATTTCCCCAAGGGACATAAGCTTCCCTTGCTTTTCAACCATTTCATGAACAATGTCCGGAGTGATCAATTTTCTTCTGCGTCTTGCAGGCTGATTGGCTGGGGGAGGGACGTGTCCATCTTGGGAACTGGTCAGTGCCATCTGATTGGCTGTTTCAGGGTTCTGGGTCTCTGGGTGACCCCATGGCTAAAATGGCTGGTTCCAGATACCATTACTGATAAGGGATTTGGGTTGGCAGCTGCCTGTGCATGGTGGGCAAACAGGGCCATGCTGGAAGTTGCAGGGGAAAGAACAGACTCCTGTGTGGCGCTTGCGGAGGGGCCTGCGGGTTGGGAGTGGCCATAGACAGAGGCTTCACTGTTAAGAGACCCAGTGTAGCCCTGCATAATTTTGTTAAGGCCAGGGAACAGCTTGTTGACTTGGTTGTTAATGAAAGAAGACATAATAAAAATTTTATTATAATTTTAAACTCAAGAAGAGGAATGTATATTTTAGTCAATTTTTCTTGTTATATATATCAATTTTGTGAATATTACAATCTAAATTTTAGCCGACCTAAAATGGAATAGAGTGATTTTGAGAATGCCTATGATTCCTAAAAGAATTTGCACAAATCTACTCTAGATCCTTTAACATCCTTTTTGAGACACCCATAAATTATATTTATTTCAAATTCATCACAATTATGATTTGAAACTTGGTTCTTGGATTTGACAATCCTGCAATTTCAGATTTGTTAATTTTCACATGATGTCTATGATTTGTTTGATATACAGAAAATCTTAAAATTACATAAGAATCCCGCATTTCTGAATCATGTATCCCGCATTTGTTTGTTGGGTTTTGTCTTTTGTTAGTTGAGTTATCTGCTCAAGAGATTTAAAATTTGCCAATTTAAATAAACCAAAAAAAGTCAAATTAAATGGTTACTTATATTAAATATTTTAATTATCACTCAGCTGAGCTGCCCGCAAAAGTGATTCAAAATTTGGACCAAGGATTTGACAATCCCACATTTTTACATTCAGGTTCTGAATTTACAGTATTGAAAATTGACTAAGAAATACCACCTGAGTCTTGATCTCCTATTCCTTTGGCATCTTCAAGTAAGTATCTAGTCCAGGTTGCAAAGAACCCTTGCGTGACCAGTTTCTGACAACCATGCTGATTAATAAGCTTATATTGGGTGACCCTCATATTATGTCAATTTATCAACGTCAGTTTGCAAGGGGGAGCTGGTTTCAGCTGGCAGACTGGAGCAGCTGGGACCATTTTTGATTTACTGTTTGATTTAAATCCGTTAATTTGGTCAATTTTGTTAATGGTTTGCTGGCTTTTTGAGCCTTTCTACTTGGCTGGATAATTCCTGGCATGATAAAACCTACTGTGAAACAGGGGGCTCTCAGGGAATACCTAGACACCATGTTGAAGAAAGGCTACATCTGTTTATCCAAATCCCCTTGTTTGTCTCCCCTGCTGTTTGTCAAGAAAAATGATGGATAATTGAGGCCTTGTGTAAACTACCAAAATTTCAACAAGATTGCGGTAAAGAACCACTATCCTGCTCCAAACACTGAAGACCTTTCAGATCAGCTCTCTGGAGTAAACATCTTTTCCAAAGTTGACTTAAGAGTTGCCTTGTAACCAGATATGTATTAATCCTGGAGACAAATGGAAAACGGCTTTCAAAACAAGACAAGGGCTATTTGAATACTTGGTTATGCCATTTGGCCTCTGCAATGCTCCCAGCACCTTCCAAACCATGGTAGACATAGTGCTTGGTGACCTCAAGGACTAGTGCTGTGTAGTCTACCTAGACAACATCCTCATCTATGGCCAAACTCCCGAGGAACACACAAAATACCTACAAATGATAATGCAGAGACTCCAGGATCATGGATTATTTGTGAAGCTACCCAAGTGTGAATTCTTTCAATACAAAGTAGAATTCCTTGGCTACCATGTCTTGAAAAGAGTTTTTGCCATGTCACCAGACAAAATTGAGGCCGTCACATAATGACCAGAGCCCACTAACCGCAAGGAAGTATAGAGCTTCTTGGGTCTGGCAAACTTTTGCAGAGAATTTGTCCAAAATTTTTCTTCCATCTGCCTTCCTTTGACCCGCCTGATCTCCAAAAAGCACGCCTTTTTGTGGGACAATACAGCACACACAGCCTTCAATACACTCAAGGACGCCTTTGTTTCTGCACCAGTCCTTGCTATGCCTGACTACGCTAAACCCTTTGTGGTGGAAACTGATACCTCAGACTTTGCCTTGGGGGTGTTGCTTCAGAAGGGGCATGATAGTAAGCTTCACCCTGTAGCTTACTACACCAGGAAGTTTACTGCACCAGAACTGAACTACCCAATATATGACAAAGAGATGCTGGCAATTATCTAATCCCTGAAACATTGGAGAAGATACCCTTTTGATGCCACCCACCTAGTGAAAATCATGACAGACCACAATAATCTGACTTACTTCTTCAAACCACAGCAACTCAACCAAAGCCAGGCCAGATGGGCACTATTTCTAACAAACTACAGCCTGAAGATTAATGACAAACCTGGTAAGATAAACATTGTACCCGACACTTGAGTCAAAGAGATGACTTCTTTCCCAGTTCCAAAGAGATAGAGGAGTTCAACACCCAATCACTACTATCCCCACACATGCTGGAACCCATGCTCTTATTACTAGGCCTGGCTATTAGGAAAGAAGAAATAAAACATGCTCAGACCCTGGAAAAGCACTGTATTACTGTCATGAAAGACTTAGCTGAGAACATTGACAGCAAATATTACAGAGCAGGTTATTCACTACACGGAAGATTCCTAAAACTAAATGGACAAACCTACATACTTGAAGGTTCACTGAGATTGGAGATTATGAAGGAGTACCACAACTCCCCCATGGCTGGACACCCAGGCCGCACCAATACCTTAAAGGGTATCCAAAGAGCGTACATGTGGCCAAGAATGAAGCTGGAGATAGATACATACATTGATGGTTGTGAAACATGTGGCCTCTCTAAACCCAAGCAAGGAAAACCTGAAGGCTTGCTCCAACCCCTCCAAATTGCAGTAGGCCATTGGAAGTCAGTATCTATGGACTATATAGTAGAGCTCCCAGAGTTAAAAGGCTACAACACAATACTTGTGATTGTTGACAGATTCATAAAGATGGGTTACTTCATTCCTATCACCACTCACATGAAAGCCAAGGAGACCACCATCCTCTTTAGGGACCACATTTTTATGAATCATGGCTTGCCCAAGGAAGTTATCTCTGACTGTGGCCCCCAGTTTACATCCAAGTTCTGGGCACAAATCCTAAAAGACCTCGGAATCAAGAGATCACTATCCACAGCGTACCACCCCCAAAGTGACAGACAAACTGAAAGAGTTAACCAAGTATTGGAACAGTACCTCTGATGCTACGTTAACACAGAACAATACAACTGGACCAAACACTTACCCATGGAGCAATTTGCATACAATAATCAGGACCACAGTTCTACAGGAATGTCTCCATTCAAGACCAACTACATATTTGACCCTACTTGGGACCACATTCCCACAGAAGAGTCCAGTAACCCCAAAGGGCAAGATTGGGTGACTATCATCCATATAACCCAAGAAGAGTGTGCCCAAAACCTGAAGCAAGCTGTACTGTAATACCCAAGTATTGAGGGTAAAACTTTAGTAACATAAGATGGCAGGTTAGGGGCTCAAAGCCATTCAAGGCGTAGACAATTGGATAGAAGTTGAATGCCTGACGGAAGGCTTTGGCAAGGATATTGCATTGTCTAAGGCTGACAGCAAGGTACAGTAGCGTAGCTGCGGGGATCACATAAGTAGCCAAGGTGGGAGTTGGGCGAGATGACTCCAGAGGTGTCCACGGGTTCAAAACCATTGATTTGAGATGTGTTGGCTCATTGTACAATATCCCTTTTGGTCCCTGTGGTTCAGGACCAAACTGAGCATTGGTTGGCTGGTGGCCCCCTATCCCAAGGTAATCTGTCAAGACAGCTGTGAAGATGATATAGTTCATCTTCTGACTTGGGGAGGGGTAATGGATTTAGTAAGGTTACTTGCTTAGCCTGGGTAAAGGATTGATTAATGTGATAATATTGAGGAGGATATTCACTCAATGATAGCACAAACTATCATTGAGGGGTTTGTCTTTATTTATACTAGTGGCCTGCAAGGCATGATTATTGGAAGGCATAGTATTGGGGAACCAAGAGTCTGAGTTGCATCTGTTATTCCCTTTTCTGGATTGGCTTGGGTGACTGACAATTGATGAGCTTTAGCTAGATCCCATTTTGCATTGGCATAATGCAAATTAGGCCTTCTTTATGCATCCAAACTCATTTACGGAATTTGGTGCATGATTTTCATTTTTGAAGAGCCTGTTGAACCATTCCCCATTTGGTAGGTTCCCAACTTGGGAAGCAATTCCCCCTAAATTTGGCTTTGATAAAGTGCCTTTTCTAGTTTCCCAATTTGGCAATTTCCCTATGAAGTGAAGGGGAACTGGTTGGCTAGCTGACAGAAGTGGGTGGATGGGCGGCCACCAGCTGGGTGGGAGTGCAAAATCAAGAGCAGGCTGGCTTGTGGGTGGCGGCAGGCAACAACTTAGTGGTGGGGAATATCTGCAAGGTTACGGCGGATGTCTGTGCAGTGGAAGCAGACGTCTGCTCAGATGATAAATTTTTATTGTGTATTTAAGTTCTCTTTGATCTTTAATTTTGCATATTTTCCCATCTTGTTGGTTTGAGATGTGTGTTGAATCTCCTGTGGCCTGATAGTTAATATTTTCCTGTTTTTACCGTATTAAACTTAAGTTGGTTACATGACTACTAGTGTTAGGAATATTCCTGACACTTAGCCACAATTGGAGTTCTCCCACTCCACAATGTCCATAGTAGTATACACCACTACCTACTACCTACTCACTTATTTTGCCAGTATATTTGGTCAATTTAACGTCCATGCAGAGGTTTTTGGTTGGATATTGACAGTATGCCTAATTGTCACATCCTTGACAGGGGTCCAAGTATTGAAATTGGCCTCCTGTAAGGTCTTGCCCAATAGGGTGTAAGATTATATACTATATCATGCAAAGTATTTGGGTTGAGATTTAACAAGTAAAGAAAAGTAGGTACTGTTTGTAAAAGGACCTTTATGAGGCCTTCTAAAAACTTATAGTTTGACACAAAAGCTGTCATTGAATTTACTAAACCTAAACAAACTATATAAAATAATGTGCTGAACAAAGATTTATTTGTAACTAAAGGGATGCCTACGCTGGGATATTCCCTATGGAATTATCTTAACCTTAAAGCAGAGAGGTCATCCCTCATATAAAAGAATGTTGATAACAAGCCAATTGCTTGTTGTTGGCTATAACCCATTCTAATTATTCTAGCTATCAAAACACTAGAAAATTTAGAAGAATTGGAGATCTAGTCAAAAATTTATTTACTATAACCTTAAAAGTAAATTTAAAAAAGATATGACCAAAAATATAATTTCAAATTTAAAAAGATTTAAGATTGAGAAATAAATTTAAAAGATTAAAGAAAAAACCTGTAAATAGTGATTTGGGGAAACCCCACCTAGAATTTCAGCTTAAAGGCTTACTTTTATAAGTGTCTTTATTTATAGATAAGAAAAACCAAGTCCTAGGGAAGATCTTCAAGGTAAAACAGGGAGTTTCTGGACAGATGGGATTGATTGACCAGGAGAAACACATGGTAATGATAAGGAGCGCCTTTTGGGGAAGCTTCAAATATAAAAGTAGAAGGAGAAGAAGTATGTTTTATTGGATGATACTTTAGGCTTATATAGATTTAGCTGTGGCGGGGATATTAGTTGGACCAAACCCAGGGTCTGGTCATGTGCTGGATGGGTTTGAGTTGTTGGATACCTGGACAGTCATGTGATATTGGTTTGTTGCCATTTGTGGTATGTCAAACAGTATATTGGAAAGGCACTAAATTGGGCAATGACTGGATGTTAGGTGTGATGGCAATAGCCAGAATACTCATACATCCAGACCCTTGACACCCCCCTTAAGGGGTTACTCAGGTACATCAGGAGGGGGCTTTGTCTTGACGGCTGCCACCTGATGTTCCTGGAGTTGTTTATTAGTGGGCATCAACTGAGTCAAGTGTTCTCCTTTTCTAGAATGGAGGCAAGATCTGTGGTACTTTTTGGTAATGGGTTCTTTAGCACCCTGGAACTTAACCAGGTAAGTGTTCCTGTCTGGTTGGTATCTGATGATTCTTCCTGGTCCCCTGTGTACTTAGTCTAGCTTCTTTCTGTTACCAGCTAGAACCCAGATGGGGGAGTTGATTTGGAGTGGGTCCTCTGTTGAGGTTATATTTTTGAGCTTTGAGTCTCTTTATTTCAGCCAGTTTGGCTTTGAGGTGTATGTGTTGTAGAGCTGGTTTCTGTTCTACTGTGGGAGGTTTCCCCAGGGGCATCTTTACATATGACTGGTTATGCAGGTGACTATTTCTGGCTTGTACCTGTATGTTAGTTCAAACGGGGAGTAGCCTGTCCCTTGATTGGTACAAACCCGGGATACTAGTAATGCATGTTTCACGTATAGTGGCCATGTGTCTTTGGCTTTGCCATCCATTATTTTCTCCAGGGTTCTGATAAGGCTGCCGTTAAGGCGTTCAACTCTGCTGTTGGCCTGTGGCCTGTAGGGCGAGGTTGTGGAGTGTTTGATGTTTTTGTTTTTAAATTGACCTTTACTACGTGACCTGTTAGCTCTTTTGCTCCATCTGTTATGATGTAGTCTGTTGTGCTGTAGTCTGCTATGATTGCATTATTGATGAATCAATTTATTGTTTCCGCCTTGTGATCTTTTGTTGCCCAGAAGATGGGCCAACATGTGGCAAAGTTGATGGCTACAATTAGAAAGCGTTGATTTGTTTTGGTTTCTGGGAAGGGTCCCACTACGTCCAGTCCCCAAACCTTAAATGGTTCAGGTTCAGGTACTGGGTTAAATGTTGGCTGTGGTGCCTTGGTGCTGGTGTATTTTTCACATACTGTACACTTTTTTAGAACATTAATTATGTCTTGCTTTAGGTTGGGCCACCATACTATCTCTTTCAGTGTGAGATATAGGTTGTTAGCCTTTGTGTGTCCTAGCAGGCAATGGTGTCTTAGTATATTGTCAACTCTTTGTGCAAGTGGGATGTATGGAATGTGTTTATCCTTGATGATTTGGTATACTGTGCCATTTGATATGTGGAAGTGTTTTTTATTCCTTACTAGCGTATTATGAGTTAGTTGATGTATGGAGGGGTCCTTTCCCTTTGTCTTGTACTCAGTGTTGTATAGGTTGGGCCAGTCAGGGTCCAGGTGGTCAGGGCAACCTCTCTTGGTTGGCATAGCCTAGAGAGAGCATTGGTTGAGACCAGCTCTGCCCCCTTTTTGTATTGGATGTCAGGTTAAACTGTTCCAGCAAGGACATCCATTTGGCTTGGCGCCGCACGAGTGCATTCTGAGTTTTGAAAGAGATTAAGGATTTGTGGTAAGTTAGCACTTGGACGTTTAAGTGTCCTTTGAGGTAACATCTCCATTTCTTGCATGTGTGATATATTGCTAGCAATTCTTTATTGTGTATTGGGCATCTCTGCTCATTGTTTGTTAGTTTTCTGCTTTTGTAACATACTGGCAGGAAGTCTTACTGCCCTGGCTGGCAGATGCGTAAGATTGCGCCAATGGCAGTGTCACTAGTGTCTGACTCAAGCTTGTAGCATCTGTTGTTATTAGGGTATTGCAAGATTGGTGCTTCAATCAAAGCTTGTTTTAATAGTTAGAAATTCTTGTCACATTCTGGAGTCCAGATGAATTTCTTTTAGGCATTACCTTTGGTTAGGTTATTGATTAGTGCGGTGAGCTTTCTGCAGTCTTTGATGTATTTCCTTAGGTAAGCTACCATACCGAGAAAGCATCTAACTTGTTTCACGGAGATGGAGCGTTGCATGTTATTTATGGCTTTTATTTTATCTTATCTGCTTTGATGCCACTGTCAGAGACAATGTGGTCCAAGAGCAAGAGTTCCTTGTCCATAAATTGGAAATTACTAGGCTTAGCATATAGTTTGTGCTTTGCGAGTCAATTGAGTGTCTCACAGACATGTGTGAGGTTCTCTTTTGTTTTTGAAAATATGATGATGTTGTCAAGGTAACATAATTGTTTGAGAGCCATTTAGCGCTTGGTTCATCATGGTGACAAACGTTGCAGGAGCGTTGGTCATCCCAAAGTTCATTACTTTACATTCAAACGACCCAAATTGCGTGCAGAACGCAATCTTTGGTTTGTCTTTCTCTTTGACTTCAACTTGGTTATAACCAGATGTTAGGTCAGTTTTTAAGAAAGTTTTTGCTCCAGAGAGCCTTGCAAATAGGTCTTCAATGAGGGGAAGTGGGCATTTATTCTTTACTGTACTTGCGTTTAGTGCTCTGTTGTCAGTAACTAAGCAAAGAGATTCTTCTTTTTTCTTTAAAAAGAAAACTGCTGCCCCCCATGGGGATTCAGACGGGCAAATGAATCCTTTGGCTAGATTGTCCTTGATGTGGGCTTTGAGTGCTTGTGTCTCCATGGGGGAGAGTCTGTAGAGGGGTGCAGGTTTGGGCATGGCTTTGCACAAGTCAATGCCATGTTTGACCTCTTGTTTGAGGGGTAACTCTGTGATTTCTTCCTTGAATATGTGAGCGTATTCATTTAGGAGTGCCACAAGTTCTGGGCATTGGACTTTTTGTGTTTGTATATTATTAAATTTGGAGTAACTTATTGTGTGAAGAATACTGTCTTTGGTTAGATTTTCAGAGTCATATTGATTTATGACTTGGAAAAATACTGTATCTCTTAGAATCAGGTTGAGGGTTCTTTGAGAATGTTGAAATTGACTCCATTGTATTTTATTGTCATGGTTTTTGTTTTCTAACATACGCTGGAATTCACTTGGGTGAACCAGTCCATGCCTGCTACAATGTTGTAGTTTATGTTGTTCATGACAAGTCCTTTGATGGTCGTTTGTATGCCTTGGAGGTCAATTCTGAAGGGAGTTGTTTTGCCTTCAAGTAGAACTTTTGATTTGTCTGCCATTCTGGCGTATTTGAAGTTGGATTTGACAACTGGTATTTTGTACTTGGTTACAAAAGGTTTGCTAACCATAGTGTGTTAGTGCACTAGAGCCAAATAAAATTTTATGTGTATGTGATTTTTATGTGCATGGATAGACAAGAAGTTGTGAGCAATCTTTAATTTTTACGTACATAAAAATGGAGGATTGCAGGACACGGGGGATGCGAGCAGCAAAGTTTGTGCCTTGGTAAAGTTTCTTGTCATGTTGGGGGGAGACATGGGTACTTAAGCCTGTTCCCCCTCCTGTTTTCCCTGTTCCTCTGTTTTGAGACCTTTGAGTTCAGAGAATGTGGGGTCAGATTTTTCTTGGGTTGCTACTTCAGCGTTGTTAACTTTGGCAGTGTCCTCTTTCTTGGGACAGGAGCAGTTTGAGCTTTGGCTACAATTGCCATTGTTACAATTGGAGTTGCTGTTGTTATGGTTGGTATTTTAGTGTTTATTGCCATTGGCGTTTTCTCTGCCATTGCCGTTTGAGGAGCGGTTGCTGTTGTGTGCAGCATATTCCATGTTGGCGCGTTTTTCAGCGTGCTTGGCTTCAGCAATGAGCGCAGGCATGGAGGTATTTGCTTCTGGGCGGATGAGGATAGTAACAGAGGGTTTCATTCTGTTGATGAATGATTCTCTGGTGTGTACGTTGTCAGCTTGTGCTGGGTTTTGGCTTTTGCTTTGTATTTCTTCAAATTTGTTGGCGTAGGCTGCAATAGTGGTCTTTTGAGGAAGGTCACTGAGCTGTATTGCAATATCTTGAAGATATTTTGTGACGCAGAAATAGTGTGTGATGTTGGCTTTGAACTCTTCCCAGTTGTCAAGCTGGTTGTTGGTTTGTGAGCCAACCCAGGTGGCAAACCAGTTAGCTGCGGCCTCGTATAGACGCTTGCTGGCTTCCTGGACCCATTTCTCATGAGGAATGTGGCTGGCGTGGAGCTTAGCTGCTGTGTGATCTAGCCAGTTGATGATGTTTTCTTTGTTTTTACCAAAGAACTTGTCAATATCAATGTATTTGGTGTTGGCAACTTCACCTGTGATAGGTGGTTGTGCGTTTTTTTTTGGTTGAAGAGAGCAACTGTATTGAATTATCTTGGTGCATGCTTTGGGCATGACCAGACCTTTGAATACTGTGCATCCACTAGGAATATCCTTGTCAATGTTGTGAGTGCAGAAGTACGTTTTCCAGGTCTCCTGGGATGTGACCTGGTTGAGTACGTGGTCAAAGGTGGGCGGATTTTTTGTCAGTCATTTTCTCTTTCATTGGCGTGGTCAAAAACCATAGTGCTACCAGTAATAAGGAGCGTCTTTTGGGGAAGGTTTGAATATAAAAGTAGAAGGAGAAGAAGTATGTTTTATTTGATGATACTTTAGGCTTATATAGTTTAGCTGTGGCGGGGATATCAGTTGGACCAAACCCAGGGGCTGGTCATGTGCTGATGGGTTTGAGTGGTTGGATACCTGGACAGCCATGTGATATTGGTCTGTTGCTATTTCTGGTATGTCCAACAGTATATTGAAAATGCACTAAATCAGGTAATGACTGGATGTTAGGTGTGATGGCAATAGCCGGAATACTTGTACATCCAGACCCTTGACAGTAATTTGGAAGGGAACAATGCTGGTAACAGAAAACCAAAGATCTGCAACTGCAAGGTGGGGAAGACGGCAGTTGTGTAGGCAGCAAAGTAAAATGAGAATGACCTATTTTAAAAAACGATTTATAAGAAAATATAAGTGGAACAACGGTTGTCACGCAAAGAGCAGAATTAAACCCAAAAAACAACCCAAGAGCAAAGAGAAAACAAGGTAAAACTTGATTAAATAAAAACAATAAACTTTAAATCAAACCTAAGTTTGAGCTTAAACTTATTTTCTTTAAAGAGCCTTGACTTTGGGGCTGGGCACAATAGCACATCCTTTTATAACCTGCTCTCACCAGCCTGCTGCTGCTGCTGTCCAGCCTGTCCCAAAACCAGCCAACAGTCACAGCCCGCCCTCTCCCAACAGTCAGCCAGTCTCATCCACTTCATGGGGAAATCACAGTAGTTTTAAAAGCTATGGCAACAACCAAAAAACCTCAGATTTAAACAAAATGATTTCAGATTTGACAAAATCCAAGTTGCACAAATTCAGGATTCAAATAATTCAAAATATTTTTGGTTAATAAATGAAATGTCAAACTAGAAACAAAACTTCACAATCCTATTATACAAAATTCTATCAAATATCAAGTGGTGTTGTTTAAACCACAAAAAAATGAACTGACATAAAAAAATGAGATTAATGGATGCTGTTTCAGAGTATATTATAATCCAATCAGGATTCATATGAGGCACTGGCAGAAGGACTAAAATGAAGAAAAATTTGAGCACTTTAGAAGCAAGATTCCACAAGCACAAAACAAAATGAAGTCACACAAGATGTGTAGTATGAGAAGCCTAAAATAGAAAAATAACAGTTTAGAAGCCAATCAACAGCTATCTAATTTAGAAACAGAGGCATTTGATTCATTTTCATGGATCCTTATTTGTGTATAATGTTCAGGATAACTTTCCAAATATGGAATGGTGATTACAATAAAAATCAGTCATATAATTTAAACTTCTACTTTTAGTGATTTTATTATAGTTTTTTACAATGGTTTTTACTAGCAACATTATTGACAGAACCAGCAACCAAAGCAGCAGTCAAGTCAGCTTCAATGGAGGCAAGTTTCAGGGCGTGGAGGCACCTGTTTGTACCAAAGCCTTTGAGGCAGGTAACAAGGAAGCCAACCTATATTTGAATCCTGACCCCTATGTGTCACAGCCCATACTAGAATCTGGCTGGACTCCCACAGGGGAGGCAGGCCGGGCCTGGAAGACTAAGTACACAATAGGCGCAATCCTGGCCAGATAGTTGACTGCAGTAGCTAGGGATTGCCAATTCTCAGTATGAGGCATAACCTGGTTGGCCAGCCCTAATACTGTGATATAGATGAAACCCAACTTACTAAAGTCCTGGGCGAGGGGGCAGTTGGTAAGGGAGGAGTAGGAGGGATCTCCAGCATGGTGGGAAAAATGATCACTCTTGGTGGCCAGGAGGAGAAAATATATGAGGTTGTAAAGTGTAGTGGAGTTGCAAATAAATTCAAACAGGATAGTTATATCGGTGAAAAAGTAGATAGATTTTGCAAGAAAATAAGGAATTGTCAGGATGCGCCCTGACACATCTTGTGTTACAGAAATGCCTTGGGAAAACTCACTATTCTCCACAATCCCAATGCTAGTTTAATAAATCTCCTAGCTGATCTAGACAATGAGTTATGGCTTCTTAAAGTTTAGCTGCCAGCCAAACTCCCTAACCAGTGCAAAATGACAAAAATATGCAACCAAGGCACAAGAATTGATGCAAATCTTAATTTGAGCATAACTCAGCAACCACTGGACGGATTTGGACGTCCAAAAACGCATTTTGAAGCCAAACACCAGGATAGTCAATCTGTGATGTTTTTAGACAAAACACGGATGCAAAGACCGATGTGTGGGATTTTGCAAAGAAACATGAGTCATGCTGTTCAGAAGATGCCTCAAAACCCCAGCCTGATGCCACCAGCAGAGTCCCTAAGACTGTCTAGAAGATTTAGGAAGATTCTAAAGAATTTAATAAAATGTATATAAAAGTGTTGCTCACAATGATCCCCTTGTGATTATTCTAAGTTTAGCCTAATAAAAATAAATTGATTTAGTTGATTTTGAAAAGTTCATATTAAATATGTGCAAGTTGTTTCCTATGGAGACCCGTCAAGACCTATTGGGCCCTGGCAGAAATCCTGAGCATAAAGATGTTTAATTTTAAGATGTCAACAAAGAAAGGGGGTTGCCAGTGTTCCCAGCTATATCCTGCTGGGAAACTGCAATTGGGCTTACTGGCAACTTTTTATTGGTTGTCAATGGATTATTCTCAAGCTGGGTTCCATTGGTGACTCCTGATTTGTCAGTTAGATGGATCCTTTCATTATTTTTGCCCTGGGGAAGCTGGCAGAGAAATTTTGGGCCATTTGGCAACCCAAGTCACCAATTCTGGGTTTCAGAGGGTTTGGGCCAATTAAAATCTTTTCTACTCAGCTTTGGGACGGTTTTTGATTGTCTCCAGGCTTGGCATTGACCAGGGTTCAATTCTCCACTTAGAATTAAAGTTTCCTTTGGGTTAATCTGCGTGATTGATGACACAATTGTTTGGTTGCGCAATTGCTCCATTGCAAGTGTTGACCCTATGCAACATAGGGGTTTGTCTGGCCCGTTCTGGGCCCTGAAATTATCCCCCATCAAAATTGAGCTTGCAAAGCACATCTCTTTATCCCAAGACTTATATTCCTTCAGCAGGGTAGCGGCGTTCTAAAGGTTGAATTCTGGTTCCCAAGTATTCTCTTTGTTGAGGTGCCCTTTTCATTTGATCAGGAAGTGGGGCTTCTGGTATCAGAGTTTGTGTCCCAGGATGGCTTCAACCTTGTGTTCTGTGAAGCTTCCTACTTCAATGGGTGGAGGAGCTGTTCTCACTATCTGGTGCGGGAGAGAAGGTCCTTTCTTCTTTGATAACAGGGAGTGGTGGAATATGCCATTAATCTTCCATATGGGGGGCAGTTCTAGTCAGTAGGCTACCGTACCAATGCATTGTAAGACCTTGTAAGGACCTGTTTGTTGGGGGCTCAAGATAGCGCAAGGGGCAGTGGTCTTGATGTTCTTTGCGCTGAGGTACACAAGGTCTCTTACTTTGACTGGGGGGCCAGGGCTTTGCTTCTTGTTGGCAAAGTCCTTGTATACTTGTACTGCTTTTCTCAGGTTCTGGGCACATTCTTCTTGGCACACGTGGATGTTGCTGACCCAGTCTCATCCTTCTGGGTTGTCAGATTCCTCTGTGGGATGGGCGTCCCATGTGGGGTTGAATCTGTAGTTGGCTTTGAAGGGGGACATACCATTGGAGTTGTGGTCTTAGTTGTTGTACACAAACTGAGCCATTGGTAGGTGTGTTAACCAATTTTTCTGTTCCAAGTTAACATAGCATTGTAATTACTGTTTGAGGACCTGTTTTACTCTCTTGGTCTGTCCGTTGCTCTGGGAGTGATATACAGTATACAATGATCTTTTTATCCCCAAGTCCTTTAGAATTTGGGCCCAAGCCTTGGAGGTGAATTGTGGGCCTCTGTCTGAGACCACTTCTTGTGGGAGTCTGTGGTTCATGAATTCTTGGTTCCAGAATAGAGTGGCAGTTTCCTTTGCTGTTACTTTGGTTGTTGTTGGAATGAAGTGAGCCATATTGGTGAAACAATTGAAAATTACAAGGATGGTATCAAATCCTTTTGAATTGGGTGGCTTCATAATGTAATCCATGGAAACTGACTTCAACAGGCCTTCTGCAATCTGAAGAGGTTGTATTAATCCTTCTGGCTTTCCTTGCTTAGGCTTGGTACTTCCACATGTCTTGCAACCACTGAGGTACCCTTCAATTTCTGGCTTCATCCTGGGCCACATGTAGGTTCTCTGGACTCCTTTGAATGTCTTTGTACGCCTGGGGTGTCCTGACATGGGGGAGTCATGGTATTCCTTCAGTATCTCTAAGCGCAATGGGCTTCAGGTATGCAGGTGTGTCTGTGTAGCTGCAGGGTGTTTCCATGTAGGGAGTAGCTAGTTTGGTAGTATTACTGTTGATATCTTTCTTTAAGTCTTTCATGATGGAGATGCAGTGCTGGGCTACTGTCTGAGCTAGTTGGATTTCTTCTCTTCTACTGGCTAGCCCCAAGAATAGGAGTATTGGCTCAATCATGATTGGGGTTAGCAAGGATTTAGTGTTAATTCTTCAATCTCTTTAGCGCTAGGAAAAAGGTTGGCTCTTCAGCTTAGGGCATCCAGTACAATGTTAATCTTGCCAGGCTTGTAGCTGATTGATAAGTTGTAATCATCTGGGAATAGATCCTATCTAGCTTGTTTCTAATTCAGTTGTTGCAGTTTGAAGAAGTATGCCAGGTTCTTGTGAAAAGTCATGATTCTCACTGGGTGGTTGGCGTCACACAAGTATCTTCTCCAATGTTTCAAGGACTGGATGATGGCAAGCATCTCTTTATTTTAGATGGGGTAGTTTAACTCAGGCAGAGTAAACTTCCTTGAGTAGTAAGCTACAGGGTGCAGCTTACTATCATGCCCTCCTGAAGCAACACCCCCATGCAAAGTCAGAGGCGTCTGTTTCCACAATGAAGGGCTTATTGTAAACTGGCATTGCCAAGACGGGGGCGGAAACAAAGGCGTTCTTTAGTGACAAAAAGGCGGTTTTGGCGGCGTCATCCCACAAAAAGGGGTGTTTCTCAGAGGTGAGGCGGGTCAAGGGCAAGCAGATTGAAGAAAATTTTTGGACAAATTACCGGCAGAAGTTTTCCAGGCCCAGGAAACTTCTGACCTCCTTGCAATTCTTAGGCTCAGGCCATGGCGTCACGGCCTCTATTTTATCAGGTGTCATTGCAAATCCTCCTTTCAGTACATTGTACCCCAGGAACTCTACTTCCTCTTGGAAGAACTCACATTTCTGGAGTTTAACAAATAGTTTGTGTTCCTTGAAGAGGTATAGGACATTTTGAAGGTGTTCAACAAGTTCCTCAGGGGTGAGACTGTAGATGAAGATGCCATCTAAGTAGGCTAAACAACACTGATCTTTGAGTCCTCCCAAGACCACGTCCACCATAGTTTGAAAGGTGCTGGGCATGTTGCACAACCCAAACAGCATAACCAGGTATTCATAGAGACCTTGTCTAGTCTTGAAGGCGGACTTCCATTTGTCACCAGGCCTGATCTGGATCTGATTAAAGGCGTCCCTCAAATCAACCTTTGAGAAAACGTTGGCTCCTGAAAGCCGGTCTGAGAGGTCTTCAGCATTGGGTACAGGGTACCTGTTTTTTACCGTGATGCTGTTTAGGTCCCAATAATTGACACAAGGACGTAAGTCGCCACTCTTCTTTTTAACAAACAATAGGGGGAAAATGAGGATATTTGGAGACACATATATATCCCTTCTTCAACATCTTGTCCAAGTACTCTCTTAAGGCGGCTTGTTCCTTCATGTTACAAATATAGACAGGTCCATGCTTAGGTTGGGTTCTGGGGAGGAGGTCAATGGCGTGGTCAAACTGGCTATGTTTTGGCAAGGCAGTGGCTTCTTCTTTGGAGAAGACAGACTCCCAAGGCTTCAAACATTTTGGGATCTTGGCCTTACAGGGCTTCTTGGCTATGTTGTTTAACTCAGGGTTTGCTGAGGGTTTAAGCATGGGACCTTTAAGGTTTGGCTCTCATAAGTGACAGTCACCTGATGGTTCTTATAGTCCAAGCTCAATTGGTGGTCAACCCACCATTCAAAGCCTATCACTACAGGTTTGGGAAGCTTCTCCATGACATGTAATCTGGTGGGCAGGAGTCTCTCATTTAACTTCAGGGAGACAAACTCTTTGCATTTGTGGGATAGGTCTGTTGTCTTGTTACCCAAGGTTTTTAGTTGGGAGTTTCTTTGGATTGGTACACCCAGTTTCTCAGCTAGGCTAAGTTCTATGTAGTTGAGGGTTGCACCACTGTCTAAGAGGGCTACATTGTATACCTCATGGTTGTGATAGCATAAGGTAGTGTCAATGATAGGATAAGACTGGGAAGCATTGTTTATTGCTGAGATGGTGGCTCCTTGGGTTCTGTTGGAGCAGCTAGTGCAATCCTTGGATAAGTGGCCACTCTGGTGGCAATAGAAACATATCCCACTTCTGCGTGGTGTTGGTACTCTTTGGGGGTCATGTTCAAACAGGGTCTACTTGCACCAGGGGTTTGGTTGTTCCAGGGTTGGCCAGCGTGATATCCTTGTGGTTGACTGAAGTCCATGCCTCTGGTAATAGCCAGGAGCTTGTCTTTGGGGAGGTCGCATCAGTGGTGTCTCATTAGGCTGACATGGTGTGGGTTCAAACTTTTTCTGAAATGCAGGCCTGATATGTTGTTGGGAATCTTGGCTTCCTCTGCCAGGTGTATTAATTGTTGTATGTAGGTCTCCAGGTTGTCTCTTTCTTGGGTCAGGCAGATGAGCCCTATGTAGGCTTGGATCTTAGCCCCAGCAGGGGTAGTTGCAGAGTTCATTCTCTCCAGGAATTGGTTGTAGGAGAGTATGAGGTCTGGGTCTTCCTCAAGGCTGGTCAAGAAGGTTTCTCTGACATCATCCTTCAGTTGAGCAGCCACCATCATAACCTTCTGAGCGTTGTCTCTTAAGCTCTTGGGGTGGGTATGGAACAAGGCGTTTATCATGATCATTCCTTTTCTGAAGCCAGCCAAGTCCATTTTTGGCAGGTCAGGAAAGGTCGTGGGGGCAGCAGTATTCTGGTTTGAGGTGGAGATGATCACAGTCTGGACTTGGGACGGCTTGGTGACAATTTCTTAATGGCTTTTGTTCTTTTCTGGTTTCTTGGTCATATACTGTCTTATGTAGTAAGCTGAGGTCAAAATAAAAGCATACAATATGCCCCTATAATCAAAGAAGAATAGGGGCCCAGGGTTACTAGTTTTGATATGGTTGACATACTGTCATGACCCATACCATAATCCAGCTGGACTCCTGCAGGGGAGGCAGGCCAGGACTGGAAGGCCAAGTACACAATAGGTGCAATCCTGGCCAGATAGTTGGCTGCAGTAGCTAGGGATTGCCAATTCCCAGTATGGGGCACGACCTTGTTGTCCAGCCCCAATACTGTGATATAGACTAAAACCAACTTACTAAAGTCCTGGGCAGGAGGCAAAGTTGGTAAGGGAGGAGTAGGAGGGATCTCCAGCATGGAGGGCAAGATTATCACTCTTGGTGGCCAGGAGGAGCAAATATATGATGTTGTAAAGTGTAGTGGAGTTGCAAATATATGCAAACAGGATAGTTAAATTGGTTCAAAAGTAGATAGATCTTGCAAGAACATAGAGAATCCTGAGCATAGAGATGTTTAATTTTAAGTTGTCAACAAAGAAAGGGGATGTCAGTGTTCCTATCTATATCCTGCTGGGAAACTGCAATTGAACTTACTGGCAGCTCCTTATTGGTTGTCAATGGATTATTCTCAAGCTGGGTTCCATTGGTGACTCCTGGTTTGTCAGTTAGATGAATCCTTGCATTATTTTGCCCTGGGGAAGCTGGCAGGGAATTTTGGGCTATTTGGCAACCCAAATCCCCAATTATGGGTTTCAGAGGGTGTGGGCCAATTAAAATCTTTTCTACTCAGCTTTGAGACGGTTTTCAATTGTCCCCAGGCTTGGCATTGACCAGGGTTCAATTCTCCACTTAGAATTAAAGTTTTCTTTGGGTTAATCTGCGTGATTGATGACACAATTGTTTGGTTGCGCAATTGCTCCATTGCAAGTGTTGACCCTATGCAACATAGGGGTTTGTCTGGCCCATTCTGGGCCCTGACACTATGGCTTTGACTTGTTCAGTAGTCACATAGTGTCTAGCTCTGCCCCTGCTCCCGTACCCACCCCTGCACAAGCTGCCTTCCAACCAACCAATCAGGATGTCAACCTCAATTAAGAACACCTTTCTGCCACAAGCCAACCTGCCCCCCACAGCCAATCAGGCTTCATCTCCCCTGGCCCAGCGCCCCAAACGCAGAATAATTACTGCTCAGATTCTTCAGGAAATTGTGGTGCTGAACTTACAGGGTCTGTCCTGGGAACAGATTGCTAGCTAATTGCAATTTACCTGGGCTACCGTCATGCAGAAATTCAATAACTTAATGAACAAGGGGAATCTGATTGGGACGGCCAAGAAGCCCAAGAAGGCTCCCAAGTTCCAAATCACAGAGGCCTACCCAATCATACTTGACCTCCTCCAGCAGGACCCCAAGCTTCCCTTGACCTAGGTCTGGAAGTAACTTGCGCACCATGGCATTTGGGTGTCTGAGCGCATGGTGCAGCTCTGGATTCATGGAAAGGTGGCTTTGATATGGATTCTTACCAATTTTTCTGGCAACCAATGGGATGGCACTGAGGATTCCCTGTATGACCCCGCCATTGAATCCACCCTGGTCCAATGCCTGACTAGTCTAACAAATGACATCATGTTTGTCTCCTATTATAAGCTATCAATAGCTTTTGACAATTTTGGCGCCCAAGGAAGAGCCGCCACCCAAAAAGGGATAATGAAGGTCAAGAAGGGGACATTCAGTGGTGCATTTCTGGCTGTTTCAGCCAAGGGGTTTGTTTACTATTGGACAAACCCAGATTTTACCAATGGCTACAAGTACAGCCACATCCTCAGTAGATTACTAACTCCTAGGATGGCTCAAATTCAAAGCATTGGGTTTTCTTGAGCCACCAGATGGAGGGTAGCTCCACTGCCCTTGAGGCCATCAAGCAACGCGGGTACCAGGCCTCTGTGTACCCAGATGGCCACACAGACATCCATCTGGCTGATGTTGTGTTCTTTAACATTGGAGACACACTTTGGGAGTGCCGCTCTCAGGCTTTCAACAACCTCTATCTTGGGGTCCTTGACCATGATTCTCTCTTTGGTTGCCAAATGGTGACTGACTTGTTTGCACAGATGGTTTTCCATATGAATATGGGTGTCAGGAATATTCCTGACAACAACATTTGTCAAGACAAGATTTTGTGCACAATTAATTTTAAAATTCAAAGCAAAAAATTGCAGCAGTTCTACCTATTAGTGAAACTGCCACAAAACAACCGGCAGACAAAAAAAATGTTAGAAATTCTAAAGTTTTTGAAACTAGGTTATATACCCTGGCCGCAGACCACGCAGTCGGCTGCCTGCATACTGCACGCCCAGCCTGGTGGCTTGCCCTTGTGCGTCCACCAGCCAGCCAGTGGGGGACGGTGCACCCCCACAGTGGGGCCATCCACCCCGGCCAAATGGGGAAATTGCCCAATATGGAATCCAAAAAAGGCAATTTCCCCAAAACCAAAAATGGGGGGAACTGCTGCCAAAATTTGGAATCTACCAAATTTGGAGGGGTTGACAAGCTGCCCAGCACAACAATTATGCATCAACTGCAGAAGTTGAATTTGGATGCATGAAAGTGCCTGAAGAAGCTCCAAGCCCATGCAAGCCAGAGAGTAATAATTCATTGCCTGCACAACCTTTCCAATCCCCTGCCCAAAAGGGAATTCCAGACAACACCAAATATTTGGGGTTCCCTGCCCAATATTTTGTACTATTCATGCCTCACATGGATGATAGTATATAATAAAGCTTAATTACTTGATGGTAGTTTTTGTTATCATTGAGTGAAATTATCCCTCAATAGTATCACATAAATCAATTTAAAAGACTTTACTCTACAAGAAGTTAAAAATACAATAAGCTTTGTCTGCCCTTTCCCAGGACCAGAAGATGAATCATTGAATCTTTTCAGCTGTCCTCACAGCATGCCTAGGGATTGGGGGTCACCAATATAATCAACAGCATGAGCCATTCAACAATACATCTGGCAAGTACTACTACAAGGAGATGGCACAGCTCAACTCCTCTGAACGGTACTCCTGGCCCACACTGGTATTGCCCCACTCCACCCAGTCCATAGCCATATACACCTGTATATACTACATACTCACATATTTTGCCATTAATTTCAGACTCTATAATGTACACGCCAAAGTCTTCCTATTGATGATATTGGTCTATACAATTGTGACAGCACTCACAAGTTTCCAAGTTGCCAACTTGGTCCCTTATTTTGCTAAAGTACTTCCTCAATTGTTGGGTCTTTACAATGGGCAACTAATCATGCAAGTACAAGTGCCTCTCACCCCGTGCAACTGCCACCTACCAGCCAATCACAGCAATGACTGATGAGGAGTACAATGAGCGGTATATGGTGGCCATCATGCAAAAACCTTCTGCCTCCACCCCCGCTACTACTACCCCCCACCTTCCAGCCCCATTCACTTGATCACAGACCCCCCAGGCAAGCACTGGCTCTACGCCTTCCCTCCTGCACTATTCTGCCTACTAGGCATCACTCTTCCCCGCCCCAATAAACCCCCTGTTGCCAAAAATATTCTATTTATATTATTTTTATTTTGAATTTCAACTGTTCATGTTCTCTTTGTTTATAGTTGGTTTTATTCTGTATGTTCAGTTTATTTCTATAAAATCATATATTTACTATGCCATGTATCTAGATCCAGAACAAAGTTATTTTTAGCATCCAAACACAGCCCCTTGTGAAAATATTAACAACTATTTAGTGGCTGTCAAAATTTGAATTATAAAATTATTGGTTAATTGTGTTTAGATAAAGTTGTTACTGATCTAAATTCAAAACCTTAATGATAAAATTTAAGCCAATCAGGAGCCAAGTGACAAAGTAATTTTTGTGACATAAAGGGTCATTCAATGGTTCTTTGATGCATGTGCACTAATTAATATGATTGGCTGGTTGTTTTGCTATTGTGCACCATTGCCGCTGAACCAACTTGTTGATGGACTAGTGCTCAATCAGCTGCTAGGTTAGCACTAGTCCATCAACAAGTTGCCACAGCAGCAATGGTGCACAATAGCAAAACAACCAGCCAATCATATTAATTAGTGCACATGCATCAAAGAATTATCAAATGACCCTTTATGTCACAACAATTACTTTACCACTTGGCTCCTGATTGGCTTAAATTTTATCATTAAGGTTTTGAATATGGATCAGTAACAACTTTATCTAAACAGAATTAACCTATAATTTTATAATTCAAATTTTGACAACCATCAAGCTGTTGTTAATATTTTTACAAGGCGCAGTGTTTGGGTGCTAAAAATAATATGGCAATTAAGGAAACAATGCCAACACAAAGCAAATAACACATATTGAGTTGAGCGTAAAACATACACAATGGGCAAAAAATGGGATATTGGAGTAATGTGAAAACAAAGAGGCATTAGTATCAGAATAATACATATTCTATTGGGATGAAAGCTATAAACCCATATGGAAAGGTTAGTAAAAAATTAATGAGAGAATTGCAGAAGCTTTTGAAGGATCTCAACTTGGAAATTGCCAAAATCAAAGACATTGACTGCAAGGTCAAGGCAAAAGTGAAGGCTGCCATCCTTATAGGGGACAATATTGAAAAGGTGTCCGCCAAGGCGCTTATGGCCAAGATGCCAGACACCTTGGAAGCTACAATTGAACACCTTAACGTTCAAAAACTGTGGTTGAGGGCCTCCAGCTCAATTCATTTGCCCTCTCTGCGCTGTCTGTCTGGGTTGACAACCCTGAGATGTATGCACATCTCAAGCCAGCTAAGCAATCCATAAACAAGGACACAGAATTTCCTGCACAATTGCTTGCACCAAGAATGGCTAAGCCTTCTGAAGCTGCCAGCAAGAAGGAAAAACAAGGTAATCTAAAAAACAAATTAATAAAAATTCAAAATTCTCACCAGTTTTTGTAGAGAACATAAACGGCAAAATCTGCCAGGTCTTGGTCCCCTTTGTCCCTGCCACCTTCTACCCCAACTACACCAATCATGTGACAAGGCAGCTGTTTCTGTCCCCCTGTTGTGCAAATCTTGAAGACAGAATCCACGGGTTCTTCCCAATGTCCAGGGAGGCATTGGCTAAGCTTACACATGCTGAGGGGGCATCTGAGTGGGCAGTTAGGTAGGACATGCCATTTTGAAAACAGCATCTCAAAAAACGCCATCTCAAATTAAATTCAAGATGGCGTTTTTTGTGTTAGTGATTTTAAATCACAAAAAAATAAAATAAACAATAAAATAGTTAAAATTTACATATACCTTTATAATGCAACATCTCAAATTTACGCCATCTTGATTCTGTTGCTTTGAGTCAGATTAATTAAATCTTATTTTACTAACTTTATTTACATATGAAATCACTTAGTGTGAGATGTGTTTACGCCAACTTGACTTTATGTCATTTTGAATCACGCCATTTATCTTAAACTAAAATAAGCTTATACCCAAACTAAAACAAAGCCTGTGGTATAGTGTCAGAAGATGTTCCTATAGTATTAATCTAAGACACTTATACTAAGAACAACCTAAAAAGACACCACTATGATAGTCCTTCTAGTGATTGTCATTTCTGGGTAAAAAAGCCAGTTTTGTTGTATGTAATTTATCTTTATTATACATGGATACATTGATAAGGGTTTCCTCAATAAAATATTTTAATAGTGTTTTTAATATGGAAGGGGGTGATTACGCCATTTCAATTTATGTCACTTCAAATGCAACTGAGTTTCATATCACCCAATTGATTTGATGCGCACAATGGATAGGGGAAAATAAGGGGAAATTACATATGACGCCAGGCTACGCCATATCAATTCCCCCACTGCAATTCTTGCTTTCCACTTTTCAAAAGTATAGTTTCACGTCTAAACCCACTTAAGCAAAAAATGTAAGAAAGCATATGAAACTTTGCAAATATATATTTTTTGGCCTCCTCTAAACAACTGGGTACTTTTTAACTCCAGTTGTATAAGCTAATTTTTGAGAAATTTAAGTTTTACTCTTTGGCCTGGTTGAGGTAGCTCCACCAAAAATTTGTTAATTCAATATAAAAAATGGTCGAAAACACTATGTTTTTGAGCTACAGCACCTCAATTACGTCTCTTCAAAAACGCCATTTTGACTGCAAGTTTTCAGTCAAACCTCAAAGTTTTGCATACTTGTGTTACTAACAAAGAAAATATTTTTACAAAATAAAAAACATTGAAATTTTGATAGTATATATTTTTAATCTCCTCTACAATTCTATGTAAAAATAATTGATACTTTTATATTAAAAACATTCTCATTTTTATCTTTAAAAACAACCCTCAAACTGCTCATATTTTGATGCTAATTCACTTTTAGATGCCTCCCAAGTCAACTGCCAAAGCTGCGCCCAAGGCTTCCAAGGCCTCAAAGTCTAAAATCACTCCGCCCAAGGCCAAAAAGGCCAAGACAACCCCAAAGAAGCCGCCTTCTAAGGCCAAAGCTCCCCCCAAGACCCCAACTCTATCACCTGAACAAGAGGGAAACAGTCCTACCCCTCCTCACTCTCCATTTTTTTACTCCCCCTCTGATCCTCAAGAGAAGTTTTTCAACTTCAATTGCCATTCTGACCCCACTTCAGAGCCTGAGGATGAAGAGGAGCAGGAGCCTGAGCCTGGTGCTCCTGCAGATGAGCCAATTGAGCTCTGGGATCTTAACTCCATCCACAATGTATGCAATCAAAATGGCACCTTTGCTGTTCCAACAACATACCCTATCAGCTATACAATTATGACTAATAAAGGGGGTGCTGGCTTTGTCTACAAGGGTTATAGCTTCAGCTGTAATGATGAGAAGGAACCCATCCTCCAATATCACTTCAAATGTGATAACGTTGGCTGTCCTGCAAGGCTCACCACTTATGGGTTTACAAGATTCAAAGTCCTAACTGTTAACCACAACTTCACCAAGCCTTTCAACCCTCTCTATCAACTTATCTGCTGGTTTCTTTGCCAGGTGATCCCAACCACAAATGATCAAACTGCAACTGAGGTTGTCAATAATGCGCACCTTAATTTAAATGATACCCAACTAGCAACTGTTGGTGGCGCCTCAAAATTACAGAGATAATTCACTGATCAGAGATATGCTCTGAGCACTGAAGGTGTCAGTGCAAGCTCCATTGACCAATTGATCATTAATGAGGAGCAAAAACTATCTTGCCATGAGGAGAGATTCCTTCTTCACAACAACAGCCAACATGCGCCTGAGTGCATTATTTGCTTTGCCACCTCACAGGATCTGTGTAACCTGTTGAAATGCAAGACCTGGCTTGCAGATGGCACTTTCTTAACCTGACCAAAACTCTTCTGCCAACTTTGGAATATCCATGGCAGATTGGTGTTATAGTTCTTCCCCTTGTCTTTTTTCCCTTCCCAACAAGAAGCAGGAAACATATGTCTGGGCACTCACAATTTTAAAGGCCAAACTGGATGAAATCCTCCCAACTATTGAAGAGATGCCCAAGGAGACTAGAGGGCGCAAGAAAAAATCCATCTCCCAAGAAGAAGACGCTACCACCCAACCAAGAAAAAGCCAGAAAGCCTTCCCTACCACAAATATCTGGTAGTGGATTTTGAAAAGGCTTAGTCAAATGCTTTTATTAGAGTCTTCAAGAGCTCCCCCTAGGGATGCTACTTTCACTTTTGGCAGGCACTCTGTTGCCGCCTCCAGAAGTGCTCTGAACTTCATGAGCTGGTCTACACTGAAGGCATAAAGGAAGCAAAGGACGTCTTCAATTGCTTTGCTGCCCTTGCCCTTGTGCAAAAGGAGGAGACCAATGCCTTTTATGATGCCCTCCTCTGCCACCCTTATATCCAGGCCAACCAGGCAGCCTTTTCTCCGTTCATTGAGTATTTTAAAACTCAATGGGTTGGAGTGTTTCAGGTAGCACGTCACATTAGAAAAGGAGGTGACTCAATCACCTGGAACTGTTTCAAGCAGGTCAAAGACGGCCTCATCAAGCCCACCTTTTCCCTCAAAGGGTGGCATAGCCAGTTTTCTAAAAGATTTAGGGTTCATAAGCCCAAATTCAATAAGATCATGGTCCATTTAAAAACCCAGCAGGCCATCTCTGCCCGCCTCTTCAAGACTGGTATGAAGACCAAAGGCAACCCCCCAAGCAGACCAAAGCAGTGAAAAAGTACACTGAAATCAGCAAGGTGGTCCTTGCCTACTATTCCAAGGATAGCAAGCTTGAGCATCTTCAAGCCATCTCAGTTGCTCTTTCCACTAATGTTTGAGCCTATTTCCAATAAATACTACTTTATCTTCTCTCTTATTTCCTTTACTTTTACCATTCTTTAAATTTTTTGGTATTTGGTACAATTCTATGCTTATTTCAAAGTATGTTTGTAGTTAAAATAGATGAAAATAGATGTTTTTGGGATTATTTTAACTTTTGGGCTTTACGCAACTATATTGCTACTAATTGACCTCATTATTTTATTGCAGATTGAAATTCTGAGGCCTTTTTAAGCCTAGAAATGTCTTTGAAATATGATTTTTTTGAGAATTGTTTGGGGTTTTTTGAAGTTTAAAAAATCTAAAAATTTATAATTTGTTTTTCTTAGTTGTTGTCGTATTCCTTGGTAGAGTTGTAGTTGTTTTGCTTAACTCAAAATACAATGCTTCTATTACTAAAGCTTAGGTCAAGATTAATATCTAGCCTAATGCATATAATAAATATGAAGTATGTAATAATCAACTTTTTTCAATAATCAAGAAGGGAGTTTTATAGTAGAGGGAAATTAGACAATAGGCACAGAACGTCAGGATCCTCTGATCACAGCCTTATCTCCACTACTCAGCCCACTATATAACTAACAATTGGCTGATCATTAATTAATAGGAACTTAGGATGCAACTTAGTTGATCACTTGACCTTGTTATCATCCAGGCCAATAGTCCTATAGTTCCATTGTCCACTGAGCTTAATGGATCAAATGTGTGAGTACAGTGACGGCTAGTTTATAATCAATCACTTCACGACATTTCCCCCCACTAAACTAGATGTTACTGTAAAAAGTCTTTTAACCTTTTCTAGCATGGTGAACTGCCCAAAAAGGAATAGAAAACCAGTGGTGTGACATACCAATGTATCTAAACCGAGGATCAACCAAGCTCAAAAGGGGATACCCAAAATTCCAGTTATAACCACGCACATTTACTCACCCATTCTAGCTTTGGATGAGGATGAATTTACCAAAATCTTAGGAGGCAAGATAGTTACAGCCTTCTGTAGTTCCCCCAGTACAGCCTCATACCAGCCCAGTATCTCTCCAAGTAAGTCAGGAACACAAGACTCTGGTATGCCCATATCCACCCAGCTTTTGACAATTGCCAAGAAAAGAAGTTGTGGTAGCAGAAGTAAGGCAACTTCCACAGCCCCAACATATAAGATCAAAGAACCAGCTCCAACCTTAATTGAGCTACTTACAACTTTGAACAAAAACAAGATGAGCAATACTCCTTTAACAGTCCAAGAAGATAACCAAGGTTCCTATATTAACCTTGCTGCTCATCTGTATTGGGAGAAGTTTCCCATACTCCAATTCTGTGGCCCAGTGGTTATGTGGGCTACTATTATGCTGGCCCTTGAGAATCCTTATGCAATATCAACAAAGAGACTCAAAGCAGGGAATAATATCCATTGGCGTGTACCTTGTTTGAAACTTGTAAGGTATGCTCAGATATGTCTTCAGGACTTTTCCTATGATGAGGTATACTTGACAGACAAACAGATCTCTTGTGCGCTCAAACTTCTTGAACTAGTCTTTACGGCGTGGTCAGATCCTAGATCTGCTGTTGGCCCAGTGCCCTTGTGGCATGGTTTGGATACTCATGAATACCGCTTGCAAAGAGCAATGGGTACTGCACTGGAGCTCCTAAGTTACAATCAAGCAGGTAGCAGACAATCAATGACGTTGGTTGGGAACTTGGTACTTAGTGGATCCAATGTAGTATATCACCAAAGACTCCACTACATGCTTGAATACATTGAATGATTGTTGGGTGTCATGTACTCAGTAGGAGGCAAAACACCTGAGGAATATGCCCAGTGAGAAAGCCTTCTCTGGGAATGCATCTTGCTTGGACTTGCATTTCCTTATTTGATTGGCGTTAACTGTGTCAGTTTCCTTCCCGTTGCTGATTCCCCATTTCTTCCCTTTGCATTCTGTTGGCTACCCAGTGTTTGGATGACCTACACTGCCATTGCAAAAGTCCTCATCCAGTTATGTCTGGGCTTAGAGGCAACAGTATCTTAATAAAGACCCTGTTGCTTAACCCTACATTTCTTCTTACTATAAGCTTTATCACTTCTTGATGCAAAAAGGATAACAACCCATGGACTTTTTCATTAGGTTTTTAATTTTCCAAATTGTTATCCATAAAGGGGTTTATGCTCAATCACTTGGAGCCTTGCGCATATACTGCGCATGGACTCAAGTGATCAGTTAGCCAGTTTCCAGATCCTTGCGAGTATAACTATCTACTCCTACTTTCTGGAATACCTTGACTGGTCCTTGCCATAGTGAGGCAAGTTTACTTTTGCAACCGTACCCTCAATTGCTGTAGAAGTATACCAAGCTTCCTATTTTGTATATAGGAAGGGCAGGTTGGGTTTTTGTTGCACAATCTATGTCTTTCTCCTTTGTTGCTAAGTTGGCAGAGTACGCCTCAGACTGTAACTTGATTAGAGTCTGTGCTAGTCTCTTCAAATAAGCATTGGGGGTAAGAGGGTTGTTAGTTTTAACTAAACTTTAAAGATGTGGCAGAAGGCTTGGTTTTCAACCATAAAGAAGCTGTAAGGGGCTTTTTCCAGTAGCCCTGTGGAATCCTATGTTGTACGCAAAGGTTGCTGACGGAAGATATGTATCCCATTCTGTTTTGTGCTGGTGTCTAAGCTTCCTTAATATCTGTACCAGACTTACATTTGTCCTTTCTACCATTCCATTTGTTTGGGGATGGTATGGTGTTGACAGGGTACCACGGATGCCCATAAGTTTGTTCATTCTGGGTATCATGTATTCAGTGAAGTTGGTCCCATTATCTGTTAGTAATGTCTGAGGGCAGCCATGCTTATAGAGTATGTTCTCCAGAATGAATTTGGCTGTGGTCAGCGCCAACTGATTTGGAATTGCCTTTGCTTCTACCCATTTTGTCAGCTGGTCTACTGCTACAATATTGTACTTGTTCTTGCTGGCGGTCAGTGGAAGAGGCCCTACTACATCTATGGCAACAGTGTGGAATACAAAGCCAGGTCGTATTAGGTGGTGCTGGTAGCGCAAGACTTTTGGTTGTTCTATTGTACAGTCATGGCAAGCAGACAGAGTTTCTGCTACGTCCAAGTGCATACCTTCCCAGTAATAATGCTGCTGTAGGAGGTTGAGGGTTTTATGGATACCGCCATGACCCACAGTACAATGAGCTGATACTACTGCATCTGTACGTAAAGATGGACAAATGTATGGTAGCCACTTACCTTTATACAACTTAAAAAGCTGATTATCCTTGACGCAGGTGTCCACCGCGAGGCACTTCAGAATTTTCTGAATCTTGAGCAGCTCCTCCCCCCACATAGAAGGCTTCAGCATCAGTTTGTTGTAAAGTTTGTCTGCTTCTGAGGAAACCAGAGCTATGGTAGGAAGACAGAAAAGACAGTCAGCGTTCTGGTGCATGGCTCCCGCACGATGGATTATCTTGTAATCATAGGCTTGTAACTTAATAGCCCATTGTGCCAAACGTCCTTCTGGGTCCTTCAGAGTCTTTAACCATTTGAGCAAAGTGTGATCAGTTACCACTGTAAAGTGTACTCCGTGCAGATACACTCTAAATTGTTGACAAGCGTAAATGACTGCCAGGCATTCTCTTTCTGTGACCGTATAGTTTTGTTTGTGACTATTCAGTGTGCAAGAGCAATAGCCTACAGGATGGTCTTGATCATTCTTGTCTAGCTGCAAAATAACTGCGCCAATTGTGATCAAACTAGTGTCTGTATGTACAATGAAAAGACGCTCAAAGTTAGGGTAGGAGAGTAAAGGCTCTGTTACTAGAGTGGCCTTCAAGTCCTCAAAGGCTTTCTGGCAACCTTCCGTCCATGAGAACTCAACGTCATTTTTCAACAAGTGAAATAATGGCCCTCCTAGGCTGGCAAAGTTTGGTATGAAGCGTCTATAATAGTAGATCATCCCTGAAAACACCTGAACATCTCTCTTGTTGGAAGGCGTTTGCATGTGTGTGATAGCTTTGACCTTAGCAGGAACAGGCTGCAAGCCATCCTTACTGATGATGTACCCAAGGAATTCCAGATGTTCCTTGAAGAAGTTACACTTTCTTGGTTTTAACTTGAGGTTGACAGCAATCAGTTGCTGGAATACTGCCTCCAAGTGGTCTAAATGTTGACTAAAAGTCCAGGAAAAACGTTAATATTGTTGAGGTAAACCAGGACGCAAGTCAACTTGAGGTCTCCCATCACAGAATCCATGGCCCTTTGTAATGTTGCAGGGGCATTTGCAAGTCCTTGTGGCATCCTGGTAGGTTGGAAAAGGCCTTGTTCTGTAATAATGGCACACTTTTCCTGATTGGTTTTTGGGAGGTCAATCTGCCAATATCCGCTGATCAAGTCCATTGCGCTGAAGTATTTTGCACCACCCAGCTTGTCCAATGTGTCATCTATGCAAGGCAACAGATAAGAGTCCTTTTTTGTAACAGAGCTCAGTTTATGATAGTCCATTACTACACAGTTTGACCCATCCTTTTTCTTTACAATTAGTAAAGGGGAGGACCAAGGATTCTTGCTGGGCACCAAAAGGCCAGATGCAAGTAACTTTTGTAGTTCTTCATTGACAATGGCTTGGTTGGCCAGACTACGTCTTATTGACCTGGAGCGTATAGGAGCAGTACCTTGAGTATCCAACACGTGTTCAACCCCCAGAGCTTTTCCTAGGTCATGGTTGTTCTCTGCAAAGACGTCCTTGTACTTCTCAAAGAGTTGCATAGCTTGGTCCTTCTGATCCTCAGTAAGTCTATTTAAATACTTGCGTGGAATGAGCAACAGAACGCTTGGTTGGTTGCAAGATAGTGCAAATTCATTGAACTCACTAAATGAAGTGGCATCCATAAGTCCAGAGTTTTCTTCAAGCTTCATGTAGCCTAGAAGTTGATGTTTTTTCACCGTCAGCAATTTATTGGAGAGGTTTTCTAGAAGTACTAGGATTTCTTCTGCTGAAGGCATGATAATGCCAGGTAGGATCCAGGGTTCCAGCTGCAAACCATTGTGGAGTCCAAATACTTTACCATGCATACCTTTAGGAAAACTGAGGCTTAGACCTGTATTATGAATCACCTGAGATCCACTTGGAATAGAAAATTTGCTAGAGGAATATAAGGGAATCCCTTTTTACTCCTTACTTGAAAGAGGTAGAACCTTGATTTTCTGTTGATGCAAGGTGTATGCTACTGGCATATCCCCATCAGCATATTCCATATTAATATAATGGATTTTCTTAGCAGGAAGGTCTCTTGGTCCATCACCATGATAGAACATTGGTACCAAGTGACCTAAAATGCTAAAGGTACTATCATGATAATTAATGATGGTTCTGTAGGTTGCCATGAAGCTGGTACCAATTAAGATATCATAGCTCTTATTGCGCAACACTATTGCCAGAGCTGTTACCACCAATTTACAAAAGCAGAGTGGTAAAGACAAATAGGCTCCCAATGCCTTAGTCTTGTCTGGTCCCACAGTGCCAAATTCCTCATTGTAGTCTAAATCAGGCGCAAGTTTCAACTTTTTGACTAGCCTGGCCAACACAATGTTCTCTGGAGCTTCAGAGTCCAGGATTGCTCTTACCAAAAGCTTATGAACCATCATCTCAATGTAAATGCAATCATGACATTCTCCATAATGAGGTGAGGTAATTTTGGTAACCTTGTGAATGTCCAATCCTTTAAACTGGGCAAGGAATGACTCCAGTGCAGTTGTTAGGTCGGGCTTCAAGGATTTCAAGGTATGCAAATTTGTAGAGACTTGTACCAACCTCAGTAGTTGGGACAGCTTTTTGACACTATCACTCTCGTGAATGACCTCAGCGTATGGCATACAAAGTTGTTCCTCATATGATATAGTGATGGTGTCAACGGCTTCCTTAGATGGCATACTCTCTGTACAAATTGCTTGTTTTCTTGTGACCGCATTGACAGCCAGGACTCTATGTAACAAGTCTTTGTTTATTTCCTCCTTATCTGGCATGTATCTTTCAGGGCAGGCTTCTTGGTCCAACAGGCCGGCGTTGCAGTCAAGGACGTTGGGGTCAGGGTCAATAGGTGGAGAGGGTCAGGAACTACTAGCAGTCAGGGTTTTCTCCTCAACCTGACTGCTTAGCAGTATTTGACTCCTCACTGTCTTCATCTCTGTCTTCTTCTTCCTTGTTGTCCTGCTTGTCCTCCACATTGTTGTCCTGGTTTAAGTGGCGCACATTTGCCTTGGGTTGCTTGCAGTCCCTGGAAAGATGCCCTACTTGCCCGCACTTGTAACAGGTGCGGTTGTTGGTCGTGTTGTTGGCTGGGGGCGTGGCTACTATTGTAGACTTCCTAGGGGAGTCCTTACCCCAAGTCTTGCCCTTGAGGTCTGTAGAAAAAGATGAAGTGGCTTTCTTATAATCCGGAAAGGGAACTTCAAACTGCTTCTTAAAAGATCCCAAGTGACGCATGAGATCAGGGACTGTTCTTGCACTATATATACCAGACTTGAGAGCAATCAAAAGCTCTCTGTTTGGGCGTATGTAGTTGAGAAGTGCTCCTTTTACGTCAGCAAAAGTGGCAGCTCCCATGGAGACTAGTGTCTGTGCTTCCAATTAAAAGCGTTCTGAGAACTCCATTAGGCTTTCTCCCTTTTTTATCCTTCCTTCTGTGAACTCCATTTTTTGGCAAAATAAGGCTTCTTCACTTCCAAATCCTGCAATGAGAGCTCTGGATAAGTTCTCATATGTCCAGCCCTGTTCTGGGAGTCTCAGCATTATGATGGTCTGGGTCTCCAAATCCAAACAATTAAAGATAGCTGCATTCTTCATAGTGTTGTCCGCCCCGTACATAGAGTTGTTGTATAGGCAGAGAAACATGTGAATGTTGGCTTTCTTATCAAACTTTGGTAAGTTTGTTGGTTTGAAATTTGGAATAACCGTAGAAGTGCTAAAGTTATAGCTTCTTCTGGGAGGTGGTGAGACATTTCTCTGGGTTGCAGCGCAAAAATGTGCTTCTGAAGCCGCGTCTCTGGCGTTATTGCTAGTCCTGGAAGTGGAGGCAGCAGCGCCAGGGAGAGGTGTCTTGCTACTATCTAGGACTGGTTCTGCTACATAGACCTTCCTCATGGTGCAGCCTATGTTGTCTTCATTGCTCTCATAGCTATAAAAAGAGCAACAATCTTCTGACATTGCTTGACTGGTTGTGGAAAGGGCGCTTTGACTTCTTCCTGTGGTACTCTGTGGCCCTGTTTCCAGAACAGTTTGACTGGAGTAAACTTGAAGTAACTGCTCTACTTGTCCTTGTAGTTGCAGAATTTTGCTGCCTTGCAAGCGTACTTCTTGTGCAAGGTCTTTTATTGTGTGATTAGCCGTGTGTAGTTTGTCTTCAAGTTTCTCCATCCGTGATTCTTGATTTTCAAACGTTATGTTGGTCTTTTCATGCATAGCCCAATAGTTGTTGCTTACTGCTGCCAGATTAACACAAATATCTTCTGTGCAATTGTGATTGTGGTTAATCAATTTTAACAATTTGGGGATTTCCATGCTAAACTGATTACAATCCGAGAGGGACTGCCAAAGGCCCTTGTCAATTTTTCTGACATGTTTGGATAGCCCCTTCATGTCCCGTTGGATAATGGTGGTGACTTCCTTATTGCCCTCTGCTGCAACTCTGTCTTCTATAAGCCTTACAGAGCAGCCAAGCAACTCTACCTCACTACATAGGTAGTGGAAGGTGGCCTCTGTACCTTTTACGTGGTGGGTTACCGTTCCTAGCCAGTTGTTGTCCAAACCCTTGTGCTCCAGCACAACTCCAACTATTGTGGACACGTAGTTGGTCAGACGTTCCTCAAGCTGTGTTGACCAGTTTGCCATGAATTTCTGATGAATTGTCAAGTGATTCAACTGATGGCTAATGATGGCCATGGAGCTTGTAAGCTTGTCATATAGACAACAAAAGAAAGCCTACTGGTTGTTTATCAAGTTTCTCTGGTGCAAGATCAGGGATAGCTGATATCCTAGGTGAGTCCAATTGTGGCAGATGGCAGGGTGTGAAAAACTGTGGATGTACTCCTTGGCCTGTTTGAATGTTTTCATCTGAATACAAAGCTGGTTTGGAGTTATCCCTGTGAAGTTTCAAAATTTCTCCTTGGCTGTGGTGCCATAAGAAGGGAGTATGGCAAGCTTCTTGTGGGCTTCCCTGTTCTGGTACACACCTTGGTCCATCCCGTTAATAGCTTGCTCCAGCTGTTGCTGGGTGGGCTCTGCGTTCCCACCTACCTCCAGAGGTACTGGGACATTGAGATGAAAAGAGAACTGGTCCTCTATTAACCAGGGATGCTGCACGTCAGTCATAAACTGACCAAACACCATGAACTTGTTAGGAAGACCATCCCTTGTTCCAGCAAGGCAATTGATCTCCATAAATAACCCATCAGGGTGGTCCTGCAGATGGCGCAGAAACGTATGGAGAAGGTTATCTCCATCACCTCCCCGCACAAAAGACGAGTCCCCAGCAGGACAACAGTTATCATTGGAACGTTGCATGCTACAAGTGAGCACCAATGTTGTATTCCTTGGTAGAGTTGTAGTTGTTTTGCTTAACTCAAAATACAATGCTTCTATTACTAAAGCTTAGGTCAAGATTAATATCTAGCCTAATGCATATAATAAATATGAAGTATGTAATAATCAACTTTTTTTTCAATAATCAAGAAGGGAGTTTTATAGTAGAGGGAAATTAGACAATAGGCACAGAACGTCAGGATCCTCTGATCACAGCCTTATCTCCACTACTCAGCCCACTATATAACTAACAATTGGCTGATCATTAATTAATAGGAACTTAGGATGCAACTTAGTTGATCACTTGACCTTGTTATCATCCAGGCCAATAGTCCTATAGTTCCATTGTCCACTGAGCTTAATGGATCAAATGTGTGAGTACAGTGACGGCTAGTTTATAATCAATCACTTCACGGCAGTTGTGATGCCGTAAATCAAAATGGTGTTTTTACTATAAAATTGAGATAGCTAAAAATTGAGATGGCGTATTTTGAGATGCTGTTTTTTGAGGTGCCTTTTTTGAAATGGCGTTCCTACTGGCATTTCCTGCCTACAAGGATGCCCAACTGGTCCGCCTGGACCCAGTATCCCTCAATAGAGTTTACTGTGTAAACTCCATTGAGCTTGTTTGGGACGTCCTGGCAACACTCCCATTCAAGAATATACTGGAGATGGGCCAGTCCCATGTGGCTGCTTGCTTCTGTTACCCCTTGGAGCACACCCTGTCTTACCTGTTGGAGAACTTTAAGAGTGAGGTGTTGAAATTGGCTGTTGCATCTGCAACAGCCATCAAGAAGACTAAAATCCACCTTACCAACTTTGTGTTGGCCTGAAGCGCTGATGAGATGGGGATCCCTGCAGCCATGGAGCTGTACTTTGCAAAGACCAAGCACAAAAAATAAGCAGTATACAACAAACTTTGTGAGTTTACAGAAGCCTTTGCTGGACCTAGGCTTTATCTTGTTGTTTACCTTGGGTATCTCTACTACTTCGGAATGAGCACCAGCATAGAAGACCTAGACGGGGTTCTTCTTGGGATTGAAAGGTCCTGGCTCTCATTAGACAGGAAGAAGGTCCCCCCTGGGTACAACTTGGTTGACCATGTAATCCAAGCTGCCCTGGTCCTGGTCCTGGCTGGTACCTACGGGTTTGCAGCTCTGGCAGAGAAGCTGCTCCTATATTCCCACCTGATCCTACTCCCTTTTACTAGCCGCCCAGAATGTTTTAACCAGGGTGTATCCACTATATATGGGGTGACGGTGGAGGTTGTGTGCCACCTCCATTGCTGGGTGGGTACATACCAAAGGACTCACTATAGGCGCACCTAATGAAAAATATCATTCCACATTTAAATTTACATTTGAATTTTAATCATTACTTTTTATATTTAATTTTTCTAGTTCTTATTTTAGCAAACAAGTTTTGAAAAATAAGTCCCGGAGACAGTTTTCATAAAGGCATAATAATATACATTAATAAAATATATTTCTAATTTGTACATTTTACAGTTAGTTTCTTTAATTTGATTTTTTATTTATTTGATAAGATTGATATAAATATATTCACGTAATCAAGTATCATGTGTTTGGGATAGCCTCAGATGCCATAATAAAAAATAAATAAAATAAATAAAGTACTAACCTTCATTGATGGTTCTGCTAAATGTGATTGTAGGCTTAGAAGATTATGATTATAAAATGATAATTAATAAATCTTAAATAATAAATCAGAGAATATAAAAAAGTCAGACAAGCTAAGCCTTCAATTGATTGTCTGTTTGGCAAGGCACGCAGGGGTGAACAAATCAGCATGGCCATAGAATTTGGCCACAGTCTCAGCTGAGAGGGTGTGGATCCCGGCCTACAGCAAATCAAAGAGGTCCTCAGTCCCAGTTGGGGTCCCTCACTTGAAAACTCACTTGAGCCACCCAAAGACTTCTTCAATGAGATTTAGGAAGGGTGAATAAGTGGGGAGGAAGAGAAGGCGCAAATTTGACGTGGCCAATTGTAATACCCAGTTACGGTAGGTACCACTTGCAGGATGTAGGGCAGCAAGTTGGTGAACTGTAACCCAGTCAGGGCGGTAACAATATGATACACAGTCATTAGCCAGCAGAAGACCTTTGCATGTACATTGTATCTCCCAAAGCTCCCGGCAAAGTAGGTTAAGATGTATACATGGACGTGTACATTGCAATAGAGAGTGTAGAATGTGGAGACACCAGGAGAGGCCAGGGTCCAGTCTGGGATGAGTTCAGCTGACCAGGGTTGTAGTGGGGGTCATGACCTAGTCCATCAGGGGAGGGCCCAAAGAACTCTGAACCTTGTTGGTAGCCTCCAATCCCAAGGCAAGCTGTGAGAACAACTGTGAAGATGAGGTGGTTCATCTTCCTTGGATTAGAGGTTTGGCAGGGGCTGATTGGTAGTTTAAATTTTAGTTGTAAGTTGAATTTCACTTTATTGAGGGTATTAATCTCAATAATAGCACAAGCTATTACTGAGGGGGGGTCTTTTATTTATAGTGCTTCCCACTTGCAAACTTTTTTAAGTGGGAGTGAAAAACAAGGGACTGGGGATCCCAGAAGTTTGAATGAAGGGTTTAGGAAATGGGGTTTGAGGAGATGGCCAAATTCTTGTTCTTTGGAAATCTGCTGGGGGTTTGGCTATTCCTGCCTGGAGCCAATGATGTCCCCTGGTTGTGAAGTCAGCTGATGGGAAAGGCTCATGGGGCTCTTCAAATCTATTTTTGGTTTGGAAAGGTTAGTTTGGCTGGGGTCTAGGCCTAAGAAATTGTTGTGGCCCTCTGAATCCCATTGGCTTGAGGTCAAATTATTTTTATCCTTTGACACCTGGTTTGGCCTATTTTTAGAAGGGTCATGGTTATTTTTGGATGCTGAATTTTGGTTTCCCCTTCCTTCTGCAGGGCAGAAATTATTCCCTAGGTCATGTCCTGAATTCAGGTACTTTTTGGATTGGCTGTCAGGTATTCTGGCTTCTGATTGGCTGGGGCCTGGGAGCTGGCAGCAGGCCTGCTGGGAGCAGGGTGGGCGGGTGGGCGGGCGACAGGGCCCTGGCTGGCAACTGGGAGGCTGGCGGGGGACGGGCAAGCAGGCTGGGGGTTGGCGGTGGGGAGGCTGGCGGGAGGCTCTCAGGTGGCAGGCTGTGTGTGGGGAGTCTGGCAGAGGGTGCTGGCAGGTGGAGCAGGCGTCTGCGCAGCAGCGGCAGGCGCCTGCCCAGATGATAAATTATTCTGGTTTTCTCAAAAATTGATTTTCTTTTCCCCTGATAATGGGGGAAATTCCTTATCAAATTTTGCCCCTTTGCTTGGACATTCCTTTACTTGTTTCCAGCATTTTCCTTCAGTTGAAATCTGATTAATGTCAGGAATATTCCTGACACAATTGATGGGGGCCCACTGCAATGCTGGTGTCAATCATTGGGAATTCTTTGAGAATATCAGCCACCTTGTGGAGACTAACATTATCCAGCACAATTACATTGGTGAAGCCCAGGCTTGTGCGCCTCAGGTGCTCCTGGACCAATTGAAGGAATGATAGAAAGATACGGCTGTTGTGGGAGCCTAGTATCATTTGATAGAGCTTGACCCCCTTTGGGCCAAGGAGAGCCACCATTGAATAGACTGTGGTACGGACTGCAGCACGCCAAGCTATCCTGTCATTTGAGCCTTTTGTGACATACCTATATGCATTTCACATAGACAAGGCAAATGCTGATTTGTAAATGTAATAAAATTTTACTGTCCCCTTGGCTTTGAGGGCAGTTTAGGCCTTGGCATATATTTTCCTGGTCTCAACATTGGTTGGGCTATTTTGATTGTATGGAGATACCCCATACTTTTTCCAGGAAAAGCGCATTCCCTTCACCAGATGGTAGTAAAAGAAAATTGAGGCCTCAACCCCAAAGTAGATTTGACTATGGCATGTATATTTGCCAGTTTAAGATGGCAATCTTGGGTTATTCACTGGCAGATTTCCCATTTGTGCTCCTTGGTGAGCATGGTGTAAATGTGCAAGGATTTTTCCGTGGCAAGGACTCAGCCAGTATTGATGAATTTGTTGAAGGTCTTGGAGGCGTACTTGGTATCCACCCCAACAAGAGCTGCAGCTGCCTTGTAAACACCATATTCCCGCATTAGCTTGAGCAGGATGATGTGTTTGATACCAGGAATGCGCTTCTGGGCAGGCTTAGTGGGCTCAGATGAACTGGGATCCTGATTGGTGACAGGCTTGCAAGGCATGGGTACCATGTTGTAGAAAGCTGCAACCTTTTTTAATACCAGCTGCCCCTCATTGGTTCTATAGATCTCAGTCTCCTTGTCTTCTTCCTGGTTGCCATCACTGACGTAAGGCTCATAGCTAGTGTCAATTACAGGCTTAACTTTCTCCAGCATGGCTGACGGTGCAACTCTTGTTGGTACACAATGTTGAACACATAAAATATAAGTTCTACCTCCTTGTTTCTAACCGTTTTTGTTGTGGTAACCTTGGTGGGCTTCCGGGTGAGCTTTGGGACCCGAGGGTTGATGCTCTGCACCCTAGCAGCTTGTGCTCCTTGAACCGGCTGTGTCAGTGCAGCATCACTATTGAACTCTCCTCTACTGTCTCCTTCCTGAGTAGGCAATTGGGTTGCACTAACTCTGTTCTTTGACCCGCAGGGCAACTGCAACTGCGGCGCACAACAGGTACATTGATACTCTGTTTTTGTGTTCCATCTATTTTAAGAATTTAATAAAATACTAAATAAATTTTAATCAAGTTACTCCCTAATTTTAATTTTTGTTTTTATCTGAATATGGATATTTAATTAATATTTTTCACCCCCTATATCCCAATTATAGATCTTTTATTTCTTATTTAGTTGTTATTGGTTTTACAATACCCAGTTTTGAGCACCCAAAACATTTCCACCCATTTTCCCAGATTTTACTGCCAGATTAAGCACCCAACTAATTATTTTAAAGTTTCTGTTTCAGATTGTGTGCCCTATTTTAGATACCTTGTATCATTCTTGAATACAGTTCATTGCACAAACTGCGTGAGTGATTTTGTTTATTTTTTGAGTTCCTATTGTGTTTGTTTTTGGGTTGCGTTTTGACTCACCTTTCTTGTTGGTATTTTGTCACCCATTCATATAGTAAACATATGTACATAAAATTCAACTCACACCATTTTGTTTGTGAATCAATGTATTTTGGTTTATACTTTGTATAGTTTTGCTTTGCGCATGAGCACTTCTTTGCTGTGTTGATCCATTTTGCCCATTAATGCTAAAAATCCCTGTTAACAGAGTGTATATTTCAACCTGATAGTTGGATTTTGTTCAAATCTGAAATCATTTTGTTTAAATATGAGGTATTTTTGGTTGCTGCCATAGCTTTTAAAACTACTGTACAAAATTAGAAATCTAAAAAAGTATTTTCCCAAATCCCGATTTGGAGGAAACTGCTGCCCAGATTGAGAACCAGCCTAATGAGAAATGAGCTGAAAAGCTCAACAACACAGGAATCTATGCCCTGAATCCAGAAAATAGATTTGGGGGCATGGGGCTGGACCAACTACTATTGTGCTGATGCAAGGTGGACTTTGGCTCAACATCCCCACTTGGCAACTTTCAGGGACCCACTTGTCAAGAACATGATCCCAATCTGGAGTGCCAAGGCCCCTAAGTTGAGCCCGGCTATTACTGAACCAATGGGTACCATGATCATGGCAAGATGGTCTAAGTGGACCAGTTAGGCAAATCTTCCCATCATGGAACTAAAACGGCCCAGCAGATAGTATCCCACAAGGTATGTTAACAGATAAAATGAGGCATTGAGCCTAACCAATAAAGGTTCTGCTGGAGGGGGAGTGGAAGAACCCCATAGTGGAATTCCCTCCCCCAGTGACTGGAGAGATACTTAAACCAACTGTGGACCAGGGATTCCTTTTGGTGAGAATTGTCTGTGGAGGATTTGTGCCAGTCAGTAGTTGACGTTGGGTTCTCCAAGGCTAAGACCACAGGCACGGAAGAAGCTAGAAACCAGAACAGGAAGAAATTTCCCGCATGGCTTCAAAAGAGGATATATAAGCAAGCTTAATCAAATAAAGTACTAGAAATTCTTTATTGTTGGAACAAGTAATAATAGTAAGGGTGGCTCACTTAAATACTCTAGAAATAGAGGGTGGAACACTTAAGAGGGTAAATGAGAAGAAGGGGATTTGAAATGAAGTCTCACTGAAATTATGTCTGATAGGATTATCTTTACCAATAGAAGCTCTACCTGTAAATTAATAATATGACTTATCAATTTGATGGACCAGAAGTAACAAGAAGAAGCCACAAGTAAAGCATGCTTAAACGGTGACTATGGTGAATATGAAGATAGAACCAGTGTGGATTCTGCACCAAAGGAAGATAAAGCGGGTCCAAGATTATCAAACCCAATTGAAGCAGCCAATCAGATGCACAGCGTTAAGTGACGTTGTCTAGTAGACTACTAAACTTTTCAAACTTGTTTTTGAGTTTGAAAGCAAAAACTGACTGAATTGGTCTATAATAAATAGGTATTTTATAGATTCAAACTGTGTTTTGACTAACTTTAACCTTGTGATTGGGGTTGTGGGTTTGAATCCTGTCTGGCTCCAAACCAGGATGAAAAATAGGGCCCAGGAATTGACTGTTGATTTTCTTTGCTCTATTGACTTTGAGGATTTTACCAATAATATTAATGGAGTCAGGGAAGGAATTACTGACACTATCACCCCCAGGAAGCCCCTTCCCTTCCAGAGTATCCTTGTAGCGTGAGAGGGCTTCCAGTTTGTTCTCTAGGTTCTCCTCTGGTCCCCAGGAGTTAAATTCTACTTCATAGACCTTCCATTTTACCAAGTATTGACATTTGCCTTGAGAGGTTCAGTGATTGAGGATGTCTTTTACTTCCCACTCAGGAGTATGGTTCAAGATGGCAGGAGGAGGGTCCTTGTGGCTCACCTCAGATAGAGAACCCTTGAACTTTGTTAGGAGACTGATGTGAAATACATCATGGGCAGAGGAATCTTCAGGGAGTTTGAGTTGAAAGTTGACATCAGAACGTTGCTCTATGACCAACAGGGGTCCAATCTTCTTTGGATCTAGCTTTTGGTCCGGAATGTCAAGTTTAAGGTTTTTGGTATTGAGGAAAACATAATCTCCTATCTGAATGTCTTCAGGAGCTCTTCAATATTTATTGGCCTGGTTCTTGTACTGAAGGATGGAATTGTCTAGCTGTGTCTTGAGGCAATGATGATTCTTGAGTAGAGAGGCCGCCCATTGGTGTGCAGAAGGGATGGTATTGTCAGGAAGTCAGCCGTAGGTAGAGGCATTGGGTGGCTCAGGATGAGGTGCAGCCAAGCTGGTGGGTAAGGCCCACCATAGAAAAGGTGCTAACTTGATAATATAAGATACAGAACACCCAAGTAAGGATCAGGGTCCAGAGTTGGGGACCATGGAATCTACTAATCCTGTCAAAGTAATGTAGAGACTCCAAACAGTTGGGTAGAGGTAGTCTCAGCTGCGGCAGTAGGTTCCAGAGGGCAGTCTGGTTGTGGGGTTAAGGGAGGAGTCATAGGAACAAAGTAGGCAGGCAGATAATTGTACTTGTCTTTGAATAATTTGGCGGCCTTTTGTACCACTTTCCTTTGCATCCTATGTATTTGGTTTCTCTAGTCCTTGCCAAGGGGTTGGCAACGAGGATGGTCTCCAAGCTGTACCCCGCGTAGGCAGGGCTGGGCAGATATTCAGTAAAATGCACAGGTCCAAAGGGGGCTCCTGGGGGACAGTATAATGCCTGGGGCAATTTGGCAGGTTGGTCTTGGGGGAGGGCAGCGGCCTGGCAGTCTAATCAACTGAGATTAAGATGGAAGATCACTAAGACTAATAGGGTAAGATTTGTTCAAACCAAAGGTTCATAATTCTTTATTATCAAAAATGATGATGGGGGTATTGCTGTACCGCCAGGGTTTTTATACCCTGGGACTTTGCTTCTTTGATTTTTGCAGGGTTCAGGTTTGCAGACAAGGCACTGGCGGGACGTGGGTCTTGGCTTGGGGTCTTGAGGGTGGCAGATCCAGGTTGTTCCTGTTCTGGCAAATTATAAAGACGACACTTTGTTTTGCTGCCACTGTTCACTATGTCACCTGAGTAGTCCAATCACACTACCCCTTCTGGGCGGGAGACTGGCAGTTGCTGGTGGCCATTAGCAAGGTTAAAAATAGGTTTTGTATTAACCTCCTTAAGGCAAGCTGCAACCTCTGCGTAGGTTTGGGTCTTTGGTGACTCCAGGTTGGCATCAATCTGATGACCATTTGGGGAATTGTCTCTGGGGGGCTGGCGGGTCTTGGAGTAACTTGTTAACTTGGGTTTGCAATTTAACAAGCAGGTGGTCCCCTGTCCACTTTGTGTGACTTGAGTAATCTTTGGAGGGTCTTCTGTAGTAGGCTGGCAGAACGCGGAGTAATTTACCAATTTGAGCCCGTCTTTTAACAGATTGGCGGGTCTTGGACTGGTCTGGCAGGTTGGATCTGCCTACTGGGAACTGGGGTTTAACTCTTGGATTTTCAATACAAGTATTGAAATGTCATTCATGACATCATCCCCTTCCTTCCTAGGGGTCCCTTCTTTCCTGGCCTTCTTCTCAAGGTATTGTTGGATTGCTAGTTGGGCATTGGGTAGGTTGCTTAATGGTTCCCAGGTGCTCTCCTTGGGTGGATATCCCTTCCACTTGACGTAGTACTGGAGGGTTTTATAGTGGGTACGGTCTCCATGAACATATTCAACTTTGTATTCTTCAGAGTGTCCTACTTGGATGGGAGGGGGTTCAGTATTGAGTTTCTGGTGGGGGAGTGAGTTCCCCTCTTTCTTGAATAGAAGCGCGCAGTGGAAGATGTTGTGTATTTTCCACAAGGGGGGTAATTCTAGTTCAAATGCTACTTTGCCCACTAGTTTGGTGATCTTGTAGGGGCCGCTAATTCTGTGGGCTAACTTCCAACAGGGAACAGTCAGAGGCACGTTACAAGAGTCCAGATAGACTTTGCCCCCTACCTTCAATGGTTTCCCAGGAATTCTCTTTTTGTTGGCAAAAGCCTTATAAGTCTGGAGAGCGCGGGTCAGATTCTTCAAACAGGTTTGTTGGGTGTTGTGTATCTGTTCAATCCAGGTTTGTCCTGACAGGTTTATTTCCTTACTGCCAATACTGGGATCCCAAGATGGGTCAAATCCATAATTGGCCTTGAAGGGGGACATTCTGGTAGATGCATGGTCTTTGCTGTTGTAAGCATACTGTACCATGGGTAGCATCTCTGCCCAGTTATCTTGGTTGGTGTTAGCGTAGCATTGTAGGTATTGTTCAAGTATTTGGTTCACACGTTCAGTCTGGCCGTCGGTCTGTGGGTGGTAGGAGGTTGATAAGCAACACTTTACCCCCAAGTCCTTCATCACCTGAGTTCAGTATTTGGAGGTGAATTGTGGTCCTCTATCAGTGATGATTTCCAATGGAGTGCCGTGTTGAGTTAGGATGTGGTCGTGGAAATGTCTAGCTGTCTCTGCGGTGGTGCAGTGAGTGGTGGTAGGGACAAAATAGGACATCTTAGTAAACCTATCTACCATGACCAGGATGGTGTTAAACGCATTGGAGGGAGACAGCTCTACAATATAGTCCATTGAAACAGACTGCCAGGGCCCCGCGGGTATGTCTAGTGGTCTCAGCAGGCCTTCAGGTTCGGATCTACAGGTTTTGGTTCTTCCACATGTCTCACAGCCTTTGATGTAGGCGGCCACGTCTTTGTCCAGTTGGGGCCAAGCGTAATTCTTCTTGATTCCTTGGAGTGTCTTGAGTCTGCCAGGGTGGCTGGCCATCTCTTAGTTGTGATAGTCAATGAGTACTTTGGTCCTTGTTTCACCTTCTGGTACATAGATCTGGTTGTGTAATATCAGGGTGGATCCTTTCAGCTAGAATCATTTTCTTGTGGTAGCGGCTCTCTGGGTCTGAGGTCAAGTCAGCAACAAGTCTGCTGAATATTTGTCTTGTTTCTGCGCCTCAATTAAGTCAGGTTTGCAGGCCATGATTTTCATGTACATCAGTTTGATGCCTAGGCTGGCTGGGTTGAGGAGTACATGTGTGTTGTGGTCCTTAGTTTCTGTAGGGGAAGGAGTCAGATTGGCTCTTCTACTCAGGGCGTCAGGTACCACGTTCACCTTCCCAGGCTTGTAGTCAATGGTCAAGGTATAGTCAGCCAGTTCCAAGGCCCATCTGTCCTGTCTCTGGTTTAGCTGTCTGGGTTTAAAGAAGTAAACCAAGTTCTTGTGGTTGGTTAAGACTTTTACTGGAAATTTGGCACCACATAGGTACCAGCTCCAATGTTTCAGGGTCTTCATTATTGCAAGCATCTCCTTGTTGTAGATTGGGTAGTTTCCTTCAGCAGGCAGCATCTTCTTGGAGTAATATGCTACAGGATGTAGCATACCATTCCCTCCTTCCTGAAGAAGGACCCCACTCACTGCAAAGTTGGATGCGTTGGTTTCCAGTACAAAAGGCTTTGATGGGTCAGGCATGGCCAGGACGGGGGCAGAGGTGAAAGCAAGCTTCAGGGCCTCAAATGCTGATGTGCACTTGTCAGTCCAAGTAAAGGTAACCTTGTCAGAGCAAAGGCGGGTCAGGGGCAAGGTAATCAGAGAAAAATTTTGGATGAAATCCCTGCAATAATTTGCCAGGCCCAAAAAACCTTCTCACATCTTTCCTGCATTTGGGCACTGGCCAAGATGTTACTGCTTCTACTTTGTCCTGTGCCATGGCAAACCCGCCGGTCTTCACAACATATCCCAAGAACTCAACTTCAGACTGGAAGAATTCACAATTTTTAAGCTTAGCATGTAAGTTTGCTTGGGAGAGTTTTTCTAGTATAAGGTCCAGGTGGTGCAGGTGTTCCTTGTGGGTCTTGCTGTAGATGAGGATGTTGTTGAGGTAGGCCACGCAGAACTGGTAAAGGTATTCACCCAATACTGTGTTTATCATGCGCTGGAAGGTGCTGGGGGCGTTGCATAGTCCAAATGGCATCACCAGGTATTCGTAGAGTCCATACCTGGTCTTGAACGCCGTTTTGTATTTGTTGCCCTCTTTGATTTGGATTTGGTTGAACACATCTATTAGGTCAATTTTTGAGTACACTTGGGCTCCAGTTAGTACGTCGCAAAGGTCATTGGCTTGGGGATGGGATAGCGGTTCTTCACAGTGATATCATTCAGCTTCTGATAGTTCATGCAGGGGCGCATTCTGCTGTCTTTCTTCCCTACAAACAGCATCAGTGACAAGCACGGGGCCTTTGATACTCAGATGAAACCCTTTTTTTTATATCCTCCAGGTAAGCTTTCAAGGCCACCTGTTCTTGGTGGTTGCAACTATAGATGGGGCCATGGTGTGGTTGGGTACCTGGTAGTAGGTCTATACCGTGGTCATATATTGAGTGACTGGGTAGTTTTTTGGCTTCTTCTTCTCTAAATATGTGGTTCCACTTTTGCAGGGGAATAGGCAGTGTCCTGAGGCTGGATTCCATCCTTATGGTTAAGAGTCTGTTGGTCAGGGTTCTGCCAGGGCTCATACAGAACGGAACGGTATCACAAGATTCAGGTTGTCCTAAGGTGGTGGTCTGCTTACAATAATTTAGAATCAGGCCATGTCTGTCAGACCATGAGTCCCCCAGTACTAGAGGATGGGGCAATTCTGGTAAGAGGATCAAGGGAGTTGGGTATACGTTCTGTCCAATTGTCAAGGAAAGTTCCTGTTTGCATTTGTAGCCAGTGTCCAGAGAATTTTTTCCCATGGTTACTTGTAGGCTGCGCTCTGAAGCTGTTAGTCCTAGTTCTTTTGCCAAGTTGGCGTCAATGAAGCTTTCATTAGCTCCTGTGTCAATAAAGGCCTCTATCTGATGCTTGATTCCCATACAGTCTATGGTCACTTGGATGAATTTATAATATTGCACAGAGGTGTTTATTTGCGCCAAGGATACAGAAGGTGTATTATTCTTAGGGAATGCTCTGGTTAGATGCCCAGCCTTGTGGCAGTAGAAACATAATCCATCTCAATAGTGGCGTTGTAACTCAATAGGGGACATTCCAGGTTGATTGGGCGTCATGGCTCTGCCGGCTCGGGTAGGGTTCACGTTCTGTCCTTCTTGGTTTAGACTCAGGCCTTTGCATAGGGGCAGTAATTCCTCTAGGCTCAGTGTAGGCAGGTGGTGCTTCAACAAGTCTTTCATGGCTGAATTAACTCCCTTTTGGAAGATAATGGCAAATAAATCATCTTCAAGTTGGGTGCGCGTTCTCAGTTAAAGGAACTTGTTGATATAGGCTTGGATAGGGCGGTTTGCTTGTTGGATCTCTAACATAGAGTTCAGCGCGTAGTATCTGGTGTCTTGGTCATTGCCAGTGCTCATGAGTTTAGCTAAAATTTCAAATAGTCAAAGCAAAATTCAACATCTTTGGCGGTGGCTTTCCCAAACCAATCCAGTGCGTCCCCTGATAGCATGGTGGCCACCCCCAAGACTTTTGCAGTGTCACTGGTGTAGGCATTGGTGTTGGTTTGGAAGTGGAGGCAGAGGACTGGCATGGCTCGGCGGGCTTCTTCTAAGGTGAGTTTGCCCATCTGGGGCATATCCACCTTGGTTGTGGTCTGGTTCACTATCACATTTTGCACTTGTGATGTGGCCGGGTTCTGGGGTTCTGCACTGGATGCAGGGTCTTTCAATTCTTTGGCGGGTTGGTTCTTCATCCATGGGAGTATCAGGGAGGTAAGTGCCTTATGGATGTAATAAGTAATTATCACAAAAAAGAGCATACAAGTTGCCCCAAGTGTTAATAACATCTTGGGGCCCAGGTTACCGTGTTTGTAAAAGATTGTCATAATGTCAGGAAGCCAGTTGTAGGTAGAGGCATTGGGCGGCTCAGGGTGAGGTGCGGCCAAGCCGGCAGGTAAGGCCCACCATAGAATAGGTGCTAACTTAATAATATAAGATACAGAACACCCAAGTAAGGACCAGGGTCCAGAGTTGGGGACCACGGAATCTACTAATCCTGTCAAAGTAATGTAGAGTACTCCAAACAGTTGGGTAGAGGTAGTCTCAGCTGCGGCGGTAGGTTCCAGCGGGCGGTCTGGTTGTGGGGTTAAGGGAGGAGTCATAGGAAAAAAGTAGGCGGGCAGATAATTGAACTTGTCTTTGAACAATCTTGGCAGCCTTTTGTACCACTTTCCTTTGTGTCCTATGTATTCAGTTTCTCTAGTCCTGGCCAAGGGGTCGGCAATGAGGATAGTCTCCAAGTTGTAATCTGAATAGGCCGGGTTGGGGGGGTATTCAGTAAAATGCATAGGTCCAAAGGGGGCACCTGGGGGACGGTATAATGCCTGGGGCAATTTGGCAGGTTGGTCTTGGGGGAGGGTGGCGGCCTGGCGGTCTAATCAACTGGGATTAAGATGGAAGATCACTAAGACTAGATAGGGTAAGATTTGTTCAAACCAAAGGTTCATAAAACTTTATTATCAAAAATGATGATTGGGGTATTGCCGTACCGCCAGGGTTTTTATACCCTGGGACTTTGCTTCTTTGATTTTTGCAGGGTTCAGGTTTGCAGACAAGGCACTGGCGGGACGTGGGTCTTGGCTTGGGGTCTTGAGGGCGGCAGATCCAGGTTGTGACTGTTCTGGCAAATTATAAAGACAACGCTTTGTTTTTCTGCCACTGTTCACTATGTCACCTGAGTAGTCCAATTGCACTACCCCTTCTGGGCGGGAGACTGGCAGTTGCTGGTGGCCATTAGCAAGGTTAAAAATAGGTTTTGTCTTAACCTCCTTAAGGCAAGCTGCAACCTCTGAGTAGGTTTGGGTCTTTGGTGACTCCAGGTTGGCATCAATCTGATGACCATTTGGGGAATTGTCTCTGGGGGGCTGGCGGGTCTTGGAGTAACTTGTTAACTTGGGTTTGCAATTCAACAAGCGGGTGGTCCCCTGTCCACTTTGTGTGACTCAAGTAATCTTTGGAGGGTCCTCTGTAGTAGGCCGTGGAACGCAGAGTAATTTACCAATTTGAGCCCGTCTTTTAACGGATTGGCGGGTCCTGGACTGGTCTGGCGGGTTGGATCTGCCTCCTGGGAACTGGGGCTTAACTCTTGGATTTTCAATACAAGTATTGAAATATCATTCATGACAGGTATCTTCTGTTGGAGGATCAGGAAGGGCTTCAGGATTAAAGCCAAAATTGGCAAAGAAAGGCAATACTCCAATAGAGTCATGATGGTTGGTGTTGTAGCATAGTTGAGCAAGAGGGAGTAGAGATACCCAATCATCCTGACGCAAGTTTACATAGTTCCTGAGGAAACCTTCCAGCACTTGGTTTACTCTTTCTGTTTGTCTGTTGGTCTGAGGATGGAAAGAGGTTGACATGAGAGTCTTAATATGTAATTCCTTCATTATGAGCTGCCAGAACTTGGATGTGAATTGAGTACCTTGATCTGAGATGATATTATTAAGAATTCTGTGGTTTGCAATTACATGTGTCAAGAGCATGTTGGTGGTGTCTTCCGCAGTAGTGTGTTTGAAGGGAGTAAAGATTGTGTACTTTGTTAAACAATCTACCACCAAAAAAATGCCAGTTATGTTGTTGCTCTCTGGAAGGTCCACAATAAAATCCATGGAGATGGAGTACCAAGGGCAAGGTGGTATGCGCAGTGGTTTGAGTAATCCTTGAGGATGCATTGTGATGGGTTTGTTGCAGCCGCACAGTACACATGTGGAGATGTATTGGGTGACTGATTTCTTAATATTGGGCCACCAGTATCTTCATTGAATTCTCTTGATGGTCTTGTGTATCCCCCATGTCCTGTGAGGGGGGAGCCGTGAAATCTTTTCAGGATTGTTTGTTGGTATTTGTTGGTTGGTACGTAGAGGCTTCCATTCTTGAACCAATATTTGTTGCTTAGCGTAAGGCCAGTTGGAGTATTTTTCTTGTCAGGGTGTTGGGATGTCATGATTTCCTGGTCCAAGGTGGATAGATATGATAGGGAAATAATGTGGGTGAGGAACTGGTCTTCTGAGAGTATGGCTTGTTCATTGTGTTTCTCATAAGATTAGCTTGGGTTGTTCAAATCCTCACATCTGTTTATGGTGTCTGGTACTACGTTATGGTGTCCTGGGGTGTAGCTGATCTTGAAGTCAAAGGCAAGTAGGTCAATATCCCATTGGGTTAGGTGTGGGCTAAACTTTCTCTTTTCAGGGAAGTAAAGAAGGTTCTTATGGTCAGTTCTGATTAGCACTGGAAATTTACTTCCTTCCTGATAGTAACACCAGTGGTCCAAGGATTTGACAATAGCAAATAGTTTCTTCTCATACACATGGTAATTTCTCTCTCTGTCAAGCAGCTTTTTAGGAGTAGAACACCACAGGGTGGAGTTCACTATCCTCCCCAGGATGAAGTAACACCCCTCCTAGGGCAAAGTTGGAAGCATCCATGTCCAAAAAAACCTGGTGCTCAGGGTTTGGACAAAGAAGGGTAGGGACAGAAGTGAACAGCCTCTTGAGGGTCTCAAATGCCTGGTCAGCTTCTGGAGACCATACAAAGGGAATCTTTTTGGAGGTAAGATGAGTGAGAGGAAGAGCTGTAGAGGAGAAATCCATAATAAAATTGTGACAAAAGTTTGCCAGGCCTAAGAAACTGCAAAGCTTAGTGCGTGTAGTAGGTCTAGGCCAGTCCAGAACTGCCTGTACATTGGAAGGGGAAACTGCAACCCCGCTCAGGTTAATTTTGTATCCAAGAAACTCAATTTCTGTGACAAAAAATTCACATTTCTTGAGCTTACAGAACAATCTGCTGTCAATGAGCAATTTTAGGACCTCCTGTAGGTGCGTGGTGTGGGACTCCTTGTCCTGAGAGTAAACCAGAATGCTGTCAAGGTATAAAACTACACAGACATCAATAAGAGGGAAGAGTACCTCACTCATGAGAGTTTGTAAGGCTGCCAGGGTGTTACTCAGACCAAAGGGCATTACAAGATATTCATAAATCCCAAAGGGGGTACAGACAGCAGTCTTGCATTCATGGCCTTTGGCAATACAGATCTGGTTATAGGCACTGTGGAGGTCTAACTTAGAAAACACCTTGGGGTGAGTAAGTTGATCGGCCAATGACTCGGGGTATGGTAAGGGATTTCTGTTATTGATGGTTATAGTGTTCAACTTGGTAAAATCAACAACTGGTCTAAGTGTACCATCCACGTTCCCTACAAAGAACATGGTTGAAGAGCATGGAGAATTGGATTGCCGCATGAATCACTTGGCTAAGTTATTGTCCAGATACGCCTTCATGGCAATGCCTTGGGCTCAGTTAATGGGGTAGAGTTTTTCCCAGGTAAGAGAGGGGCCTGGTATCAAATCAATTCTCAGGTCAGATGTCTTCTTTCAGGGAGTTGAAAACATAGTTCTTAGCTAAAGGCCTCTTTCAGGTCGTGGATTTCCTCTGGGATAGAGTCATCTACCCAATCTCCCATAAGAAGTAGGGAGTTCAAGTAGGCCGTGAAATTTGCTGGTACCTGATGGTAGGGTTTCTTGAGGGGTACTGTGGTAGGTTTATCATGGGAGTGGAGCGTTACCAATTGGTTATCCCAGTTGAAATGCAACTTGGCCTCCTGGCACCAAGGTAATCCCAAGACTAATGGAAAAGCCAGGTTGGATAGAGTGGAAGTGGGTAGGTGATATGAGTTGTTCCCTACTTGAGTGTGAAAAGGTTGGACCAGGCATCCTACTCAGGCCGGTGTGCCTTTGGCCAGTCTTACTGATGCTAGTCCTGATGTCTTGAACCCTAAGGATGTTGAGAGGTCTTGGTCCATGAAGTTCCCCATGGATCCTGTATCAATCAGAGCGTAGCTTGCAGTTGTTCCAAATTCATGGTCTAGAAAAACTGGCAAAAGGGCATAAGACTGAGTGGAAGATTTATTGGCATCCATAGCAGAAAGAAGGTGGCCAGAAGAAGCTTGTACCTTGGATAGGGCCTGGCAATCTTTGGCGAAATGTCCTGATTGTCCATAATACAGATAAAGTCCTTCCCGGACTTGACATTGGTTCCCTTTGGGAGCCAGTTGGTATCCTCCCCCAGGCTTTGGAACTAATCCCTTTGGAATCTCAGCAGGGGGTGGTGAGTTTTGGGTGGGAAGGGTCTTGGTGTTTTTCCAAGAGGGGAGCTGTTTGACCTTAGAGGACCATTTCAAGACCTCCTTGGTCATTTCTGAGAATTTTCAGGCAACACATGGTGGGAGAGGAAGTTCTTGAGTTTGGGATATAGTTTCTTCTGAAAAAGATAGCGGGCTTCAGAATTGGTCATTCAAATGGGTTCTTTGAGGCAAGAGAATTCATCAATGTAGTCCTTGGTGGCCATTCTTCCTTGATACAGATTTATTATACGGCCTTTAAGTTCTTCTTTTGTTTGTGCTGGTACTACAGTGTACAGTAGGGAGCTGCAGAAGGCCGGGTAGTTATCCAGAAGTTTCTCCCCTTGGAGAGTGGCTTTGGCGTACCAGATGCAGGCCTTACCAGTGAGCTTTTCAGCCACATGGTGTACCTTCTGTGCATTGGTCTGATAATGAGCTGGAGAAGTTTCAAAGAGTGACTGGGAGAAGACAAGGAGCATAAGTATCTTGTTTTCCCTGTCATTGTCTAGATAAACTACCAAAATCTGGTTTAGTACCACTGTCTGGTTTTGAACCTGTTGAGGTGAGGCTTCCTTGGAGATAATGGAGGTCTTTGCCTGAGTAAAGAGTCAAACAAGATGGTATATGGTAAGACTGATGATGGCAGTGATCAAGGTGACCACAAGGCTCTTGATGATTGCGGTGTAAAGCAGGTAACTTGAAGAGTTTGCTTCTGAGCTTCTAAGCAAGAAGCCCAAGATGGGTTTCAATAAACTTTCAGGGACCCACTTGACAGGGAACATGTTCCCAATCTGGTGGGCCAAAGCCCCTAAGTAGAGCCCTGCTATTACTGAACCAATGGGTACTGTGATCATGATGAGATGGCCTAAGTGGCCCAGGTAGGCAAATCTTCCTATCATGGAGCTGAAACGGCCCAGCAGATAGTATCCCACTACGTATGTTAACAGGTAAAATGAGGCATTGAGCCTAACCAAGGAAGGTTCTGCTAGAGGGAGAGTGGAAGAACGCCCATAGTGGAATTTCCTCCCCCAGTGACCGGAGGGATACTTAAACCAACTTTGGGCCAGGGATTCCTTTTGGTGAGAATTGTCTGAGGAGGAGTTGTGCCAGTCAGTAGTTGGCGTTAGGTTATCCAAGGCTAACACCACAGGCACGAAAGAAGCTAGAAACCAGAACAGGAAGAAATTCCCCCCATGGCTTCAAAAGGGGATATATAAGCAAGCTTAATCAAATAGAGGACTAGAAATTCTTTACTGCTGGAACAAGTAATAATAGCAAGGGTGGCTCACTTAAATACTCTAGAAATAGAGGGTGGAACACTTAAGAGGTCAAATGAGGAAAAGGGGCTTTAAAATGAAGTTTCACTGAAATTATGGCTGATGGGATTATCTTTACCAATAGAAGCTCTACCTGTAAATTAATAATATGACTTATCAATTTGATGGGCCAGAGGTAACAAGAGCAAGCCATAATTAAAGTCATGCTTAAACAGTGACTATGGTGAATATGAAGATAGAACCAGTGTGGAGTCTGCACCAAAGGAAGATAAAGTGGGTCCAAGATTGTCAAACCCAATTGAAGCAGCCAATCAGATGTGCAGCAGTAAGTGACATTGCCTAGTAGACTAATAACCTTTTCAAACTAGTTTTTGAGTTTGAAAGCAAAAACTGACTGAATCAGTCTATAATAAATAGGTATTTTATAGATTCAAACTGTGTTTTGACTAACTTTAACCTTGTGATTAGGGTTCCAGGTTTGAATCCTGTCTGGCTCCAAACCAGGATGAAAAATGGGGTCCAGGAATTGACTGTTGATTTTCTTTGCTCTATTGACTTTGAGAATTTTACCAATAATATTGATGGAGTCAGGGAAGGAATTCCTGACAGCAACCACTGATGCTGGCTAGGAAAGAGAATTTTAGGGGCCACCAAGTGTTGTGGGTTCCCCATCCAATGCTTTCCGATATCCCTGCCACATCAGGGCACGGCTATGTAATAAAGACCAATCCCCTGGTGATGGGTTGTGCTATAATTGAGTGAAGTTACCCTCAATCATATCACATAAAACAAAAATAAGACTTACCTGAAAGAAAAGTCCAGGACACTAAGCTTTGTCCACCCTTCCCCAGGAGCTAGAAGATGGACCACCTTATCTTCTCTGCTGTTATTACAACCTGCCTAGGGATTGGGGGCTGCCCCACCACTTTCAAACCATACTGGCCATCCCAAGAACCCATCAAAGAGCACTACCAAGAGGGCCAGAACAACTTAGCTCCAATCAACTGCACTCCTGGCCCGCATTGGTTTTTCCCCACCCTAATATGCCCATATCTGCCTATACTATTATGTACTTGGCCAGTAATTTCAGACGGTTTAACCTACATGCCCAGGTGTTCTGTTGGGTATTGACGGTATACCTGGTTGTCAATCCCTGGAAGGGGTCCAAGTATCTGGCTTGGCCCCCTATCTAGCAAACATGCTCCCCCGCATGTTAGGTTATTGCAGGGGTCCCATCACTCCTTGGGTATTGTACCGTGGATTTGGTTAATAGCTAAGGTATGTACATGGTTAGCTTTGGTATAGGGAAAGCTATACTTGGAGTAGGGGTTGGGCAATCAAGGCTATACGAGAAGGGTAAGTTTTATTAATTTATCCGAGGGAAAAGTAGAGGGGTGCCAGTTAAGGATGTAGAGTTGGTCCTGGTAAGGGTTGAGGGATGTTATAAATGGGGACACTTATAGCTATAGGATCCGCATCCTGTTTCGATAACGAGTTGCCTCGACCCCAAGGTAGTACCTCTGAATAGGGATTACCAAGTTTTTGGAACTCGCTGTGCCATGGGGGTTGGTGGGAAAGTATGGGTTTGGTAGCGGGGATAGACTTTTCTAAAAGTGACGGCATATGCTGTTATATGGGCAGGGGAAGCTCGAGCTGCGGGTTGGGTTCTTGTGTATTGGGGAAGTTTGGTTGATGTTTAATAAATGGGTAATCTAATTGGAATTGTTGGGGTTGACCCTATTTTTGTTTGTTCCTTGTTGTATAATCACTTACTGGCGGCTGGTAGGGATATGGTTTAGGGGTCGGGTACCACTTGCGAGGCAGCCATGACTTATCTCCAAACAAGGCATGTCCTGAGTTAGGGTTAGTGAGAAAGTAGCAAGATGGGTGGATGCTCTGGCTTTCCGTGGTATTTAAATGGATCCGTTATGTCTCTTCTTGTCCGATAAAGGACTGCTGGTTCCGATAAATCCAGGCTGATGGTGCAGACAAGTGGAAGCTCATCAGCTGGTCGAAGTTCGAAAGCCAATTTGATGATTAATTGGATTTAGGGTTGGGAAAGCCACAACCCTTTAAGTTAAATCCGAATTTGACATACTTTATGATTTAAACTGGGACCTTATTGATGCTGATTGAATAAATATCATTTGTTACTTCCTAGTCGGGTAGCGGCTTTGTAAGAGATTGAGGTGGAATAGTTGGGTGGATTGATCAAATACTTGATCGGATTAGGAAAGCACATAACTCACTGGTAGGGCAACGATTGGTTGGCTATAAATAGCTTCTGGATGCCTTGATTGGGTAGTAAGATTGGCCAGTGTATCTGCACTTGTAATCGAGCTTGTCAGATTTGGATTACAATTACACAGCTTCCTTTATTTTGCATTAAATTGTTTGTGCACGTCGAATGTTCTAGTTTTCTACAAAACTTTTGGCGGGTGACGATTGGATAGCTTTTATAGGGAAGATGGATTATGCATTAAATTAGGAGTTTCGGTTCCAAAGGGAATAAAATCCAGGTCGATTGAAATACTGGAATTAAACTGGCGCTGGTTTGGATACCTTGGTTTGGATACCTTGGTTGGATACCTTGGTTTGGATACCTTGGTTGGATACCTTGGTTGGATACCTTGGTTGGATACCTTGGTTGGATACCTTGGTTGGATACCTTGGTTGGATACCTTGGTTGGATACCTTGGTTGGATACCTTGGGCAGGGTTCGCAAGTTTAGATTTTATGTACCTGGTGAGTGAAATTTTGGACTTGGCGGAATAAAATGCCGGCCGAGCCGGGTAAATCCGGAGCAAGCTTCAAGACGTCATTGGAGGAGTCCTTGGCGACAGACGCTAATGTAGGTCACGGGAAGATCTGTGGTGTCGGCTTCGCATTAAAGTAGAATTATAATTGGGATTCAAGATTGTCTGATTTTAAGCGAGTGCGGGGACTGGGGGTAGGGGAGGTTCAGTAGGATTCATTTGGGAAATATGAGATCATTTGTAAGGAGAAGTGACGCGTGATTTGGCTCATTGATAGTCACCTCCAAACATCCCAGAGGCAAAGCTATTTCACCGGAGCAGCAGATGATTCGGTATCCTCAAGTCGGAGCCAATGGGATTGGGGAACCCCCGCATGGATGATCCTGAACACATGTTGGTTGGGTTCGGCTTGGCAGGCCCGAGTTGGGCGCTGGTGCGGAAAATTGGGCATGCGATAGATGTGATTGGGCAGGGGACCGGGGAATTAGATTAGGGAGGAGTTAATCCAATGATGGGCACGAGGGAGCATGTGATTCCGTTACGGCAAGGAGAGGTAGATAGGTTCATTCCCACGGCTCTTTCTTTGCAGATGTCGGCCCACTACGAGCCAAAGGTAAGGTACATGTCTGAATAAAACTAAAAAGGCAGGAGTATAACGAACTAGCGCCAATGGCATCCTCCTCCGACAGCAACCCTGCCTCCCCATTCAAGGGCTATACCGGCAATGTCCCTGGCATCACAACACTGCTGTCGCAGCTCAAATCCGAGTACTCGCCAACGCTAAGCGCAGAGCGATTTGAACAAGAAGACTTTGGCTTCAAGAAGCCGGTGGTGGGCAGCAAGGAGTGGATGCGGCTGCGACGCGAAAACCACAAGGAGGTCGAACGCAAGCGGCGAGAATGCATCAACACCAACATTAACATCCTTGGCGAAATGGTACCGGGCCCCGAGAAGAACAAGGGCGGGATCCTGAACAGGGTCATTGCCCATATCCAGGAGCTGCGCGACTCCAACGCACGCCTCAAAGAGGAGTACTCGGAGGACACTTCCCACCTCCAAGCAGCCCTACAAGACCTCTCGTTCCAACTGAACGAGCTGCGCGAAGAGAACCTGTACCTCAAGACTCGGCTCGGCGGCAGCCGCGCCCACTCCAACCTGGCCAAAGCCACATAATCCCCTGTTTTATTAGTTAAGTTTAATTTGAACTTTTAAAAGTTGCAAAACTTTGTTTCCTGCACTCTTGGTTTTGAGATCCCATCCCCCGTTTCAATAAACCGAACGTCTAGAGCATCTCTGCCGACACTGCTGGTCAGATCCACCCTTTATTCCTCGCTTGCTTTGCGACATTTTCAATTCACTTAATCTTTTCTTACTAACCAACCTGAAATACAACTGCTACATGCATGGAGTCTCAACTGGCTTGAGCTGATACCCCTATGCAGGACAAACTTTCCATGCTAAATATATATCAAACAAACGGAGCATCCATCTCTCGCCTAATTCCTGATGACGCCAAGTTCAACTTGAACCAAAGTCCTGCCTATTAGGTTTAAAAACATCAGCACCTCCCAATCCTTTGAATAGACCAAAGTCTATCCATATCAGCAATGAAGTATAATTATTAAAACTTCCTAGCAAAATCTCTTACAGGAAGTGAAAATAAATAAGCATCTCCCCCGCCATTAAGGTCATGATAGACCGCCCAACATTCACTTACATACTGCAAGAGAAAACAGTCACTTGAATCTGCTAAAAGTGTGTTGGGTAAAGCCCACTTCAGATGGTGGCTAAAGTCACAAGTGAAGTGATCTGAAACTCGAGGGAAGTCTTGAATAAATGATGTTATTTATAAATACACTTCATGTCCACCCCAAGCGTTTGTTTTCAGCCTTGAGTGGTCCAAAGGTATTCTGGATTGTTTTTAGTGTCTAAATATTAAAGTTTAACATCACAATAGGTGTTACTGGGTCCAGAATAGAACCCTTTTATTGCTATACTTTCATCATATATCTAGACCCATCTCTTAACACTTAGGCCGTGTACACGGAATAGCTTTGAGGATGCCACTGTTTATATTAACTGCAGCATTGCCGTAACTGTGCTGTTTTAGCAGAGTTACAAAGGGGAAAATAATTGGAAACTAGATAATATTCTTTATTAAGAGATAGGGATTATATAGTTGTTGTGAATCATCTTAAGAGGAGCATGACTATATAGATCATCCAGTTGGATGGCGACAAAGGGTGGCTTGTTCCTGGTAAGGGGCCAGGCGCCAAATCAAGCCATCCACCAAACAGGATCATCATTTGTTCATGCCATTGCTTTTGGGATTCAAGTTGACTTCCTTGTTTGGTAACAAGTCACAGGGAAGTCAGATTGCAGGTCGCAAACCCGCTTAATCAGAACCTTGCTGGCAGGTCAATCATGCTATTTCAACACCCCCAGCTGAAGGTTGGCCTCGTCTGGAGGGAGGTCATCAGGGAGGTTGTTGGAAGCCTGGTTGCAGATAGTGCAGCCTCTTGTTGGGCCTTATGGGCTGTAACCAATTATTGTGACAGAAATCACGGGATAACATGAAGCTGTCTCTAAATGATGGGGAATGACCACCCAAATCCACATAGAGTTAATGATTAACCACCAACACAGCTTCAAATACCGTTTTGTAAAATTTCCAAATGAGATACTAGGATTAAGTAAAATAACCAATCCTAACCAAAGTAGCCCAAGATAAATAGCCTGTGAAAGCATCAGAGTATCTCCAGAATAAAATCCTGGACATTGAGATGCAACACGATTCCCAGGTTCAAAGGCAGGGTGAACCGCTCCAAGATTGGCAGGCATTGAATTAACATTGGGCGTACGATGACAAAGTTCCAACTGCAGGGCCCCATCTTCCAGCAATAATCCGGCTTAGGGTACAATGGTAGGGAACATATCGCCACAATCCAACTACAGGATGCATTCTTAAAAGTAAATTGGACCAAGAAATATTTGCTTTTTATTGAGTAAACTTTTGGGAGGGATCAACTCTTCAAGTCAAACCAGTGAAAGTTATTTGATATGTCCCAAAAATCCACTAAGTAATACCACCTGGATCCTGGGCCCCTACCTCTTCCACATTGTCAAGTAAGTATCTAGCCTGGGTGGCAAAGAACCCTTGTGTGACCAATTTCTGACAACCATGCTGATTAATAAGCTGGTATCTGGTAACCCTCAAATTGCGCCAATTTATCAACAGTCAGTTTGCAAGGGGGACTCAGTTTCAGCTGGCAAACTGGAGCAGCCGTACCCATTTTCGATCCATTGTAAGGTTTAAGTCTGTTAATTGGGTCAATTTTGTTAACGGTTTGTTGGCTTTTCAAACCTTCCTACTTGGCGGGACAATTCCTGGCCTGATGGAACCTACCGTGACAATTGTGGTGTAGGACCTTGTCTTGTTTGCACTTACCAAGTCCTTGTAATGTTGTAACTGTGCTGTTTTAGCAGAGTTACAAGGGGAAAAATATTTAGAGGATTGATAATAATCTTTATTGTGAGATAGTGATTACACAGCTATTGTGAATCAATGAATAGAAGAAACATGATTGGTGATCACACGGCTGGATGGAAGAGGGGGTGGCTTGATCCTGCTAATGAGTTAAGTGTCAAATTGAGGTATCCACTGTGAGGGATCATCATTTGTTCATGTTGATTGAGTTGGTAATCTGAGTTGACTTCCGGGTCTGGCTTCGAGTGGCCGGGTAATTGGATTGCGGGTCACAAACCCGCTTGGTTAGAACCTTGCTGGCGGGTCATGCCTGCGGTTTTGACACCCCCCAGCTGAAAGTTGGCCTCCTCAGGAGGCAGGTCGTCAGGGAGGTCGTCAGGAGCCCAGGCCCATATTGAACCAGTTGTTGTTCCGTGGCCAGCAGGGCAGTTTCTTGTTGCTTCTGTCTCGCTTTGCAAGGTTGTAGGCGGTCGTGGTGTAGCGTCTTGTCTTGATTGTGTTTCCTGAGCCCTTGCACAAGGTAAGTGTTATTGTCGTTTACCTTTAGGATTATTGCTGGCCCTACTTTTTCGGGTTGTAGCTTGCTCTTGTCAACATTCATGACCCAGATTTTGTCCCCGACTTCATGTCTTTGACAGATGGGAATGAAGGTCTTTTGTAAGTGTTCCTTTTCTTTGGCTGCTTGTTTGCTGTTGGCCTCTATTACTTGAGGATCAGAACGAGGGGGACTTGACTTGGAATTTCCATTTTGGGTCCTGTCAATGCTTGAATGATATTAGGCTGTGTGCCGTATACCAGTTCAAACGGGCTTTTCCCTGTGGATCTGTTCACTTGGGTTTGGCACACAAGTAACACAGTCGGTAGCTGCTTATACCAGTCTTCAGGTCTCCCGGCGGTGAGTTTGGCTAGGGCTTGCACAAGTTTATCATTAAGCCGCTCTACGCGTCCATTGGCCTGTAGATGGTATGGTGTAGTGACAGTGTGTTTGACCCCATTTTTGGCAAGGTACACGTTGGTGTTTTTGGAGGTCAATTCTTTCCCTCATTGGTTATCAGGAGTTCTGGCTTTCCGAACTTACTGATGATTTCTTTGCCAATGAATTTTCGGACGTCGTTACCGGTGTGCGTTTTCACCGCTAGGGCTACTAGCCATCTTGTCGCGAAATTGATGGCTGTAATGATGTATTTTTTGTCGTTGTGCTTTTCTGGCATGGGGCCCACAATGTCCAGAGCCCATACCTTGAACAGTAGTTAGGTTTGAATGGGGAGTAGAGACTTAGGCGGGGTTTTGCTTCTGGCAAACTTTTCGCAGACCTCACACTGTTCTAACACTTCTTGGACATTGCGGTATAAGGTTGGCCACCAGGCTTTATGCTTTAGGAATTTGTATAGATTTTGGCTCTTGGTATGTCCAAGATCTCTGTGGTAGCAAAGAATGGTATCGACTTGTTGATGTGTGGGGATGTAGGGAATGGTTGTGCCATCTAATATCTTTTTGTGAAGAGTCCTGTATACATCAGCGAAGAGGTGCTCATTCTTGATGACCGTTTCTTTGGTGATATTGGATGTGCCTGCAAGAAACCCTTCATCTTTCTTACAGAGCACTAGGAGAGGCCAGTCTGGGTCAAGCCCATTCTCTCTCCTAGAAGCGCGGACATACAGGCGGGACAGGGCGTCTGCCATGGCAAGTTTGGCCCTGGGCTTATATTGGATGAGCATGTTAAACCTTTCTAAGATTTCCATCCACCGCACTTGGCGATGTGACAAGTTTGCCTGTGTCTTGAAATAGATGAGCAACTTATGATTGGTTAATGCTGTGAATTCTTCCTGCCGTTCTAGGTAACAGCGCCATTTGACTAGGCAGTGTACAATGGCAAGTAGTTCTTTGTCGTGGATAGGGTATCTACACTTGCCATCTGTCAGCTTGCGTGACTTGTAGGCTACGGGCAGGAAGTCACCATCACTATTCTTAATTTGCAGAACTCCCCCAATGGATGCATCTGAAGCGTCAGTTTCCATCTGGTATTCTCCATCCCATTTGGGGTATTGTAAGATGAGAGCTGTTGTGAGTTTTTCCTTGAGGCGTCTAAAACAGAGGTCACATTGGGGGGGGTTCATACAAACTTGGACTTGGCACCTGTTATGGCAGACAAAGGGGCTTCAAGACGCCACAGCCGAGTATGAAGCATTGTACATAGGCCACCATTCCCAAGAAGGTGCGTAGTTCTGACTTGTCCTTGGGAGGTGGCATTTTGAAGATGGCTTGTATCTTCTGGCTGTTGGGTTTGATGCTGTCTTTTGAGACTATTGTCCCAAGAAGGATAGTTGCTCTCGGAAGAACTGGCACTTGGAGTGCTTGGCCTACAGTTTGTGCCGTGCAAAGTTGCAAATACTTCCTCCAGATCTTTGTGGTGCTGTTCCACCAAGGGGCTGTAGACAATAATATTGTCCAGGTACACTAGGGCGTGTTTGCCTATGTGTGGTGCAAAAACTTTGTTCATGAAGGTTACAAAGGTGGACGGGGCATTGGTCATGCCAAAGTTGAGCACCACACATTTGTAGGAACCGTAATTGGTGCAGAAGGCTGTCTTTGGGATGTCTTCCTCCTTGATACAAATCTGGTTGTAGCCTGCAGTTAGGTCAATCTTGGAGAAGACGGAGGCTCCTCCCAAGGCGTCAAAGAGATCATCAATTAGTGGTAAGGGGTAATGATTCTTAATGGTGACTTTGTTCAAGGTGTGGTAGTCTGTGACCAAGCGTAAGGTACCGTCCTTCTTGGCCACAAAGAATACGGCGGCCCCAAATGGAGACTGTGAGGGGCGGATAAGTCCTTTTTCCAGTGCTTCCTTGAGATAGGCGCGCAGGGCGTTGTCCTTGTTTGGGGTCAGCGTGTAAATGAGGCGTGCCTTGGGTACGGCCCCCTTGAGTTGGATAGAGTGTTGGATGTGCTTCTCAGGGGGTAGACCAGGTAATGCTTCCTTAAAGATTTCTGGGTGATAGGCCACAATGTCACAATATTGCGGCGTGGAAGTGTCCTGATGATCCTTGAAGTGTATGATTTCATACTGGCAGGAGTCCCAGTCAATAGCTTTCAGGTTTTCCTTCTCATCTGAGGTCTCTGTGATGCGTACAAAGACATGGTCTCGTAGGAGTTGGTCTACAGAGTCTGGGTAGATTTGGTGGTTGACACCTTCACGCTTGATGGTCAACACTGAGGTTGCCCAGTCCACGTGGGGGTTGTTTTTCTGTAACCAGTCTAGTCCCAGTACAATGTCAAACTTAGGGAAGTCAATGACGGGACCTTGGATGGTGGAGTGGAGGTTCTTGAGCATGACGGAGAAGGGGGCAGTTTCTTTTGTCATGGCAATGTGATGTTCATCAGCCAGGTTATGTTTTTAATCTGCAAAGGATTAGTGGCCAGCTTGAATTTATCCACAAAGCTGCTGTTGACTAAGGTTCAATCTGCGCCCAAGTCCAAGAGAGCTAAGCCTGTGTAACCGCAAAAGCGGAAAGGGTAAGACATCAATTTATTGGGATGTCTGGCGATGGTGTATAACACCAGGTCTTCCGAGGGCACTTGGATCATTGGGCATTGGTCCACGTCCTCTGGTTGGTATTCATTGTTGGGCAAGTCAGGAGTTGCGTGGGAAGAGCTTGGCTTGCTTAGTGCTCTCCCCGGGCTTTTCCCTCATCTTGGTTGCCTTGGATGGCGGTGACACAGAAATGGATACAATTTGATTGGCTGTTATTTCTGTTCCCATTCCCATTTGATTCTGTGGGTTTGTGGTTGTTGTTGTTACCATTATCTCCAGGAGGTGGTTGAGAGGAACACCCACTTGAATGTGAGTCCTTGGGTCTCTCTCGTTTCCCAGTCTGTGCCATGTGCAGAGAGTTGGATGTCTGCTCCGCTTTTTCTGCTTCATGGTACAGGCTTTGTAGGTTGGTAACTTAGTCCAGGTTCACATGTCTCATTACGTGCGACTTGAGAGCGTCATAGTACATGAGGTGTGTTGCTAGAGTGTTGAAGGCCATGTTGGATGGGGCGCAGAGACAGAGTTCCTTGTAGGCGCGGGTGAGTTCTTTGACGGTGACTGTCTGGGTTAGGTTCTTTACTTGGTGTATGATCATGAGTGCTGTATCCTTAAGCACAAATCTCGCCAAGAAGTCCTGTTTGAAAGTGCCCCAGTTCTTGTCGGTGTGCACTTTGTGCCACTTGTTGCACCAAGTGCCAGTGTCATGGGTCAGACAAATGGAAATCTCCACGATCCAAAAACGCTGTGGGCACTCCATCTGAGCCAACTTGCTTTGGGTGGACTGAATCCATGCATCAGCATTGTCATTGTTGGCCCCCGCAAAGGGTTCCAAGGCGGCGCTGCAAAGACTTTGTGCTACATAGACGGGCATAGTGGTTTTGTCAGCTGGTCGCGGCATTGAGGGAGGTGCCTGAAAGAAACCTTGTGCAGACATGGCGTTGAAGGCGGGTAGCAGGATCACCGTGTTTTGGTAGAGGACAAAACCATCAGGTATTGCAGTACCAGGAGTGTATGGAGTCCAGTCAGGCGGGAGGCCAGACATAATTCTGTTGAGGATTTTTTGGCCGCAGCGTGTGCGGGCAACAGGCGAAATTTTTCAAGATAAGGTAGGATGGAGAGCCTACCTGTGCTACCAATGTTGTAACTGTGATATTTTAGCAGAGTTACAAGGGGAAAATATTTAGAGGATTGATAATAATCTTTATTGTGAGATAGTGATTATATAGCTATTGTGAATCAATGGATAGAAGAAACATGATTGGTGATCACACGGCTGGATGGAAGAGGGGGTGGCTTGATCCTGCTAATGAGTCAAGCGCCAAATTGAGGTATCCACTGTGAGGGATCATCATTTTTTCATGTTGATTGATTTGGTAATCTGAGTTGACTTCCGGGTCTGGCTTTGAGTGGCCGGGTAATTGGATTGCGGGTCACAAACCCGCTTGGTTGCAACCTTGCTGGCGGGTTGAGCCTGCGGTTTTGACAGTAACCTATAAGCGGTTTTTATTACCTTTAATATGATGGCAAGCCTACTTTCTCAGGCTGTAGTCTGCGTCTATCTGTATTTGTTACCCAGACTCTGCCCCAACTTTGTGCCTGGCGTGGATAGGGACACGGTATGTCACTAAGACGTCTTTATTTCTTCTCTAGCTGGTCACTGTTGGCTTGGGCTGCTTGGGTGTAAAGACCCAACGGTTGGGGAAGTACCTTAGCCAAACAAGGCGCCAAATTGGCAGCTTGGAAACCTGTGAGCCTTGTCACGGTTGGATAGACCGTCATCATCAATCAAAAGACTTTGGCGTGCACGTTATAGCGTCCAAAATTACTGGTGAAATACGTGGGTACGTAGTATATACAGGGGTATATGGCTACGGACTGGGTGGAGTGGGGCAATAACAGTGTGGGCCAGGAGTCCTGCTTGGAGGAGTTGAGCTGGGCTGGCTCCTTGTAGTAATACTGGCCAGGCGGTTTTTTGAATGGCCCATGCTGGTGGTTATATTGGTGGCCCCCAATCCCTAGCCATGCTGTGAGGACAGCTGAGAAGATTAGGTGATTCATCTCCTGATCCTGGGGAAGGGCAGAAAAAGCTTAGGTTCTTTTTAACTTCTTGTAGGTAAAGTCTTTGAATTGATTTATGTGATACTATTGAGGGTTAATTTCACTCAATGATAGCACAAACTACCATCAAGTGATTGAGATTTATTATATACTATTGTCCTTAGTGGGGCATGATTAGTACAAAGCATTGGATAGGGAACCCCAAACACTTGGTGTTGTCTGGAATTCCCTTTTAGGATTGGTGGCATGAATGACATTTCAATACTTGTATTGAAAACCTGGGAATTGAAACCCGGGTCTCAGGGAAAGCCTTATGTTGACCAGAGTGGACAGGAAACTACCAACTGCTAGTTGGGTCAAGCCCTGGACCACCAGAGATAGATGGCCCCAAACAGGGGGAGCAGAAACCTGGCAACCTGCCAAGCGTCAATACTGGAGGCTTGAAATCAACATTGGAGACCCTGGAATCAAACCCTGACCCTCCAAAGACTACTAAAGTCACACAAAGTGGACGGGAACCCGCCCACTTGTTAGATTGCAAACCTGAGTTGACAAGTTACTCCAAGACCCATCAGTCTCCTGAGGACAATTCCCCAAATGGTTACCAGATTGATGCCAACCTTGCGCCATCAAAGATCTGGAGCTATGCAGAGGTTGTAGCTTGCCTTAAGGAGGTTAAAACAAAACCTACTTTTAACTCTGTCAATGACCACCAGCAACTGCTAGCCTTCCGTCCATAATGGGTAGTACAATTGAACTACTCATTTGATGTAGTGAACAGTGGCAGCGGAACAAAGCATTGCCACTTCTATTCACCAGAGCAGGCACAACCTGGATCTGCCGCCCTCAAGACTCTAAGCCAAGATCCTTGCCCCGCCAGTGCCTTGTCTGTAAACCTTAACCTTGCAAAAATCAAAGAAGCAAAAACCCATGGTATAAAAACCCTGGCGGTATGGTGATGACCATATTTTCATTTTTGATAATAAAGTTTTATGAACCTTTGGTTTGAACAAATCTTACCTTACCTAGTCTTAGTGATCTTCCATCTTAACTCCAGCCAAGTAGACTGCCTGGCCGCCGCCCTCCCCCAAGACCAACCTGCTGATCCCACCCAGGCATTATACTGTCCCCCAGGTGCCCCCTTTGGACCTGTGCATGTTACCAAATACCCGCCCAACCCTGCCTACGCAGAGTACGGCTTGGAGACCATCCTTATTGCTGACCCCTTGGCAAGGACTAGAGAAACTGAATACATAGGACATGAAGAAAAGAGGATTGAGGTGCCGTCCTTATTGTTCAAAGACAAGTACAATTATCTGCCTGCCTACTTTGTTCCCATGACTCCGCCCTTAACCCCGCGACCCAACTGCCCAATTGAGACCCCCACTGCTGCAGAGACTACATACACCCAACTGTTTGGAGTACTCTATATCACTCTGAAAGGAATGGCGGATTCCATGGTCCCTAACTCTGGACCCTGGTCCTTACTTGGGAAATCCATGTCTTACATTATTAAGTTAGCACCCATTCTATGGTGGGCTTTACCTGCCGGCTTGGCCCACCCCATCCCAAGCCACCCAATGCCTCTACCTATGCCTGGCTTCCTGAAATTTTCTTCTTTATGGTCCTTTGTTGCCCAGCAGATGGGCCAGTGTGTGGTAAAGTTGATAGCTACAATCAAGAAACATTGGTTTGTTTTTGTTTCTGGGAAAGGGCCCACTACGTCTAGCCCCCAAACCTTGAATGGTTCAGGGCCCAATACTGGGTTGACCGTTGGCTGAGGAGCCTTTGTACTGGTGTATTTCTTGCACACCATGCACTTTTTCAGGACATCAACTATATACTATTTTAGGTTGGGCCACCATACAATCTATTTTAATGCAAGTTATAGGTTGTTAGCCTTTGTATGTCCTAGTAGGTTGTGATGTCTTAATATGGTATCACCTTTTTGTGCAAGTGGGATGTACAGGACATGTTTGTTGTTAATGATTTGGTATACAGTGCCATTTGATACATGGAAATACTTTTTGTTCATTACTAATGTATTGTGGGTCATTTGATGTGTTGAGGGATCTTTCTCTTTGGTTTTATACACAGTGTTGTACAGGTTTGGACAGTCAGGGTCCAGGTGGTCAGGGTGATCCTCTCTAGGCTGACATAGTCTAGAGAGAGCATCAGCCATGACCAGCTCTACCATTTTTTTGTATTGGATGTCCAAATTAAGCTGTTCCAGCAAGGACATCCATTTGGCTTGTTGCCGTGTGAGTGTGTTCTGAGTTTTGAAATATATTAAGGAATTATGATCAGTTAGTACTCAGACGTTTAAATGTCCTTCTAGATAACATCTCCATTTATTGCATGCATGATATATGGCTAGCAATTCCTTATTGTTTATTGGGTATCTCTTCTCAGTATTAGTTAGTTTTCTGCTTTCATAACATACTGGCAGGAAGTCTTGCTGCCCTGGCTGGCGGATGTGCAAGACTGTGCCAATGGCGGTGTCACTGGCATCTGACTCAAACTTGTAGTACCCATTATTATTAGGGTATTGCAAGATTGGTGCTTTGATCAAAGCTTGTTTTGTAAATTGGAAATTCTTGTCACATTCTGGTGTCCAGATGAATTTGCTTTTTGGCATTACCCTTGGTTAAGTCATTGATTGGTGTTGTTAGTTTTCTGCAGTCTTTGATGTATTTCCTTAGGTAAGCTACCATACCAAAAAAGCATCTAACTTGTTTAACAGAGGTGGGGCGTTGCATGTTATTTATGGCTTTTATTTTGTATGGATCTGCTTTGATATCACCGTCAGAGACAATGTGGCCCAAGAACAGGAGTTCCCTTTCCATAAATTGGCACTTACTAGGCTTGGCATAGAGTTTGTGCTTTGCAAGTCAATTGAGTGTCTTGCAGACATGTGTGAGGTGTTCCTCTTTTGTTTTTGATAATATGATGATATTGTCAAGGTAGCATAATGTATTTGAGAGACCATTTAGTGCTTGGTTCATCATGGTGACAAATGTTGTGGGAGTGTTGGTCATCCCAAAGTTCATTACTCTACATTCAAAGGATCTAAATTGCGTACGGAACACAGTTTTTGGTATGTCCCTTTACTTTACTTTGACTTGGTTGTAACCTGAGGTGAGGTCAATTTTGGAGAATAATTTGGCTCCTGAGAGTCTTGCAAACAGGCCCTCTATAAGTGGAAGAGGGTGTTTATTCTTTACTGTGCTTACATTTAGTGCTCTGTAGTTGGTTACTAGACGCAGAGTGCCTTCCTTTTTCTTTACAAGGAACACTGCTGCCCCATGGGGATTCAGACAGGCAAAATGAATCATTTTGCTAGATTGTCCTCAATGTGTGTTTTGAGGGTTTGGGTCTCCATGGGAGAGAGTCTGTAGAGGGGTGCAGGTTTAGGCATGGCTTTAAAAAAGTTGATGCCATGTTTGACCTCCCGTTTGGGGGGGGGTAGCTTGGTGAGTTCTTCCTTGAATACATGAGTGTATTCATTTAGGAGTGCCGTGAGTTCTGGGCATTGAATCTTGGTTGTTTGCATGTTATTGAATTCAGTGTACCTCATTATGTGGAGGGTACTGTCTTTGGTTAGATGTTCTGAGTTATCTTGGTTTATGACCTGGACAAATAATGTGTCTCTTAGAATGAGGTCATTGGGTTCTTTGAGAATGTTAAAATTGACTTTGTTGCGTTTGATGGTCATGGTTTTTGTTTTCCAACATACGCTGGGGTTCACTCAGGTGAACCAGTCCATGCCTGCTACAATGTTTTAGTTTATTTTGTTCATGAAAAGTCCTTTTATGGACGTTTGTATGCCTTGGAGGTCATTTCTGAAGGGAGTTGTTTTGCCTTTGAGTAGAACCTTTGATTTATCTGCCATTCTGGCATATTTGAAGTTGGATTTAACAACTGGTATTCTGTACTTGGTTACAAAAGGTTTGCTAACCATAGTGTGTTGTGCACCAGAGTTGAATAAAATTTTATGTGTATGTGATTTGTAAGTGCATGGGTAGACAAGAAGTTGTGAGCTATCTTTAATTTTTAAGTTCATAAAAACAGAGGATCGCGGGACACGTGGGATGCGAGCAGCAAAGTTTGTGCCTTGGTACAGTTTCTTGTCAAGTTGGGGGGAGACATGGGTACTTAAGCCTGTTCCCCCTCCTATTTTCCCTGTTCCTCTGTTTTGAGACCTTCAAGGTCAGAGAATGTGGGGTCAGATTCATAGTGGGTTGCTATTTCAGCATTGTTAACTTTGGTGGTGTCCTCTTTCTTGGGACAGGAGCAGTTTGCACTTTGACTGTGATTGTCATTGTTGCAATTGGAGTTGCCATTGCTGTGGTTGGTGTTTTGTCGTTTTTTGCCATTGGAGTTTTCTCTGCCATTGCTATTTGAGGAGCAATTGCCGTTACATGCGGCATATTCCATGTTTGCGTGTTTTTCTGTGCGCTTGGCTTCTGCAATGAGCGTGGGCATGGAGGTGTTGGCCTCTGGACAGATGAGGGCAGCAACAGAGGGTTTCATTCTATTGATAAATGAGGCTCTGGTATGTACATTATCAGCTTGTGCTGGGTTTTGGATTTTGTGGTGTATTTCCTCAAATTCATTGGCGTAAGCTGTGATAGTGGTCTTCTGAGGAAGATCACTGAGCTGTATTGCAATGTCTTGGAGGGATTTGGTGACACAGAAATTGTGTGTGATGTCTGCTTTGAACTCTTCCCAGTTGTCAAGCTGGTTGTCAGTTTGTGAGCCTACCCATGTGGCAAACCAGTTAGCTGCGGCCTTGTACAGGCGCTTGCTGGCTTCCTGGACCCATTTCTCATGAGGGATGTGGCTGGTGCGGAGTTTAGTGGCTGAGTGGTCTAGCCAGTTGATGATTTTTCCTTTGTTTTTACCAAAGAACTTGTCAATAACAATGTATTTGGTATTGGTCACTTCACCTGTGATAGGTGGTTGTGCGTTTGTTTGTGGTTGAAGAGAGCAACTGTATTGAATTATCTTGGTGCATGCTTTGTACATGACCAGATCATCAAATAAAGTGCATCCACTAGGTATATCCTCATTGATGTTGTGGGCATGGAAGTAAGTTTTCCAGGTCTCCTGGGATGTGGCCTGGTTGAGTATGTGGGCAAAGGTGGGCAGGTTCTGTTCAGTCATTTTCTCTTTCATCAGCGTGGTCAAAAACCGTAGTGCTACCAGTAATAAGGAGCGCCTTTTGGGAAAGCTTTGAATATAAAAGTAGGAAGAGAAGAAGTATATTTTATTGGATGATACTTTAGACTTATATAGATTTAGCTGTGGCGGGGATATTAGTTGGACCAAACCTAGGGGTTGGTCATGTGCAAGATGGGTTTGAGCCACTGTATACTTGGACAGTCATATGATATTGCTTGGTTACAATTCTCAGTATGTCAAACGGTATATTAGAAGGGCACCAAATTGGGCAATGGCTGGATGTTAAGTAGGTTGGCGGTAGCCATAATGCTTGTACATCCAGACCCTTGACATAACCCAATCTACATGTGGGTTGTTCTTTTGCAACCAGTCCAGACCCAGTACAATGTCAAACTTTGGAAAGTCAATGACAGGTCTTTGGATAGTGGAGTGTAGATTCTTCAGTGCAATAGAGAAAGGGGCAGTCTTGTGTGTCACAGTGATGTGGTGCTCATCAGCTAGAACCACACTTTTAATCCACAAAGAATTAGTGGCTAGCTTGAACTTGTCCACAAAGGTGCTTGTGAGATTAGGCTGATTGACCACAAATGATAGGCTAATTGTTGCACGCAGATCATTATCAATTACACACCGTACTATTACTAGGCTGATACTCTATTAAGTCTAGTAATTATACTCCATATAATCACCAATATTTTATAATGGATATGGCAGTTACACGCCGTATAATTGTTAGTTTATTAGGATAAATGCAACAATTATACTTTGTATTATCACTGATTATCATTCCAATGTGTTATATTATACGCTGTATAATTATTAGTTTATTATAATTGATACAGCTATTATACGCTGTATAAACATTAGCCAATATAGTGGTTATCATTGATTACACAGTGTGTAATCACTAAATCATCAACTGTATATTGCCCATACCATCCTGCTGGACGTTGCATCAACTCAGCCCCACCCAGCCTGATGGTGTTTATGAATGTATCAAACAAGTGATGCACATATGTCAAGGAAATACCAAGTTCAGGTTGGTATTATACAGTGTATAATCAAGTTTCTTATCAGTTCAGGTCAGCATTACATGGCAGATAATCCACAGGTCAATACTGAATTGAGTCTGCTATTATACAGGTATAATCCCCAATTCAACCTGTTTCATTAATAAGCAGAAGGCTTGCTAGCCAGAAAAGAATCCCTGATTAAGCCCTACAAATGGAACACTGGAATTCTACCTTCCAATGTAGGAGGGCTGAACAGGGACAATTTCTAAGCATCAACTAAATACGGCAAAGTTTCACAGCGCAATAATAGACGTGTAAGATACAGCCAATCAATAAATGACAGTAGGCTAGCTCAAGAAGAACATAGGCTGTAGCTGAAGTGCCATGTACACCTGCTAAGGCCAGTAGCAGCACACGTGCCAAGGGCAGCCAATCAGGATAGGCACAGCCAGCAAAGATGAACCTATTGCAAAGGTAGCCACTGAGAACTGTCTGAAAGGATAAGAACAAGGGTTGTTGCAGTATATATTGATACAGACGCCTGAAAGGTTAATAACAAGTTCTTAGTTACACCTGGATAGATTGCAGCCGCTGGCTAGATTGTACTCCAGTTTCAATAAATGTAATTATCTTCAAAGTTCTATTCTATTGTAGTCAGTAGTGCTCTTGCATAGGATTAGGTAGAGTACATTGACAAGGCTAACATATATCTGTAGCTTTGAACATACCAGTAATAATTCAAGTTGCTCAACAGTGCTGTTGACAAGTGTGTGATCTGCGCCTGAGTCAAGGAGTGCTGGGCTGTTGTAAAAGCAAAAGTGGAAAGGGTAAAACATCAATTTATTGGGATGCCTGGAAATGGTGTAGAGTACTGGGTCCTCTGAGGGGACCTGGATCATTGGGCATTGGTCCACATCTTTAGGGCAGTACTTGTTGTTGGGCAAGGCAGGAGATTGGCTTGCTTAATGCTATCCTGGGCTTTTCCCTTGTCCTGATTGTTGTGGGTATTGGTGACTCTGAAGTGAGTGTGGTTTGATTGCCCATTGTTTCTGTTACTGTGGCCATTTAAACCTGATGGTTTGTGGTTCAAGTTGTAGTTGTTATTATTCCCAGGAGTTGGACAGCTTGATCTTTCATTTGAGTGAGAATCCTTGGGTTGTTCTCTTTTCCCAGTCTGTGCCTTGTGAAGGTGTCATGAATATTCCTGACACTTATAGTTGTGTAATCAATAAACGGTCACCCACCACCAACGTGAAGGCACCCGCTGTCAACGTGCAGACATCTGCTGTCATCAATCAGACGTCTGCCACAAAAATGCAGACATCTGCTGCCATAAAGCAGATACACACTACCACCATGAAGAAACCCACCACAACCAAGCTGTCACCTGCTGTCAACATACAGGCACCTGCTGCCACCAAGAAGACGTCCACTGCCACCACGCGGGCCCCCGCCACCACCAAGCAGATACATGCCACCACCATGCAGAAGCCTGTCACAACCAAGCCGTTGCCTGCTGCCACCAAGCAGACATCCACTGCCACTGCGCGGGCCCCTGCTGCCACCACACAGAAGCCTGTCACAACCAAGCCGTTGCCTGCCGTCAACTTACAGGCACCTGCCACCATCAAACAGATGTCTACTGTCACCACGCAGGCACCTGCTGCCATCAAGCAGATGTCTACTGCCACCGTGCAGGCCCCTGCTGCCACCACACAGAAGCCTATCACAACCAAGCTGCCGCCCACCGTCAACGTGCAGGCACCCGCTGCTGCCAAGCAGATACACACTGCCACCATACAGAAGTCCACTACCACCAAGCTGTTGCTCACTGCCAACACGCAGACGCTTGTTGCCATTATGCAGATGCCCACCGCCACTGCACAGGCGCCTGCCACTCTTGCCAGCCCCACCTGCAAGCCATCCTCAAACCAGGCACCAATGGGCCAGCCTGCCACATGCCAGCTACCTGCCGCCCTTTGCCCTCCCATGCCAGAAGGCCAGTCCCCATCCACTCCTTTAGGAAATAGCCAGATCAGGAAATCAGGAAAGGCAATTTCCCCAAAGCCAAACTTGGGAGGAACTTCTGCCTAATTTGGGAGCCTACCAAATGGGAAATGGACTGATAGGCTCTCCAACAATGGAAATCATGCACCAAATTCAGTAAATGAGTTTGGATGCAGAAGAAGGCCTAATTTGCATTATGCCAATGCAAAATGGGATCTAGTTAAAGCTCCTCAACTGTCAGTCACCCAAGCCAATCCAGAAAAGGGAATAACAGATGCAACTCAGACTCTTGGTTTCCCAATGCCATGCCTTCTAACAATCATGCCTTGCAGGTCCACTAGTATAAATAAAGACAAACCCCACAATGATAGTTTGTGCTATCATTGAGTGAATATACTCCTCAATATTATCACATTAATCAACCCTTTACCCAGGCTAAGCAAGTAACCTTACTAAACCCATTACCCCTCCTCAAGTCAGAAGATGAACTACATCATCTTCACAGCTGTCTTGACAGCTTACCTTGAGATAGGGGGCCACCAGCCAACCAATGCACAGTTTGGCCCTGAACCACAGGGACCAAAAGGGATATTGTACAATGAGCCAACTCATCTCAAATCAATGGTTTTGAACCCGTGGACACCTCTGGCATCATCTTGCCCAACTCCAAACTTGCCTACTTATGTGATCTCTGCAGCTACGCTACTATACCTTGCTGTCAGACTTAGACAATGCAACATCCTTGCCAAAGCCTCCATCAGGCAGTAAACTTCTATCAAATTTTCTACACCTTGAACGGCTTTGAGCTGCCTAATCTGCCATCTTATGTTACTAAAATTTTACCCTCAATACTTGGGTATTAAAGATGGGCTTTGGACGTTTGCTCTGCTTTTTCTACCTCACAGTAAAGGCTCTTGTCAAAACCGCAGGCTCAACCTGCCAACAAGGTTCCAACCAAGCGGGTTTGTGACCTGTAATCAGATTACCCAGTCACCCAAAGCCAGACTAGGAAGTCAACTCAAATTAACAAATCTATCAACATGAACAGGTGATGATTCTTTACAGTGGCTACCTCAATTTGGCGCTAAACTCATTATCAGGATCAAGCCACCCCCTCTTCCATCCAGCCGTGTGATCACCAATCATGTTCCTACTATCCATTGACTCACAATAGCTATATAGTCATTATCTCGCAATAAAGATTATTATCTCTCTTCTAAATATTTTTCCCCATGTAACTCTGCTAAAACAGCACAGTTACAACATTGTAGCACACGTAGGCTCTCCATCCTACCGTATCTTGAAAAATTCTGCCTGTCGCCCACACACGCCGCGGCCAACAAATCCTTGACAGAATTATGTCTGGCCTCCCGCCCGACTGGACTCCGTATACCCCTGGTACCAAGATCCCAATGGTTTTGTCCTCTACCAAAACACAGTGATCCCGCTACCCGCCTTCAACGCCCTGTCCGCCCAAGGGTTCTTTCAGGCACCTTCTACAATGCCACAACCAGCTGACAAAACCACCATGCCCGCTTATGTTGCATAAAGACTTCACAGCGCCGCCTTGGAACCCTTTGCAGGGGCCAACAACGACAACGCTGCTGCATGGATCCAGTCCGCCCAAAGCAAGCTGGCTTAGATAGAATGCCCACAGCAATTTTGGATTGCAAAGATTTACATTTGCCTGACCCACGACACTGGGACCTGGTGTGACAAGTGGCACAAGGAACACACTGACAAGAACTGGGATACCTTCAAACAGGACTTCTTGACGAGGTTTGTGCTTAAGGATACAGCACTCATGATCATACGCCAAGTAAAGAACCTGACCCAGACAGGCACTGTCAAAGAACTCACCTGCGCCTACAAGGAACTCTGTCTTTGTGCCCCATCCAACATGGCTTTTAACACTCCAGCTACACACCTCATGTACTACGATGCTCTCAAGTTGCACATGATGAGACATGTGAACCTGGACCAAGTTACCAACCTGCAAAGCCTGTACTGCAAAGCAGAAAAAGTGGAACAAACATCCAATGCTCTACACAAGGCACAGACTGAAGACAAGAAAGGTCCAAGGACTCCCATCCAAGCAGGCGCTCCTCTCAACCACCCCCTGGAGGCAACGGCAACAACAATAACCACAAACCCACGGGTTCAAATGGGAATGGAAATGGGAATAACGGCCAGTCAAATTATACCCACTTTTGTATAACCTCCACCCAAGGCAACCAGGATGAGGGAAAAGCCCAGGGAGAGCACTAAGCAAGCCAAGCTCTCTCCATGCAACTCCTGACTTGCCCAACAATGAATACCGGCCCAAGGACGTGGACCAATGCCCAATGATCCAAGTGCCCTTGGAAGACCCCAGTACTATACACCATTGTCAGACATCCCAATAAAAGATGTCTTACCCTTTCCGCTTTGACAGTTACACAGGCTCAGCTCTCTTGGACTCGGACGCAGATCAAACCTTATTCAACAGCAGCTTTGTGGATAAATTCAAGCTGACCACTAATCCTTTGCGGATTAAGAACATGGTCCTGGCTGATGAACACCACATTGCCGTGACAAAGGAAACTGCCCCCTTCTCTGTCATGCTTGAGAACCTCCACTCCACCATCCAAGGTCCCGTCATTGACTTCCCTAAGTTTGACATTGTACTGGGGCTGGACTGGTTACAGAGAAACAACCCCCACATGGACTGGGCAACCTCAGTGTTGACCATCAAGCGTGAAGGTGTCAATCACCAAATCTACCCGGACTCTGTAGACCAACTTCTACAAGACCACGTCTTTGTACACATCACAAAGACCTTGGTTTAGAAGAAAAACCTGAAAACAATTGACTGGGACTTCTGCCAGTATGAAATCATACACTTCAAGGACCACCAGGACACCTCCATGCCACAAGATTGCAACATTGTGGCCTGTCACCCAGAAATCTTTAAGGAGGCATTACTTGGGCTACCCCCTGAGAAACACATCCAACACTCTATCCAACTCAAGGGGGCTGTACCCAAGGCACGCCCCATTTACAGGCTGACCCCAAACAAGGACAACGCCCTGCATGCCTATCTCAAGGAGGCATTAGAAAAAGGACTTATCCGCCTCTCACAGTCTCCCTTTGGGGCCGCCATATTCTTTGTGGCTAAAAAGGACTATACCTTACGCCTGGTCACAGACTACTGCGCCTAAAACAAAGTCACCATTAAGAATTTTTACCCATTACCATTAATTGATGATCTCTTTGAGACCTTGGGAGGTGCCTCCATCTTCTCCAAGATTGATCTAACTGCAGGCTACAACCAGATTTGTATCAAGGAGGAAGACATCCCAAAGACAGCCTTCTGCACCAATTACGGTTCCTACAAATGTGTGGTACTCAACTTTGGCATGACCAATGCCCCGTCCACCTTTGTAACCTTCATGAACAAAGTGTTTGCACCACACATAGGCAAACACGCCCTAGTGTACCTGGACAATATTATTGTCTACAGCCCCTTGGTGGAACAGCATCACAAAGACCTGAAGGAAGTCTTTGAAACCCTGGCACAACACAAACTGTTGACCAAGCCCTCCAAATGCCAGTTCTTCCAAGAGCAACTACCCTTCTTGGGACACTTAGTCTCAAAAGACGGCATCAAACCCAACAGTCAGAAGATACAAGCCATCTGCAAAATGCCACCTCCCAAGGACAAATCAGAACTACGCACTTTCTTGGGAATGGTGGCCTATGTACAACGTTTCATACCTGACTGCTGCGTCTTGACCGCCCACTTGTCTGCCATAACAGGTGCCAAGTCCTTGTTTGTATGGACCCCCCAACGTGCCCTCTGCTTTAGACATCTCAAGGAAAAGCTCACGACAGCGCCCATCTTACAATATCCCAAACGGGACGGCAAGTACCAGTGGAAACCGACGCTTCAGATGCATCCATTTGGGGAGTACCACAAATTAAGAATAATGATGGTGATTTCCTGCCCGTAGCCTACAAGTCACGCAAGCTGACAGATGGCGAGTGTAGATACCCTATCCACGACAAAGAACTACTTGCCATTGTACACTGCCTAGTCAAATGGCGCTGTTACCTGGAACGGCAGGAAGAATTCACAGCACTAACCAAAAAATAAATTGCTCATCTACTTCAAGACACAAGCAAACCTGTCACGCCGCCAAGCGCGGTGGATGAAAATCTTAGAAAGGTTTAACATGCTCATCCAGTATAAGCCCGGGGCCAAGCTTGCCATGGCAGACACCCTGTCCCGTCTGTATGTCCACGCTTCTAGGGGAGAGAATGGGCTTAACCCAGACTGGCCTCTCCTAGTGCTCCGTACAAAAGACAAAGGGTTTCCTCCAGGCATTTCCAATATCACCAAAGAAAAAGTCATCAAGAATGAACACCTCTTTGCTGATGTATATGGAACCCTTCACAGAAAGATATTAGATGGCACAACCATTCCCTACATTCCCACACATCAACGAGTTGATACCATTCTTTGCTACCACAGAGATCTTGGACATACTAAGAGCCAAAATCTATATGAATTCCTAAAACATAAAGCCTGGTGGCCAACCTTATACCGCAATGTCTAGGAAGTGCTAGAACAGTGTGAGGTCTGCAAAAAGTTTGCCAGAAGCAAAACCCTGCCTAATTCTGTACTCCCCATTCAAACCCAACTACCGTTCAAAGTATGGGCTCTTGACATTGTGGGCCCCATGCCAGGAAAGCACAACAACAAAAAATACATCATCACAGCCATCAATTTTGCGACAAGGTGGCCAGTAGCCCAAGCGGTGAAAACACATACCGGTAACAATGTCTGACAATTCATTGGCAAGGGAATAATCAGCAGGTTCAGAAAGCCAGAACTCCTGATAACCAATGGGGGCAAAGAATTGACCTCTAAAAACACCAACGTGTACCTCGCCAAAAATGGGGTCAAACACACTGTCACTACACCATACCATCCACAGGTCAATGAACGCATAGAGCGGCTTAATGGTAGCCTCGTGCAAGCCCTAGCCAAACTCACCGCCAGGAGACCTGAAACTGGTATAAGCAGCTACCAACTGCATTACTTATGTGCCAAACCCAAGTGAACAGATCCACCGGGAAAAGCCTGTTTGAACTGGTATACAGCACACAGCCTAATATAATTCAAGCATTGACAGGACCCAAACTGGAAATCCCAAGTCAAGTCCCCCTTGTTCTGATCCTCAAGTAATAGAGGCCAAAAGCAAACAAGCAGCCAAAGAAAAGGAACACTTACAAAAGACCTTTGTTCCCATCTGTCAAAGACATGAAGTTGGGGACAAAGTCTGGGTCATGAATGTTGACAAAAGCAAACTACAACCCAAAAAAGTAGGACTAGCAATCATTCTAAAGGTAAACAACAATAACACTTACCTTGTGCAAGGGCTCAGGAAACGCAAGCAAGACAAGACCTTACACCACAATTGCCTACAACCCTGCAAAGTAAGACAGAAACAACAAGAAACCGCCCTGCCTGCCACCAAACAACAACTAGTTCAATATGGCGCCCGGGCTCCTGACAATCTCCCTGACAACCTGCCTCCAGAGGAGGCCAACTTTCAGCTGGGTGTGTGTGTCAAAACCGCAGGCTCAACCTGCCAGCAAGGTTCCAACCAAGCAGGTTTGTGACCTGCAATCTGATTACCTGGTAACTCAAAGCCAGACTAGGAAGTTGACTCAGATTACCAAATCCATCAACATGAACAGACAATGATCCTTCACGGTGGATATCTCAATTTGGCGCTTGACTTATTATCAGGATCAAGCCACCCCCTCTTCCATTCAGCCGTGTGATCACCAATCATGTTCCTACTATCTATTGACTCACAATAGCTATATAGTCATTATCTTGCAATAAAGATTATTATCTATTTTTAAATATTTTTCTCTGTTAACTCTGCTAAAAAAGCACAGTTACAACACTCTACAGGTTAGTCACTTGATCCAGGTTGACATTTCTCATCACATGCAACTTGAGGGCATTGTAGTACATGAGATGGGTAGCTGGGGTGTCAAAAGCCATATCTGAGGGTGCACATAGTTGGAGTTCTTTGTATGCTTGGGTGAGCTCCTCAACTATGCCAGTCTGGGTCAAGTTCTTCACTTGACATATGATCATGAGAGTGATGGCATTCATTATGAATCTTGCTAAGAAGTCCCGCTTAAAGGTGTCCCAGTCTTTCTCAGTGTGGTCTTCATGCCATTTTTTGCACCATGTACCTGTGTTGTGTGTGAGGCAGATAGATTTCTCCACAATCCAGAATCTTTGTGTGCATTTCATTTGTGCCAGTTTGTTCTGTGCCAATTTTATCCATGCTATGGCATTGTTGTTGTTGGCTCCAGAAAATGACTTCAAGGCAGCACTGCACAGGCTTTGGGCACATGAGCGGACATTATGCTTTTGTCTGTCACTCAAGGGGTGGCAGTAGGTGCTTGAAAGAACCCTTGCACTGATAGGGAGTTAAAGGGGAACCAGCATAACCATGTTTTGGTATATTAAAAAACCTTCTGGTTTTTTGGTACCTGGAGTGTAGGGTGTCTGTAATAAATCCAACTGATAAATTCAGATCCAAAAACCCTCTATTAAATAACAGTTTTTTTACTTTTCTGTTCTTCATCCAATTATATTCCTCCTTCTATATTAATTATTAACTTTTTATATTTTTTCCTAAATACCTACCATGATAGCTCCCTGAGATTTATCTTGGTTTTCTAAAAAACTATAATAAAAGAGTAAAAATGACAAAAAACCCCAGTTTGGGATAAAAATCAATATTCTGAAATTTGTTTTTAAATTTTAAAAAAAAATTATGCAGAATTATTTTCTCTTGTTGTTTGATGAAATGCTTCAGCTAAGCTTTTCCCAGATTATTTTACTCTCATTTGCAATTCTTCTGACCTTATCCAATAGTTACTAGAGCCTGTGGTCATCTCCCGCCCGTAACCGGTTCATGTTGGCTATGGTCTTTGTGGTTTGGGGCCCAACCTGGTCCACCTTTCCAAGTGCCTTTGTGGCAAGTTGGAGCACAGGTACCATTTGTATCAGTGTCTAGTCTACAGGGAGTCCTAACATTATTATTTTGTAGATTTTTTGACTGCGGCAAGTACAGGCAACAGGCAGAATTTTGAGGGGAAAAGTAGGATATAAAACCTACTTACGCTACTGTTGCAACATCTACAATTACTCCCTCTTGGGGAATCAATTCCCTAAGTGACTTGCCAAATGATTCCCCAACTGATCACTAATTTGGTGGCATTACTATCATTCAACTATCTATTAAGGGATCAAACATTTTGAATTCTAAGCAGAACACAACTTGGACAAGCCTTGTGACTTAAGAGGAACAATCACTTGGATAAGCCCCATGACTACCATGATGTACATGGACAGTATGTGGCTTCTTATGATACTATATAATACTCTAAACTCATATCTAATAAATTATCATTCTCTTCTTAAGTTTCCCCTTTATTTATTTATTATACTTCCCAGAAGTATATACACAACAGTGGTAGCACAAGTAGGTTATCCACACCTAAGCAACTTAAAAGAAATTTTCCTCCCAATAAAAGAATCCAGAAGATGGCACTCCCCACAGGCTGGAGAGACTATGAAGAAGGACAGGAAGTCCCTACAGATTTCATTATCTTCAACAACGTCCTTGTCCCTACCAAACAGTATAAACTCCTCAATAATTGTGGGATCCTGAACCCACTTCCAACTCCTATCCTGCAGACAACTGAAATATCCAATATTATATTACATTGCTTATACTCAGAAGAGATAGGAAAATTTGAAGGATTACGCCAAGAGAGCACCAAAATCTGGATCCAAAGTACACAAAACAAGTCTACACAAGTGGGTTATCTCCCCAGACTCTGGGCCAGCAAGATTGCCCTACATGTCACAGGGGCTGCCTCACGCTTTGTAAGCAAATGGGTTGACCAGCACCCTGATCACAGTGAAGACTGGGATATGTTCAAATCTGCCTTCCTCAAAATGTTTGCCATAGAAGACTCCAACATGGTGATAATGAAAGAACTCAGAACTTTTAAAAGACAGGAACAATCAAGGAGTACATTGCAGCCCACAAAGACCTTTGTGACTGAGCTCCAACACCATTAACCTTAACAAAGCCAAACCAAGATTAGACTTCTACAATGGTCTCTCCACACACATTAGACATCAATTCAACATGATATACTGAAAAACCTTCAGGATGATTACTTAGAAGTAAAATAGCCTGCACAGAAATCTTACAAACTACATGTAAAAAACTAACAGAGGGAAAGTCCCACAGCAAAGAAGGACCCTCAACCTAACAAGCAGAACAACCAAGCCAATAACCCCATCCTCAAAACAGAAATCACACTTCTCAAGTTAATCAAGTGAGCACTGATAACACCAACAAGGAGGGAAAAGCTCAGGGGAGTGCTTAGACAATCTGCCCTCCCCCACTTTAAAAGACTTGTACAGGTACCAATATGTGGACTCAATCACCATGATCCAAGTATCCTCTAGCAATCCTCTACTGCTTGCCGCCCAGACAGGAAATAAGTTCCTCAATTATCCTTTCTTCTTTCACATATATCAGGGCACAGCACTATTTGACACTGGAGCAGACCAATCCCTTATCAACAAGAAATTGCTAACCTCATGAAACTACCCACAGTCTTAAGCAATATCAAGAGAGTTATCACGGCAGATAATAGAAGTACACCGGTCACTAAAGAAGCAAGACCTTTCTGCAGCCAAATAAGAGACTTGCAAACTAAAATTAGTGGCCCAATCATACCAATCCCCAATTATGATGTTATACTTGGCCTAGCTGGATGAGAAAGACCAAACCTGTAAAGTCACTCCCCATTTAGCCTTGGATAGGACAATCTTCCCGCATCACACCAAAAAATCTACTCAAAAGCCAGCCAAGCCTCTTAATTTGCATGAGGATTTAGCCCACATAGTGGATGAGAGATTTGTGTTGGCATAACCTTCCCAGGCGGTAAATATTAAGTGCTGAACTCTGTTCCAACTTGGGAGAAATCTCTGATTAATTTGCACTACCTTTTGACTTGGGCTTATCTGCACTTAAAATTAATTAAGTCCAAATAATCAGGTCGCACTACTGCTAAATCATCAAGTCCTAATACAACTGGATTGAATGCTGACCTTAACCATCCCATTGAGATCAGCCAATCAGAGGGAAAGTTGGAAATTAGTGAGAAACACTCCAATCTATTGAATTTCTCTCTGCATAATTTCTCATCAGGACAATCAAATCCAGTCTCTGAGTCAGGTGACTCCTGAATCTCAATTCTGTCCCTTAAAGCAAGACAGGGGCCTTTTGGTCCCCTGCTTGCTCATTCTTTCAAAATTAAAGCTCACAACTTTTCAAACTATTCATAGTTGATTTTAGGGGCTTTTTTCTGTCTTTGTATTACCCCTGGCATTGTTAGTATTTAAAATTGCTAGTCTTTACCTTCCCCGTGCTTCTTGAGTCTGCAGCATTGCTTTCAAAGTTGCTAGAGTTAAAGTTATAGTTAATCTTTACGCTTAACTCTTAAGCTTTCAAAATCTAAGTTTGAATCTTGAAATTAGTACTGTAAATTCAGAACCTGAACGTAAAAATGCAGGATTGTCAAATCCTTGGTCCAAATTTCAAATCACTTTTGCGGGCAACTCAGCTGAGTGAAAAATAAAATATTTAATAAAATCAACCATTTATTTTGATTTTTTTGGTTTATTTAAATTGGCAAACTTCAAATCCCTTGAGCAGATAACTCAACTAACAAAAGACAAACCCAGAAAACAAATGCAGGATACATGAATCAGAAATGCGGGATTCTAATGTACAATTTGAGATTTCCTGTATTTCAATCAAATCATAGACATTATGTAAAAATTAACAAATCTGAAATTGCGGGATTGTCAAATCTAAGAACCAAATTTCAAATCATAATTGCAAGGAATTTGAAATAAATATAATTTATGGGCATCTCAAAAAGGATGCCAAAGGATCTAGAGTGAATTTGTGCTGATTCTTTTAGAAATTGTAGTCATTCTCAAAAATCACCCTATTCCATTTTAGGACAGCTAAAATTTAGATGCTTGATTACAGTAGATTTTAAAAAACGCTAATAATAAAGTAGAATTATATTACAATCTATCTTATCACGTTGTCTTTCCTTTGGTGTGTTGATAATGTACTTGCAATTAATTGGACAGCTTCACCTCCAGTTGCCTTGGCAATAGGAAATCAAGCTATCCAATTAATTGCAAGCACATTATCACCACATCAAAGGAAAGACAACGTGATAATATAGATTGTAATATATAATTCTACTTTATTATTAGCATTTTTTAAAATCTACTGTAATCAAGTATCCTTAGTAGCAATACATGAATACATAGTTAGTAAACTAATGGTTTATCTTTTCCCCCTCTTCTTCTTCCTTGAAACTTTTAAACAATTTCTGCATCATCAGGAGGGTAGCTCATATATAATTATATGGTTTTATGGTTGCTATATTAGTGATTCAGAGTGCAGAATATTGCATCATTTCCAGTTTAGACAATTTTTCATTTCACATAATTTCATGTCTAAACATGGCTGTTGAGATTGGATTTTTCATTTGATTTTATCCAGAGTGGAGCTTCTTGATTTGGGTTGATTTGTCCTAGTTACTTACTGTACATTAAATTTGGATTCCAGTTCCCACAATTATTATTTGAGTTTACTAGTGGCATTCAAAAGTGATTTGAAATTTGGTTCTTGGGTTTTGACAATCCTGCAATTCCAAAAAAACATAGTAAACTTAATGAAAATGGTTGATGGATTTGAACGCTTCAAATCTGATTCCAGTTAATTCATTTCGTCCATTGGAAATATGCAGTTTGACTTGAACTTTGCAAAGTGTCTATGAGTTCCCGCATTTTTAAAAATTTAAATAAATACTCAAAAAATTCAATTTAATAATAAAAGGCTATCCCGCAAAAGTGATTCAAAAGTTGGACCAAGGATTTGACAATCCTGCATTTTTACGTTTAGGTTCTGAATTTACAGTATTAGAACCTTAATAAATACTTACTTAGAGTTTGATTTTGTTTTCTTTTTGCTCTGTTGTCTTCTCAACTTGCTATACACTTTAAACCAAGTCAATTGCTCTTTGACAAAGCGTAAAGCTTGTGGAAGTTGTTTGTCTCTTGCCAAGCTATACCCACAGGCTCCTTGTACACAGGTTTTCCTTGCTTTTATTTGTTCAGATAAGATTGCAACGTTTTTATCTTGCTTGTGCCTGACCTATAGAAATAAATGCTGGCCTCCTTTTTAAAGTTTTTATCCTTTACCCTGGCCCCAGCCTTGGTAATGATTTGGACCACCTACCTAGAGCTCTGGAGTTGTGTCACCCATTTGTTTCACTGTGTAGGGACCAACCCAAGCCAATTTGCGCATATGTTTGAGAACCTCCCTGGATGCACCCAGGACATTCTAGCCACTAGTGAGAACATGGTAAGAAGCCTCACCTGCAACAACCTCAAGTTTCCCACCCTCAAACCACCTCCCCTCTACATCCCCAAGTTTGGTACATTTGGTTCCCCCCTCTGAGGATCTGGTTACCCCAGATCAAGGAGAAGAATTGGACACCCAAGGGCACACCCCCAAGCGCGCTACCTGGCTGTTTGGCAGGATGATTTTGATGGATTTGGACTGTTACTTCCCCTGACTCTCTGCTGTGTCCTCCCTGTTGTCAAAACCGCAGGCTCAACCCGCCAGCAAGGTTCCAATCAAGCGGGTTTGTGACTTGCAATCTGATTACCTGGTCACTTGAAGCCAGACTAGGAAGTTGACTTGGATTACCAAATCCATCAACATGAACAGACAATGATCCTTCACAGTGGATAACTCAATTTGGCACTTGACTCATTAGCAGGATCAAGCCACCCCCTTCTGCCATCCAACCGTGTGATCACCAATCATGTTCCTGCTATCCATTGATTCACAATAGCTATATAATCATAATCTCACAATAAAGATTATTATCTATCTTCTAAATATTTTTCCCTGTGGAACTCTGCTAAAACAGCACAGTTACAACATTGGTAGCACAGGTAGGTTCTCCATCCTACCTTATCTTGAAAAATTCCACCTGTTACCCACACACGCCACGGCCAATAAATCTTTGACAGAATTATGTCTGGCCTCCTGCCCGGCTGGACACCATATGCTCCTGGTACCAAGATACCTGATGGTTTTGTCCTCTACCAAAACACGGTGATTCCGCTACCCCCTTCAACGCCCTGTCCGCCCAAGGGTTCTTTCAGGCGCCCTCCTTGGTGCCACAACCAGCAGAAAAAACCACCATGCCCGCCTATGTTGCACAAAGACTTTGCAGCGCCGCCTTGGAGCCCTTTGCAGGGGCCAACATTGACAATGCTGCCGCATGGATCCAGTCCTCCCAAAGCAAGCTGGCTCAGATGGAATGCCCACAGCAATTTTGGATTGCGGAGATTTCCATTTGTCAGACCCACATTGCTAGCACCTGATGCAACAAGTGGCACAAAGAGCACACTGACAAGAATTGGGACACCTTTAAACAGGACTTCTTGGCAAGATTTGTGCTTAAGGATACAGCACTCATGATCATACACCAAGTAAAGAACCTAACCCAGACAGGCACTGTGAAGGAACTTACCCGCGCCTACAAGGAACTCCGTCTCCGTGCCCCATCCAATATGGCCTTTGACACCCCAGCCACACACCTCATGTACTACAACGCTCTCAAGTTGCACATAATATGACATGTGAACCTGGACCAGGTTACCAACCTGCAAAGCCTGTACTGTGAAGCAGAAAAAGCAGAACAAACGTCCAATGCTCTGCACAAGGCACAGACTGGGAAACAAGAAAGACCCAAGGACTCACATTCAAGCGGGCACTCCTCTTGGCCACCTCCTTGAGGCAACGGTAACAACAATAACCACAAGCCCACAAACTTGAATGAAAATGGGAATGGGAATAACAGCCAATCAAATCGTACCTATTTCTGTGTCACCGCCACCCAAGGCAACCAAGATGAGGGAAAAGCCCGGGGAGAGCACTAAGCAAGCCAAGCTCTTCCCACGCAACTCCTGACTTGCCCAACAATGAATACTGACCCAAGGACGTGGACCAATGCCCAATGATCCAAGTGCCCTCAGAAGACCCGGTACTGTACACCATTGCCAGACATTCCAATAAATTGATGTCTTACCCTTTCTGTCTTTGCAGTTAAACAGGATCAGCACTATTGGACTTGAGCGCAGATTGAACTTTAGTCAACAGCAGCTTTGTGATCAAATTCAAGCTGGCCACTAATCCTTTGCGGATTAAAATGTGGTCCTGGCTGATGAACATTACATTGCTGTAACAAAAGAAACTTCTCCCTTCTCCGTCATGCTTGAGAACCTCTACTCCACCATCCAAGGTCCCGTCATGGACTTCCCTAAGTTTGACATTGTACTGTGACTAGACTAGTTACGGAGAAACAACCCTTACGTGGACTGGGCAACCTCAATGCTGACCATCAAGCGTGAAGGTGTCAACCACCAAATCTACCCAGACTCTGTAGACAACTCTTATGTGACCATGTCTTTGTACACATCACAGGGACCTTGGACAAGAAGGAGAACCTGAAAGCAATTGACTGGGACTCCTTCCAGTACACAATCATACACTTCAAGATCACCAGAGTACCTCCACACCGCAAGATTGCACATTGTGGCCTGGCACCCAGAAATCTTCAAGGAGGCATTACCTGGGCTACCCCCTGAGAAACACATCCAACACTCTATCCAACTCAAGGGGGCTGTACCCAAGGCACGCCCCATTTACAGGCTAACCCCAAACAAGGACACGCCCTGCGCGCCTATCTCAAGGAGGCATTGGAAAAAGGACTTATCTGCCCCTCACAGTCTCCCTTTGGGGCTGCTGTATTCTTTGTGGCTAAAAAGAACAGTACCTTACGCCTGGTCACAGACTACTGCGCCTTGAACAAAGTCAATATTAAAATCATTACCCATTACCACTGATTGACAATCTCTTTGACGCCTTGGGAGGAGCCTCTGTCTTCTCAAAGATAGATCTAACCGCAGATTACAACCAGATTTGCATCAAGGAGGAAGACATCCACAAGACAGCCTTCTGCACTAAGTCCGGTTCCTAAAAATGTGTGGTACTCAACTTTGGCATGACCAATGCCCCGTCCACCTTTGTAACCTTCATGAACAAAGTATTTGCGCCACACATAGCCAGACACGCCCTTGTGTACCTGGACAATATCATTGTCTGCAGCCCCTCAGTGGAACAACATCACAAAGACCAGGAGGAAGTCTTTGCAACCCTGGCACAACACAAACTGTTGGCCAAGCCCTCCAAATGCCAGTTCTTCCAAGAGCAACTACCCTTCTTGGGACACATAGTCTCAAAAGACGGCATCAAACCCAACAGTCAGAAGATACAAGCCATCTGCAAAATGCCACCTCCCAAGGACAAATCAGAACTCTGCATCTTCTTGGGAATGGTGGCCTATGTATGAAGCTTCATACCTGACTGTGGCGTCTTGACTGCCCCCTTGTCTGCCAAAACATGCGCCAAGTCCAAGTTTGTATGGACCCCCCAACGTGACCTCTGTTTTAGACGTCTCAAGAAAAAGCTCACAACAGCGCCCATCTTACAATATCCCAAACAGGACGGCAAGTACCAGATGGAAACTGGCGCTTTAGATGCATCCATTTGGGGAGTACCACAAATTAAGAATAGTGAGGTGATTTCCTGCCTGTAGCCTACAAGTTGCGCAAATTGACGGATGGCAAGTGTTGATACCCAATCCACGACAAAGAACTGTTGGTCATTGTACACTGCCTAGTCAAATGGAGCTGTTACCTGGAACAGCAGGAAGAATTCACAGCACTAACCAACCATAGGTCGCTCATCTATTTCAAGACACAAGCAAACCTGTCACACCACCAAGCGCAATGGATGGAAATCTTGGAAAGGTTTAACATGCTCATCCACTATAAGCCCAGGGCCAAACTTGCCATGGCAGACGCCCTGTCCCGTCTGTATGTCTGCGCTTCTAGGGGTGAAAATGGGCTCAACCCAGACTGGCCTCTCCTAGTGCTCCGTACAAAAGACAAAGGGTTCCCCACAGGCACAACCAATATCACCAGAGAAACAGTCATCAAGAATAAAGCCCCTCTTTGCTGACGTATACGGGACTCTTCACAGAAAAATGTTGGATGGTTCAACCATTCCCTACATTCTCATACATCAACAAGTCAATTACATATTTTGCTACCACAGAGATCTTGGGCATACTAAGAGCCAAAATCTATACAAATTCCTAAAACATAAAGCCTGGTGGCCAACCCTATACTGCAATGTCCAGGAAGTGTTAGAACAGTGTGAGGTCTGCAAAAAATGTGCCAGAAGCAAACCCCCGCCAAAATCTGTACTCCCCATTCAAACCTAACTACCGTTCAAGGTATGGGCTCTGGAAATTGTGGGCCCCATGCCAGGAAAGCACAACAACAAAAAATACATCATCACAGCCATCAATTTTGCGACAAGGTGGCCAGTAGCCCAAGCGGTGAAAACACATACCGGTAACAATGTCTGACAATTCATTGGCAAGGAAATAATCAGCAGGTTTGGAAAGCCAGAACTCCTGATAACCAATGGGGGCAAAGAATTGATCTCCAAAAACACCAATGTGTACCTCGCCAAAAATGGGGTCAAACACACTGTCACAACACCATACCACCCACAGGCCAATGGACGTGTGGAGCAGCTTAATGGTAGCCTTGTGCAAGCCCTAGCCAAACTCACTGCCGGGAGACCTGAAGACTGGTATAAGCAGCTACGACTGCATTACTTATGTGCCAAACCCAAGTGAACAGATCCACCGGGAAAAGCCCGTTTGAATTGGTATACAGCACATAGCCAAATATCATTCAAGCATTGACAGGACCCAAACCGGAAATCCCAAGTCAAGTCCCCCTTGTTCTGATCCTCAAGTAATAGAGGCCAACAGCAAACAAGCAGCCAAGGAAAAGAAACACTTACAAAAGACCTTCATCCCCATCTGTCAAAGACATGAAGTCAGGGACAAAGTCTGGGTTATGAATGTCAACAAAAGCAAACTATAACCCAAAAAAGTAGGACCAGCAATCATTCTAAAGGTAAACACAAATAACACTTACCTTGTGCAAGGGCTCAGGAAACGCAAGCAAGACAAGACGTTACACCACAACTGCCTACAACCTTGGAAAGCAAGACAGAAATAACAAGAAACTGCCCTGCTCGCCACCAAACAACAACTGGTTCAATATTCTGCCCGGGCTCCTGACAATCTCCCTGACGACCTGCCTCCAGAGGAGGCCAACCTTCAGCCGGGGGGGTGTTGAAACCACAGGCTTGACCCGCCAGCAAGGTTCCATTCAAGCGGGTTTGTGACCCGCAATCTGATTACCCGGTCACTCAAAGCCAGACTAGGAAGTTGACTTGGATTACAAAATCCATCAACATGAACAGATAATGATCCTTCACGGTGGATATCTCAATTTGGCGCTTGACTCATTAGCAGGATCAAGCCACCCCCTTCTGCCATCCAACCGTGTGATCACCAATCATGTTCCTGCTATCCATTGATTCACAATAGCTTTATAATCACTATCTCACAATAAAGATTATTATCTATATTCTAAATATTTTCCCCATGTAACTCTGCTTAAACAGCACAGTTACAACACTGTGGACGCCACTTCAAGCGGTAATACCAGTCTTACACTGGATAGTATCCTGGTGGGTCCTTTTCCCGGGATGGGAGCCAAACTTATTTAGTTTATCCCCCCTCTCTCACAAAACCTCATATTGACTGGGATAGTGCTACCCTCACCATACAACAGGTTGAGGTGCATCACCATGTGTATTCAACTCATCTTGATACACTTATGAGGGACCATGTATTTGTGAAAATTATGGAAACAGAAGAGGAAAAAGACAATAGCAAAATTGACTAGAACACTTGCACATATGAAATTATCCATTTTAAGAATACAGAAACCAGATGTGAAAAGGACTATATCCAAGATCAGCTTGTCAGTGAATTCCCTTCTGTCTTCCAAGAGACCTTTCCAGGACTATTGCCTGATTGGGGCATAAAGCAAAAAATTGACCTCAAAGGAAGTGTGCAAAAGTACGCCTCATTTATTGCCTAACATTATAAGAAGACAACATCCTAAATTCCTACCTAGACAAAGCACTTGAAAAGGGACGCATACAGCCTTCTAAATCTCCTTTTGGCGCAGCTGTCTTCTTCATAGCAAAGAAAGATGAAGGACTCTGTCTAGTCACAGACTAAAGAGCGCTCATTAAGGTCACAATTAAGAACAGGTATCCCCTGCCCCTGATTGATGACCCTTTTGACGCCCTAGGGGGTCCCAAGTATTCACAAAAATTGACTTTACAGTAGGTTACCACCAAACTTGCGTGAAACCAGAAGATATACCAAAAACAGCCTTCAGAACAAAATATGGTTCCTTTGAATGTGTGGTACTTAACTTTGACATTAAAAATATCCCAAGCACCTTTTTTAATATTTATGAATGAAGCTCTCAATGAACACATTGGGAAAAGAGCAATCATTTACTTGGACAACATAATCATCTACAGTCTAACTTTAACGCAACACTTGGAAAACATCTGCCTATTCCTCCACACCCTCAAGGAAACCCAACTCATTGCCAAACCTTCAAAATATTCATTCTTCTTGACTAAACTTCCATTCCTTGGTCACATTATCAGTAAGTACGGAATTAAACCAGACTCAGAAAAGATCTGAGCCATAATCAACTTGCCAGCACCGCAAAATAAGAGTGAACTGTGTACATTCCTAGGCATAGTACCCTATGTCAGAAGATCTATTCCTGACAGGGGTACCTTGACTGATCCCTTATCCGCAATCACAGGCTAGAATACCAAATTCATATGGACACTTCTAAGAGACTAGTATTTCCAACAACTAAAAGAGCGCATGGTCACCACCCCATCTTACAATATCCAAACTGTGAAGGAATATACAAACTGGAAACCAACTCATCTGATTACACAATAGAAGGAGTGCTCCAAATTCAAAATTCAGAAAAAATTTCCTCTTTGTAGCATATGAATCAATAAAACTGTCTTATGGTGAACAAAGATATCCAATACATGACAAGGAATTGGTAGCTATTGTGCACTGTCTCATGAAGTGGAGATGTTACCTGGAAGGTGCACAAATATTCAAAGTAGTAACCAATCACAATTCACTGATATTCTTCAAAACCCAATAAAACCTATCAAGAAGACAAGCTGAATGGATGAGCCTTATACAAAGGTACCCAATGACAATCAAATATAAGCCAGGCAAGGAAATGCTTACTGCAGACGCCCTATCAAGGCTATACTGTAAACATATCCTATGCACTGATGGGGACCCTGATTGGCCCATGTTAATCATGGGGAATCTCTAAGAGGGGTTCTCACCTGGCACACCAATGGACATCCAAGAGAAAGTTCTCAAGAACAAACACCTGTTCAAAAACATATATGGCACACTACACCAAATACTTCTAAGTGGTGACACTGTACCCTGCGTCCTGTCAACACAAAAGATTGACACAATCCTCTGATACCACAGAGATCTGGGACACACCCGTAGCAGGAACTTGCATGAATACCTCAAGACACACTACTGGTGGCCCAACATGCTGGACAATAATAAGGAAGTACTGGAGCAATGCAAAGTCTATGAAAATTACGCCCCAAACCAAAGCACTTCCCAAATCAGTAGTACCAGTATAAATCACACAAACTTTAAAAGTGTGGTCAATGGACATTGTAGGACCAATATCCGGCAATAACAAAGGCAAAAAGTACATTATAGCAGCTATCAACTATACAACCAGGTGGCCTGTATCACAAGCTACAAAAGAACACAAAGTCAATGATGTGAGACAATTTATTGGCAAAGAGATCATAGCTAAGTTTGGCAAGCCTGACCTTCTGATCACAGACAGAGGAACTAAACTTAAAGCCATCAACGCCAATGTCTACTTACCAAGAATAGAATAAAATACACCACTGCTGGTCACTGTTACATGCCAGCAAATGGAAGACTAGAACAGCTAAATAGTTCACTAGTAGAGGCCCTCAATAAGTTATCTTCCAACAATCCAAAAGCCTGGGTCAACATGTTATCAACAGCACTCATGGTGTGCAGAACTCAAGTCAACCGCAATAAGGCTAAAGCCCATACAAACTTGTCTATGGGCATAAGCCTGCCCTTGTTAGTACTACTGTAGGACCACGTTTACCTCTACCTAAGAAGGTGCCAGACAACAATGATCCTGATGTGCAGCGCACTAGTAAAGACCAAGAAGACAAGGAAAAGAAAAGGTTGAGAGAGAATCAGTTCCACTACAACAGGAACGCTTTCAAGTCAGGGACAAGATCTGGGTTGTTAACCACAACATGCACAAGTTGGACCCAGGATTACAAGGACCAGGCATTTTCATGGAAGTCAATACCAACAACACTTACCTTGTCAAAGGCATTGGCGCTCAAACAGAACTCAAATGTATGCATCATGATTGCCTTTGCCTATGTAAAGCAAAAACAGCACAACTTAACTTCCGGCACCCAGTACCTAATACCAAATTGGATCAATACCAAGCCCAAATCCCCAACACTCTCAAAAAAATTCCCAAGGTTCCACCTTCCAGCACCCCAGGGGGAAATGTTGCAACATCTACAATTACTCTCTCCCAGGGAATTAATTCCCCAGGTGACTTGCCAAATGATTCCCAAACTATTCATTAAGTTGGTGGTACTGTTATCATTTGGTCATCTATTACAGGGATCAACCATTTTTAAATCCTAAGCAGAACATAACTTGGACAAGCATTGTGACTTAAGAGGAAGAATCAATTGGATAAGCCACATGACTACCATGAGGTACATGGATGATATGTGGTGTCTCATGATACTATATAATACTCTAAACTCATATCTAATAAAGTATCATTATCTTCTTAATTTTCCCCTTTATTTTGTTTACTGTAGATTAAGAGCCTAAAGGTAAAAATGCGGGATTGTCAAAATCTTTTGCATGAACTCACCAACTTACTGGACTATCTTTATCCTTTTATATAAATAAGTAAGTTGTCCTGGGATGAAAATTACTCCATTAAGTTAGTGAGTTCACGCAAAAGATTTTGACAATCCCGCATTTCTACCTTTAGGTTCTGAATTTACAGTATTATACTTCCCAGAAGTATATACATGACACTACCAATGTTTTAACTGTGCTATTTTAGCAGAGTTCAAGGGGAAATATTGGAAACTAGATAACTATCTTTATTTGGAGATAGGGATTATATATTTGTTGTGAATCATCTTAAGAGGTCATTATTATGTAGATCATTCAGTTGGATGATGACAGAGGGTGGCTTGTTCCTGATAAAGGGACAGGCGCCAAATTGAGTCATCCACCAAATAGAATCATTTTTTGTTCATGTTGTTGCTTTTGGGAATTCAAATTGACTTCCTTGTTTGGGAACAGGTCACAGGGAAGCCAGATTGGGGTCACAAACCCACTTAGTTGGAATCTTTTTGGCAGGTCAATCCTGTTGTTTTGACAGTATCTTACTAGAAAATTTGAACAGACCAGGGGATCTGTTTCAAATATATTCTCAAGGGTAAATTCCTTGTATTCAGGCTTCAAAGGGTATTCCGTAAAGTGAATGGGACCAAAGGGAGCACTGGGCGGACAATCAACTGTGAGCAGAGGGACAGAAGGTCTGGAAGATCTTATGATGAACTGATAAATGGCAAGGAAAAAAATTGGGCAATAGGGGGAAACCAATGTCTCATTGTAAAGCCCCAGAAAATGAGGGAGTATTTTAGCAAGGTAGAGTACCAAGTTGGTGACTTGGAACCCTGTGAGTGCTGTCACAATGGGGTAGACTGACATCATCCATCTAAAGACCTTGACATGTATGTTAAATCTTCCAAAATTACCGGCAAAGTACGTAAGCACGTAGAATACAAAGGTGTATATTGCTACGTGCTGGGTGGAGCAGGGCAACACCAGCGTGGGCCAGGAGTATGTCTTGGAGGAGTTTAGCTGCGCAGGATCCTTGTAGAAGTACTAGTTGGGCGGTTTATTGTATGGCCCATGCTGGTGGGTGTGTTGGTGGCCCCCAATCCCAAAGCAAGCTGTGAGTACAGCTGAGAAGATCAAGTGGTTCATCTTCTGGTCCTGGGAAAGGGCAGACAAAGCTTAGTGTCTTAACTTTATGTAGAGTAAAAGTTCTGGTTTTGATTTATGTGATACTATTGAGGGGTAATTTCACTCAATGATAGCACAAAATACCATCAAGTGATTGAGATTTATTATATACTATCATCCTTAGTGGGGCATGAATAGTACAAAGCATTGGATAGGGAACCCCAAACACTTGGTGTTGCCTGGGATTCCCATTTGGGATTGGGATGGGAGTGGTTTGGCAGGCAATGGATTGTTATCCTTGGCATTGCATTGCATGGAATTAGATCATCTTCAGGCACATTTATGCATTTCAATTCAACTTTTGCAGTTGATGCATTAATTGTAATGTTGGGCTGCTTGTCAACCCCCTCCAAATTTGGTAATTCCAAATTTGGGCGGCAGTTCCCCCTCCATTAGGGTTTGGGGAAATTGCCTTTTTGGGTTTCCCCTTTTGGCAATTTCCCCATTTGGCGGCCTGGGTGGGGGACTGGCTGGCGGTGGTGGGTGGGTGGGCGGGGGCTGGCTGGCTGGCGGCGGCTGAGCGGCCTGTCCAAATTAAAAACTTTATTTTTAATTTGTGTTTTCTGGCCTCGGCTTCCTGTGGCAGTTTCCCCAATAAAGGGGAACTGCTGCCATTTTTTATTTTGTTTTTTTACCATTAATTGTACACAAAATATTATTCTGAGCCACAGTGTTGTCAGGAATATTCCTGACACTCATAACCTTTTATTTAAAAATAGCAATAAAGTCTTAGCGCAGGGTGTCTGGGTCTATATAGTACCCCAAAGCCAAACTTACATTTTTCTATCTGGGGATCATCACAAGATCAGGAAATCTGAGGTCGGATGACCAGGGCGCTTGAGTTTAGAAGCAGAAAAATGATACTGCTGCTGGGGCCCCACTCATTGGTTGTAATCTCAGGAAGGTTTGCTCAGCCCTTCTGTTCTTGAGCCATGGTCATGTGGACAGGCCTTAAGCCTGCGCTTTCCTCTGATAGTGGGTCTTGATTGGCAACTTGTAATGCCTTCATTCTCATGAAGTTAACCATAGGAATTTCTCTACCTCCAAAAGGCAAGTTGTCAGGCCTGTGACAGAAAGTGACAGATAGTAAGAAGAGGTCTCCAGGTGGTGGAGAATAACCACATAAATCCATATGAAGTTGATGCTTAACCACCACCAAATCTTAAAATACTGTTTGGTAAAATTTCCAAAAGAAACACTGGGGCTTAAAAAAATGATTAAACTCAACCAAAGGAGTCCCAGATATATAGCCTGCAAAATAATTAAAGTGTTTCAGTATAGAACTCTGGACATTGAGAAGACACAAATGTATCAGTTTTAGATTTAGCAGGAAAGACACCAATATTTAGAGGAATTGGAGTAATGTTAGGCCGCAATGACAACAAAGTACCCAAGGCAGGGCCCCATCTTCCAGTGATAATTCAACTCAAGATCAAGTTATACAGGATGCTGTGAAGTAGACCAACTACCAGATGCATTGTTAAAACAAAGTTAGGCCATGAGAATATTTAGTGTAAAGTCTTGCCCAATAAGGTGCAAGATTATATACTATACCGTGTAAAGCCTTTGGGTTTAGGTTTAAAAGGTAAAGAAAAGTGGGTACAGTTTGCAAAAGGACCTTTAGAAGGCCTGCTAAAAACTTATGATTTGATACAAAAGGTGTCATTAAGTTAACTAAACCTAAACAAACTACATAAAATAACATATTGAATGATAATTTATTAGTAACTAAAGGGATATCTGTTAGGGATCCAGTCTTGAGCAGCCGGCCCGTTATTTTCAGGGGTACTTGGGCTAATGTTTTTGCGGGCAATGCCCACCACAAGAGGGGAGCTAACTTTAAAAGGTAGGAGAAGGACTTCCCCACCCAGGACCATGGGCTGGCGGCCAGGATTATAGTATCAATTGCCCCTGTGAGGGTGATGTACACAATCCCAAACAGCTTGCTGGTATGGTTGGTTGGCAGGTCGGAGGAAGAGGCTGGCATTGGTTAGGGTGTTACAGGTGTTCCATATATATGTTGTAGGCCAGGAGATAGTTGAATTTTCCTCTAAATAGCTTGGGGGTAGAGAATATCCATGGGCCTTGGCGGTTGTATCTGATGGCAGATTGGATGCAGGCTAATGGGTCAAGTTTGATGATCTTCTCTGGTGTAGAGTCTTTATATTTGGGCTTTTTGGATATTTGGTAAAATGAACGGGCCCAAAGGGGACGCCAGGTGGACAGAAAACTGCAGTCAGAGGGGCAGGAGGGCCAGGAGATCTCAAACTGAATTGGTAGATAGCAAATACAAAATAAAGCAATAGCTGTATGAGCCAAAGTAATATAACCTTTATTTCAAAATTGCAATAAGTTTGGAGGGCAGGGTCCTTGAGTCTATATAGCTCCCCCCTCCAAACTTAACATTTTCCATGGGAGGTTTATCAGGGCAGTGGAAAGGCCAGAGCTGGGGGAATTGGGTCTAAAGGTAGCAAAATGGCGCTTGGCCCGGGAGTTCTTTCATTGGTTGTGACTCCCAATTTAGCTACTTGGTTATCTTGCTCTAGTGTTGTGGTCATGGGGTCAGGTTGCGGGCTGGTGCCTCTTCCTTGGGTTGGCTCTTGATTGATTGCTGGTGTAGACTTCAAGTTTATGAAGCTAATAGTTGCCAAATCAGTACCTTCATTAGGCGCTGTGATTAATCCTCCATTTGGTGTGATGATTTCTTTGGTTTGGCTCTTTTTACTGCATGGGTCAATATTTTCAGTATCAGCTTGTGGGGGCTTGATCCCATAAAAATGCGGGTGGGTGTTCCCGCAGTCCACAGGCCTGGCGGCCCAAAGGAATCCAGGGTCTGGGTTTGATTCCTGCTCCTGGGCCCGGGTTTCCAGAGAGGAAGAATTGTCAATCATGACAATATCTACATTGGGATATTCCCCATGGGAGTATCTTAACATAAAGGTAGAGGAATTATCCCTAAAATAAAAAAAGGTGACAACAAGCCAACTGCTTGTTGTATGGCTATCTCTATTCTAATTATCCTAGCTATTAAAACACTAGCAAATTAGAAAAAAATTGAGATCTGTCTAGGAATGTATTTACTATTACTTTAAAGGTAAATTTCAAAACTATGACTAAAAATATAACTTTGAATTTTAAAAGGTTTAAAGATTGAAAAGTAAGTTTAAAAGATTGAAGGAAAAAACCTGGAGATTGTGATTTAGGAAAAAATCACTTAGAATTTCAGCTCAAAAGCTTACTATTCTAACTCCTTTATTTATAGATAAAAAAACCAAGTCCTGGTGAAGATCTTCAGGGCAAAGGAAAGGAGTTTCTTAGCAGGTGGGCTTTGATAAACAAGGAGAAACACATAGTGGTTTGAGAATACTTCTGGTAAACTGTAAGCCAAGATCTATATACTGCAGGCAGAGAAGACGGCAGTTGCGTAAGCAGTAGAAAAAGAAAATTAAAATCTTATTTTTAAAATAGGGACTATATAAAAATATAATAAGGAAACCATGCATGAATGTTACAAAAGTGTTGTAACTGTGCTGTTTTAGCAGAGTTACAGGGGGGAAAATATTTAGAAGATAGATAATAATCTTTATTGTGAGATAGTGATTATATAGCTATTGTGAATCAATGGATAGCAGGAACATGATTGGTGATCACACGGCTGGATGGGAAAAGGAGTGGCTTGATCCTGCTAATGAGTCAAGCGCCAAATAAAGGTATCCACTGTGAGGGATCATCATTTGTTCATGTTGAATGATTTGGTAATCCAAGTTGACTTCCTGGTCTGGCTTTGAGTGACCAGGTAATCAGATTGCGGGTCACAAACCTGCTTGGTTGGAACCTTGCTGGCAGGTTGAGCCTGCGGTTTTGACACACACACCCAGCTGAAAGTTGGCCTCCTCTGGAGGCAGGTTGTCAGGGAGATTGTCAGGAGCCCGGGCGCCTTATTGAACCAGTTGTTGTTTGGTGGCAGGCAGGGCAGTTTCTTATTGTTTCTGTCTTGCTTTCCAAGGTTGTAGGCGGTTGTGGTGTAACATCTTGTCTTGCTTGCGTTTCACAAGCCCTTGCACAAGGTAAGTGTTATTGTTGTTTACCTTTATAATGATCACTGGCCCTACTTTTTTGGGTTGTAGTTTGCTTTTGTCGACATTCATAACCCAGACTTTGTCCCTGACTTCATGTCTTTGACAGATGAGGATGAAGGTCTTTTGCAAGCGTTCCTTTTCTTTGGCTGCTTGTTTGCTGTTGGCCTCTATTACTTGAGGATCAGAACGAGGGGGACTTGACTTGGAATTTCCTATTTGGGTCCTGTCAATGCTTGAATTATATTAGGCTGTGTGCCGTATACCAGTTCAAACAGGCTTTTCCCTGTGGATCTGTTCACTTGGGTTTGGCACACAAGTAACACAGTCGGTAGCTGCTTATACCAGTCTTCAGGTCTCCCGGCAGTGAGTTTGGCTAGGGCTTGCACAAGGCTATCATTAAGCCAATCTACGCGTCCATTGGCCTGTAGATGGTATGGTGTAGTGACAGTGTGTTTGACCCCATTTTTGGCAAGGTACACGTTGGTGTTTTTGGAGGTCAATTCTTTGCCCCCATTGGTTATCAGGAGTTCTGGCTTTCCAAACCTGCTGATTATTTCCTTGCCAATGAATTGTCAGACATTGTTACCGGTATGTGTTTTCACCGCTTGGGCTACTGGCCACCTTGTCGCAAAATTGATGGCTGTGATGATGTATTTTTTGTTGTTGTGCTTTCCTGGCATGGGGCCCACAATTTCCAGAGCCCATACCTTGAACGGTAGTTAGGTTTGAATAGGGAGTACAGATTTTGGCGGGGTTTGCTTCTGGCACATTTTTTGCAGACCTCACACTGTTCTAACACTTCCTGGACATTGCAGTATAAGGTTGGCGACCAGGCTTTATGTTTTAGGAATTTGTATAGATTTTGGCTCTTAGTGTGTCCAAGATCTCTGTGGTAGCAAAGAATGGTATCAACTCGTTGATGTGTGGGAATGTAGGGAATGGTTGTGCCATCCGACATCTTTCTGTGAAGAGTCCTGTATACGTCAGCAAAGAGGTGCTCATTCTTGATGACCATTTCTTTGATGATATTGGTTGTGCCTGCGGGGAACTCTTTGTCTTTTTTACAGAGCACTAGGAGAGGCCAGTCTGGGTTAAGCCCATTTTTACCCCTAGAAGCGCAGACATACAGGCAGGACAGGGCGTCAGCCATGGCAAGTTTGGCCCTGGACTTATATTGGATGAGCATGTTAAACCTTTCTAAGATTTCCATCCACTGCGCTTGGTGGCGTGACAAGTTTGCCTGTGTCTTGAAATAGATGAGTGACTTATGATTGGTTAGTGCTGTGAATTCATCCTGCTGTTCCAGGTAACAGCGTCATTTGACTAGGCAGTGTACAATGGTCAGTAGTTCTTTGTTGTGGATAGGGTATTGACACTTGTCATCTGTCAGCTTGCGCAACTTGTAGGATGCGGGCAGGAAATCACCATCACTATTCTTAATTCATAGTACCCCCCAATGGATGCATCTGAAGCGTTGGTTTCCATCTGGTACTCCCTGTCTTGTTTGGGGTATTGTAAGATGGGCACTGTCGTGAGCTTTTTCTTGAGACGTCTAAAACAGAGGTCACATTGGGGGGTCCATACAAACTTGGACTTGGTGCCTGTTATGGCAGACAAGGGGGCGGTCAAGACGCTGCAGTTGGGTATGAAGCGTTGTACATAGGCTACCATTCCCAAGAAGGTGTGGATTTCTGATTTGTCCTTGGGAGGTGGCATTTTGCAGATGGCTTGTATCTTCTGACTGTCGGGTTTGATGCCGTCTTTTGAGACTAAGTGTCCCAAGAAGGGTAGTTGCTCTTGGAAGAACTGGCATTTGGAGGGCTTGGTCAACAGTTTGTGTTGTGCCAGGGTTTCAAAGACTTCCTCCAGGTCTTTGTGATGCTGTTCCACCAAGGGGCTGTAGACAATGATATATTCCAGGTACACAAGGGCGTGTTTGCCTATGTGTGGCGCAAACACTTTGTTCATGCTTGTTACAAAGGTAGACGGGGCATTGGTCATGCCAAAGTTGAGTACTACGCATTCATAGGAGCCGTACTTAGTGTGGAAGGCTGTCTTAGGGATGTCTTCCTCCTTGATGCAGATCTGGTTGTAGCCCTCGGTTAGATCAATCTTGGAGAAGACGGAGGCTCCTCCCAAGGCGTCAAAGAGATTGTCAATTAGTGGTAAGGGGTAATGATTCTTGATGGTGACTTTGTTCAAGGCGCGGTAGTCTGTGACCAGGTGTATGGTACTGTCCTTTTTAGCCACAAAGAATACAGCGGCCCCAAAAAGAGACTGTGAGGGGCGGATAAGTCCTTTTTCCAGTGCTTCCTTGAGATAGGCGCGTAGGGCGTTGTCCTTGTTTGGGGTTAGTTGATAGATGGGACGTGCCTTGGGTACAGCCCCCTTGAGTTGGATCAAGTGCTGGATGTATTTCTCAGGGGATAGTCCAGGTAACGCCTCCTTGAAGATTTCTGGGTGCCGGGCTACAATGTTGCAATCTTGCAGTGTGGAGGTGTCCTGGTGGTCCTTGAAGTGTATGGTTTCATACTGGCAGGAATCCCAGTCAATTGCTTTCAGGTTTTCTTTCTTGTCCAAAGTCTCTGTGATGCTTACAAAGACATGATTGCGTAGGAATTGGTCTGCAGAGTCCAGGTAGATCTGGTGGTTGACACCTTTGCGCTTGATGGTCAACACTGTGGTTGCCCAGTCCATGTGGGGGTTGTTTTTCCGTAACCAGTCTAGTCCCAGTACAATGTCAAACTTAGGGAAGTCAATGACAGGACCTTGGATGGTGGAGTGGAGGCTCTCAATCATGATGGAGAAGGGAGCAGTTTCTTTTGTCACAGCAATGTGATGTTCATCAGCCAGGACCATGTTTTTAATCCGCAAAGGATTAGTGGCCAGCTTGAATTTATCCACAAAGCTGCTGTTGACTAAGGTTCAATCTGCGCCCAAGTCTAAGAGTGCTGAGCCTGTGTAACTGCAAAAGCAGAAAGGGTAAGACATCAATTTATTGGGATGTCTGGCAATGGTGTACAGTACCGGGTCTTCTGAGGGCACTTGGATCATTGGGCATTGGTCCACGTCCTTGGGTCAGTATTCATTGCTGGGCAAGTCAGGAGCTGCGTGGGGAGAGCTTGGCTTGCTTGGTGCTCTCCCCAGGCTTTTCCCTCATCTTGGTTGCCTATGGTGGCGGTGACACGGGAATGGGTATGATTTGATTTGCCGTTATCCCATTCCCATTCCCATTCAAACCCGTGGGTTTGTGGTTGTTGTTGTTGCCGTTACCTCCAGGAGGTGGTTGCAAGGAGAGCCCACTTGAATGTGAGTCCTTGGGTCTCTCTTGTTTCCCAATCTGTGCTGTGTGCAGAGCATTGGAGGTTTGTTCCGCTTATTCTGCTTCACAGTACAGGCTTTGTAGGTTGGTAACTTGGTCCAGGCTCACATGTCTCAACACGTGCAACTTGAGAGCGTCATAGTACATGAGGTGTGTTGCTGGGGAGTCAAAGGCTATGTTGGATGGGGCACAGAGACGGAGTTCCTTGTGGGCGCGGGTGAGTTCTTTAATGGTGCCTGTCTGGGTTAGGTTCTTTACTTGGCGTATGATCATAAGTGCTGTATCCTTAAGCACAAATCTTGCCAAGAAGTCCTGTTTGAAGGTGTCCCAGTTCTTGTCTGTGTGTTCTTTGTGCCATTTGTCACACCAGGTGCCAGCGTCATGGGTCAGACAAATGGAAATCTCCGCAATCCAAAACCGTTGTGGGCACTTCATCTAAGCCAACCTGCTTTGGGCGGACTGAATCCATGCGGCAGCATTGTTGTTGTTGGCCCCTGCAAAGGGTTCCAAGGCGGCGCTGCAAAGTCTTTTTGCAACATAGGCAGGCATGGTGGTCTTGTCAGCTGGTTGTGGCGTTGATGAGGGTGACTGAAAGAACCCTAGGGCGGACAGGGCGTTGAAGGCGGGTAGCAGGATCACCGTGTTTTGGTAGAGAACAAAACCATCAGGTATCTCGGTACCAGGAGTATATGGCGTCCAGTTGGGCGGGAGGCCAGACATAATTCTGTCAAGGATTTGTTGGCCTTGGTGTGTGCGGGCAACAGGCAGAATTTTCAAGATAAGGTAGGATGGTGAACCTACCTGTGCTACTAATGTTGTAACTGTGCTGTTTTAGCAGAGTTACAGGGGGGGAAATATTTAGAAGATAGATAATAATCTTTATTGTGAGATAGTGATTATATAGCTATTGTGAATCAAGGATAATAGGAACAAGATTGGTGATCACACGGTTGGATGGCAGAAGGGGGTGGCTTGATCCTGCTAATGAGTCAAGTGCCAAATTGAGGTATCCACTGTGAAGGATCATTGTCTGTTCACGTTGATGGATTTGGTAATCCAAGTTGACTTCCTGGTCTGGCTTTGAGTGACCTGGTAATTGGATTGCGGGTCACAAACCCGCTTGGTTGGAACCTTGCTGGAGGGTTGAGCCTGCGGTTTTGACAAAAGTAACAGTTTTGAAGCCCCAGGCGGGAATCAAACCCGCTCCTAGCCACCAGGCGGGGCTAGCGGGCGGGGGAGATTTGCCTGCACCTGGATTTTTGCTTTTCAAAGCAAATCCAGGTGCGGGAGTCATTCCTGCCCTGGTGGTAGCTGAGGGGCCTGATTTGGGCTCAAAAGCTACTCTCAAGCCTTGATGGGTTTGGCTGGGCCTGGGCAGGCTATTTTTAGCTGCCCAGTAATGTAAATTCACTGCCACCTTTGGCCTTGGATCAAACTGCTTTTCCCCGCTGCACAAAAAAAGGGCCAAAAATAACAGCCAAGCCACTTAATTCTCTAGGAGATTTAGCCCATACTGTTGATGAGATATTTGTCCTAGCCTACCCTACAGATCCCCCAGCTCCAGTTGTCCCAGCTCAGGAAGAAACGCTGGTCAATTTGGACTATTTGTTGGCATGGTGTCACCCTCTCTTAAAAACTATCGGGAACTCCCAATCAAACGACACCACATCCAGAACCAGAAAGTCAATTAAATCTGAGCTTGCTGAGGAGCCTCCCAGCCAATCAGGTGGAGTCCCAGAAATTTCCCTGGAACCCTCCAGTACCCCTGGCCCTGGCCAGAAAATTTTCTCCCTTGACCAATCAGATGCAGTATCTGTGGTCATGTGACTCCCTTCTAGCAACACTCCACCTTTTTATAATGCCAGGGGACTTTGAGTCCCCTGCTTGTCAATTTTCAAATCATTAAAGACTCTGGAAACAGTTGCCTAAATTTTTTTGGATTTACTTGGTTGACTCTGTTTGGGGTCTTCTGTATCTTTATTTGAAGTGTTAGTAATTTCATCATAAGTCTTACCTTATTGTTGTCCTCTTTGAACCTGGTTGTCCTTTTGAAGCCTTTAATCACAGGTTTTTTACTTAATTGTTGTCTCCGTTGTTTATGCTTTCAAAAACCCAGTTTGAACCTCAAAATTCATTTAAAATTTTGTATAAATCTTACTTTAAATTTGAGATTTTTCTTTATTTTATTGGTTTTGAACCCGCTTTACGCCTCTTTAATCACCCAAGCTACCTGAAGTTGTTGCCAAGGCCCTGTGGTGATCCACATGTGTGCTGTTTTGCAGGCGAGAGTTGATTTGGCTTCAAATAAAGACAATATGCTGAAGAGTGACAATGTGTGGTTAGCTGGTGACGCTGTAAACTAGTAGATAACATAGGGCTGCTAGGGGTAAGTAAGGGGAGTCTAGTAGGTAACATGGTCTACTAGGGTAAGTAAGGCCTGTCCGGTAGGTAAAAAAGGACTACCAGAGGCAGATGTTGCCTCCACCCAGCAGAAGATATTGGCTGCTTAGGGCTATAGTACTTCACCTAGCAGGGAACCGTGACTGTGGGAGGGTGAAGACTGAAATAGCAAGCAGGGAGCTTTGTCTGTCTGGGGTAGTAGGTTTTGGACCCCTGGCAGGTAACACGGGCTGCCAGGGAGGGGAAGAGCTCTGAGGGCTCAATGTACCCTAATACGCTTACAGGAGGTCTGTGAGCAAGCACCCTACCTAACAGAATGGTAGGGTGTCCTTGTTTATGCCCCTATGGGAGCTTTGGGGAAGCCCAAGGTGAGCGTTGGAGGGTATAGACTTGCTCAGAGGTGTCACCAAGGTGGCTTGCTTGGAGAAGCAAGCTGCAGAACTTGATGTGATCAGGCCTCTGGGAAGTAGAGCTTATTACTCTGAGACTGAAAGCCCAGACTTAATCACCTGGGTGAGTAAAGACAACACATAGACATTGATCTATGGCTGAATGGCCTAAGTGGACTGCCACTTGTGAGGGCCCAGTCAAACGCCAGTTCAATGTAGACTCATGCCTGGGTCTATGAGTTCTGGTAATGGGGGCTGAGATAAAGAACCAAGGTGATTCACAGAATTAACAGAGAAAACTAGCAAGAGGGACTGTTTGGTCACAGTGAAGGCTATTTGATGGACTATTAATTCATATTGAATGGAATGGACTAATATGGTTCAGTGTGTTAAAGGAACAAAGGAGGTTCCTAGTGAGGATTTGGTGAGGAACTGGTTAAGGATAAGCGGAAGGAAAAGAAGATTATGATGAAGGACTAGCAGATCATAATGCAGGATAGCCAAAGGACCAGAAGTTGGTGCTGAAGAACTGAAGAGCTGAGAGGATGAACTAGCTGGACTGGATGCAGAGGCTGGAAGAGCTGGTTTAGTGACTTTTGAGAGGAAATTTAGATATAAAGAAGCAGTTAAAGAGTAATTAAATACTTCCTGATTATGATTAAAAAAGGATTAAAAATCAAAAAAAAGAAAGAGAAGGAAAAATAACATATAGTTTGTTAGAACTATATGTTATTTTTAGAAAAGGGATTGAAGAGGAAATGGGCCAGAAAGAAGCTGGAAGAAGAACGGAGAAACTGTGAGGACAAAAGAGCAAATTTTGCCAAGAACAACTAGGAAAGGCAAAAGGACGAGCAACAGGCAGGTTCAAAGGTGCAAAATGTTGAAAAAAACACGGAGAAACGCAGAGAAATGTTGAAAAATCAAAGGGTCAAAAATCGCCTAAGTAAAACATATGTGGAAGCACTCGAGATTTGCTGGGGAAACGTGACAGGAATTACAGTGAAACCGTTCAAAACGCGGAGCAGTTGTTTACCTGGAGCAAGACAGCTTTGGGTTTGAACCAGGGTCAAGGACGGGTCATCCAGGTAAACTGTTTTGGCAAAACCATTGAAGCAAGGTGTATGATTGGCTGCAAACCGGAGTCTACTTGATCAGTTTTTTAAGGGCTTTAACTTAAGAGTTAAAGCCTTAAAAATTAGGATCAGAAGCAGAAAATTCAGGGCTTTTATTGGCTGAAGTAAGTTTAAAGGTTTGATATATTATAGAAAAAGAAAAACAGGATAGTTTAAGCTTTAAAGAACCAGAGTTCTAAGAGAGGCTTTTGGTCTGAAACAAGGGGCTATAAAAGGGAGAGCTATCTGAGACTCTTCAGGGACTGGATCAAGTGGATTACAAAGGCTACCAAAGCTACAGAAGGAGCAGAAGACCAAGGATAGGAAGCCAGAGCTTGGTCAGACTGCAGGAGCTTAAGATTAAGACAACAGAGCCCACAATTAAAGTGCCGGAGCCCAAGACCAAAGCAAAGGAGCCCAAGATCAAGGAGCAGGAGTCAAAGACCAAGTACAAGGAGTCAAAGATATTGTTAAAGGACTCCAAGTTTTGGTACAAACCCTTTCTTATTCCCTATCCCAAGGCTATATCTCAGAAGGTTTATAAGGGGATCTTCCTTCTGACAGTGAATAAAGCGCCTATTACAACCCCTATCCTAATTTCCCATGTAAAAAGAGAATATAAGTCTCATGAGTCAATTGCCTCATATTTTTTATCCTAGCCCAGGGGATGAGGAATCCTATTGCCTAGGGTGCAGGAAGTTTCCTCTAGTAAATCTTCCCAGGAGGAGTGGGAGAAGGTGACAAGGCATTTGGAGATGGCAAATAGAGAAAGAGAGTTCATTGGGGGAGAGTTTGCTAGACTATTACAGGATTGGTATCAGCCTACCAAAGGGCTGGCGCCTGCTGAAGTACAAGTGTACAGTGGAGACGCTTGCTTGGTAATTGTGAAGGTACTGGAGGAGTTTGCCCTTATGCAAGCCAAGTATAAGCTCCTCACCAACCCTTCACCCCTGTTAGAGAATGACGACTCCTCCAAGCTGGTCCCTGGCTACAACCCAGGACACACTATGGGGACTGGTGACCAGGAACCCCACAGGCCCCCACTAGATTTTGGCTGCTCTGGACCAGTTTTTTTCTTGTGACTTACCAATCACCTCAATCTTTTATTACTTTGAGTTCTAAAAATTGCACTGTTGTACACCAAATTTTGTGCTCTTTGCAACTATGATCCTCCCAGTCCTAAAATTTGTGGTGTTCACCTTGGCGCCTTTTGTGATCCTTCTTTGAAAAACTGCCCCTGATCTGTGGTCTCAATTTTTGACTTCTGCACACCTTATAGGTGCCAACCCCTACAGTCTCCTGCACCTCCCTGGTGAAATACTTGTCTCAGGAGAGACAATTGTCAAGGGTCTTGCCTGCAATGATAAGGACTTTTCTGCTGTAGACAACGCTGTGCCTTCCCCCTCTTTGGAGGAAATGTTGGTGTCTACCCCTCCTAGCTTGGAGGTGAACCACTTGTCATCCCACCAAGCTCCTGTGGAGTTGCCCTCTGCCCACACCCGTACGCCCTGGTTGTTTGCCAGGCTAGCGCTGATGGGGTTGAATGCCTACTTCCCTCGGTTGTCTTCTGTGTCCTCCCTTCTCTCCCCCCTCCAAGCAGCCATCCCAGTACTCCACTAGGCAGCATCTTGGTGGTTTACCTCACTGGGATGGGAGCCGGACTTAGTTAGTTTAGCCCCCCTCTCTCACAAGTAAACCCAGATCAAGCCCATCCTCCATTAAGTAATTTGGGGGCCCTAATTGGGGACCCCTTTTTAATCAAGTTCTTTGGGCTCAGGAGAGCCTGTCAAGCCAGTCCAAAAATGGTGATCAAATTGGGAAAACCCCCATAACCCCAGAAGCTAAACCTGCCAGAATCAATGGCCAGCCAAGCCAAGATGGACCACCAAAAAGCCAAACAACTGTTCCTGAAAACCCCAAAAATGACCATGAAGCAGCCAATCAAACAGCAGAACCTGAGATGCCAATCTTTGCCACACAGATAGCATCAGAAGAATACCCAGAGGCACCTGCATGTGAGTAAGTATATAAATCAGAAGCACTTGAAAAAGTTCTGTATTGTCATCCTTATCAAATAAATTTGTTATGAACCTTTGGTTCACCAATCTGTTTCCATACTTATTTTTGATACTCTTCCATCTACATACACCCAAGCGTCAGTACCCATCCACTGGGATAGATAGTCAGACTCCAGTTGATAAAACCAAAGCCTAAAGCTACTACTGTCTGCCCAACACTCTATTTGGCCCTGTGCATTTCACTGAGTATCCCCTAAATCCTAATCATGAACCCTGGACTTTGGAAGACTTGCAGTGGTACACCCGCCCAAACGCCCCCAAGGATCCCTACCAAATTGTCTGTGACGGCAAATCAGTCATCATTTACCCTTTGATCTTCAACGGGAAATACAACAATCCTGCTGCCTACTTGGTCCCCATGGAACCGCCCCCGACACCCAAACCAACCATCTCAACCCCTCCACTTATGATGTCACTGGCCAGAGTAGTCAATACCTGAGAGTGCTTTACCTGGCGCTCACAGTATTGATTGACTCTGCCTTGCCAGCGGCTGGACCTTGGGCTGTGGCTGAGAAGGCCCTTTCCTACCTGGTAAAGTTAGATCTCATCATCTGGTGGGCCATGCCAGTACCTGCTTTGACTCCTCCCTCACCTGCTGGAGCTCCACAGTACTCTTGGTATCCTGACTGTGAACATGCAAAATCAAAAAGCAAAGCCGGAAGCAAGCAAAAACCAAGGTAAGAAACTGATTAAGAAAATACTAATAAATTCTAATTAAAACTTAAAGTTGAACCTAAACTTATTAATTATTAAAAATCCTGCTCTTTGGGGCTGGACACAACATTTGGGTTATTGAGTAATTTAGGATGGACTTAAAGCTTAAGAGTTGAACAGTGAAAATTTCCAATATGTACCAAACTTTGACTAAGTAATACCACCTGGATCCATGGCTCCTATTCCGTCTACATTACCTAAAGAGTACCTCATCCAGTACGCAAAAAACCCTTGAGTGATTAATTTCTGTTGACCATTCTGATAAATGAGGTTGTATCAAGTGAATCTTGTATTAAATCTATTTATCAGTGTCAACTTGCACAGGGTTATTGAATCAAGCTGACAAACCAGGGCGGCAGTAATCCATTTCCAATCAACAGTATGATTTAAATCTGTCAACTTGGTTAACTTAGTTAACTGTTTACCCAACTTCCAGGCTTTGCAATTAGGACAGGAAATACAAGGCATTATGGAAAGTACTGTGACAGGGCCCTTCCTTGGGTGCTGTAACTCTTAATTTTTTGCTGGTGTTCTCATTTCAGGAATTGGAATTGGCCTCAGCTTGAGGGGGCTCAATCCCAGAAAAGCGTGGCCAGCCCTTTGGTCCTCAGGTTCAGGGTTCAAATCTTGCTCTTGACCCTGAGTTTTAAGGAGAAGAAAATTGTCAATTCTGACAACCATGTGTAGATTGTGCTTGCCTCAAGCAGCTTTGCTTATGTTTGACTCTTGGACAATGTAGTAAGAAGAAATAACTCTTATCTAGCATGTAGGAAAAAGGTGACTGGAAGCGACCAACTTCAAGGACCCTAATCCCTGCTTTACTTGACACTGACATTCATTTTTTGTCTTTGCTCCTAACAGACCCAACCTTTATCAGCACCTTGTTACTGAGGCACTCAACACCTAATTCATACACCACTAAGGGCTTTACACACATCTTTTACACTGTTTTTTTACTAGTGAGGTGTTAACCAAACATTAACAGTAGAGGGCTTTATGAAGGCAACAGTTCATTGCTATATCCACCACCTCTAAGCTTACTTGTGTAGATGTGTTACTGCTGAAGGCCTGGTTGTGACTGAAGTATCTTATAGGGATGTTGCAACTGGGCTAATTCTGTCCTAGATTTTGGACAGGGAGGCCAGATGTCTAATAAAAGGCCAGAAATGGGATTGATCATGATAATATGATCTTTATTTAGAGGTTGGGGGCTCTTATACCATGAAAGAGAGCCAGTGGGCCACCGAGAGGAGGACATGTGGCTTTCAGGGTAAGGTAGAGTGAGAGCTTGTTGTAATCAATCAAATGGAAAATGTACACCCAAATGAGGATGACATTACCAATGAGGAGGAGACAATGTGTGTTTACTTGTAAATGGTAACACTTGAAGAGTGAATAAGGAAAGGTGCAGCAGAAGATTATGCACAGGTACATCAGGAAGACCTTAATTTGGCTCAATGTCATGAATGACATTTCAATACTTGTATTGAAAACCCAAGAGTTAAACCCTGGTTCCCAGAAGGCAGATCCAACCCTCTAGACCAGTCCAGGACCCGCCAATCTGTTAAAAGACGGGCTTGAATCAGTAAATCACTCTGTGTTCCGCCGGCCTACTACAAAGGACCCTTAAAAAACGACTTGAGTCACAAAGTGGACGGGGGACTGCCAACTTGCTAAATTGCGTACTCAAGTTAACAAGTTACTCCGAGACCCGCCAGTCTCCCAAGGACAATTCCCTGAATGGTCATCAGATTGATGCTAACCTGGAGCCACCAAAGACCCAAACCTATGCAGCGGTTGCAGCTTGCCTTAAGGAGGTTAAACCAAACCCTATTCTCAACTCTGCCAAAGACCTGCTGGCATGCCGCCTAGAAGGGTTAGTACAATTGGACTACTCAGGTGACATAGTGAACAGTGGCAGTAAATGAAGCATTGCCTTTCCGATTTGCCAGAACAGGAACAACCTAGATCTGCCGCCCTTGAGACCCCAAGCCAAGACCCACGTCCCACCAGTACCTTGTCTGCGAGCCTGAACCCTGCGAAAATTGAAGGAGCAAAATCCCATGGTATAAAACCCCCAGCGGTATGGTGAAGACCACATTGTCATTTTTGATAATAAAGTTTTATAAACCTTTGGTTCAAAAAAATCTTACCCTATCTAGTCTTAGTGATCTTCCATCTTAATTCCAGTCAAGTAGACTGCCAGGCTGCCGCCCTCCCCCAAGACCAACCTGCCAAATTGCCCCAGGCATTATACCGTCCCCCGGGAGCCCCCTTTGGACCTGTGCATTTTACTGAATACCCCCCAACCCGGCCTATTCAGAGTACGGCTTGGAGACTATCCTCATTGCCAACCCCTTGGCCAGGACTAGAGAAACCAAATGCATAGGACGCAAAGGAAAGTGGTACAAAAGGCCGCCAAGATTGTTCAAAGACAAATACAATTATCTGCCTGCCTACTTTGTTCCTATGACTCCTCCCTTAACCCCACAACCAGACCGCCCGCTGGAACCTACCGCCGCAGCCAAGACCACCTCTACCCAACTGTTTGGAGTACTCTACATTACTTTGACAGGTTTGTTAGATTCTGTGGTCTTCAACTCCAGACCCTGGTCCTTACTTGGGCGTTCTGTATCTTATATTATCAAGTTAGCACCCATTCTATGATGGGTCTTACCCGCTGGCTCAGCTGCACCTCACCCTGAGCCGCCCAATGCCTCTACCTATGACTGGCTTCCTGACACTCAAGATCAAGGAATTAGCAGCATAGATAGGCTCACATTCAATTTTGAGGGTTTCAGGAATCATTTCAGCAGGAGGTGGAAGATTACCAGGAAATTGCAGAGGTGAGAAAGCAGAATCTAGCGGTCTGGTTATTACAAATCTGATTGGAAAATATTGAAATAAGTGAATCATTGAGGCAAGATATTTATTGTGTCAGGGCCCAGAAAGCCCTGGACAATCAGCTGGCCATCCTAGAGGCAAAAACCCCCACAGCTTGGGAACCCTTGCCAAGTACCTCCCAGAGCCAAAAAAACCCGCCTTTTGACTAAAAAACGGCCTGGGATTTGAGAGGCACACAAGTCTCAAATCCCTGGCTTTGATTCTTTTAAAAAATTTGGGCCCCTCAACTATTGGGAAATGGTACCTTGGGAGTGCAATTGTTTGATCACGCGCTCTATAAATAACTGTGACACCTTGGCATGCTGCAGTTCAAGAAAAGTTCATGTTATACCAACCAATGAACATCCATCCCCTGGGCCAAGTACGCAAATTCCAGAGAAAATTGTAAGTTTATCATCAGTTGATGTCATCAGTTCTCTGGTGGCACTAAAAGCCCCAAAATCACCAGTAATTATAAATAGTGAGGAGGAGAAGCCCTCCTCACTGTTGACATCTTAAATAAAGCGAGTTTATGCCCAGAAATCATTATCTTATTGCAGGAATTGTTTATTTTTGCTCTAATATAATTATTCTCTTTGCATCTATTTGTGAATCCACTACACATTACAATATCACCTACCCACATCCACCTGGCTATGCTCCTGCAACCTCAGTCAATCCACAACGCGCTCTTGACTTGGAGTATTTCCACCCCCATCATCTGGATCTCCTGGCTGCTATGAAGGAGATTCCTGCTGCTCCCCCTCTACCCAATGCTCCTTCTGCCCAGGACTTCAGTAAGTTGGGGTTTGTCTACATCACAGTATTGGGGCTGGCTGACCAAGATGTGCCCCATACTGGGAGTTGACGCCCCTTTGCTACTGCTGTCAACTATCTGGTCCATATCACACCTATTGTGTACATGGGCTTCCAGGCCTGGCCTGCCTCCCCTGTAGGAGTCCAGTCAGATTTTGGTATAGGCCGTGACATATTGAGAGTAAAATATCAAACTACTAAGGTAGTTTGGTGGGGACAATTGTTACTTAAAGCCTTTGGGTACATCTTGATGAGGTGGCCTCCTTGAATGAAATATTTGGACAGCTTACAGATACCACCAATGGTGGTTCTGTAAGCTGTTACCTGACCTCCTTTGAGGTCAGGATTTGTTGACCATCAGGTCAAGGAAGGGAAAATTGGGCGTGGGGCATCTGCGCCCCACTTAGACCTAATTTCCCGTGCCACCACCCACTTGCAATCAATCATTAGATTTAAATCTACGATTGCCGCAAGCAGGCAGGGCTTTGGGCCGGGTTTCCCCGGGTGGCGAGGCTTTGGCTGGGCCACTCCCGGGAAAACTATGGCCATGGCAGTGGCATTGATCAGGGTAGGGATTGTCAGTGGTCTATGTATAGGCTTGAGATCTTTGTTGTGAACTAGCCTCACTTGTTTTATGAAGAGGATGGGGTTCTGCCATGCTTGGGGGCCAAGCCAGGCTATAACATTGGGCTGGACGTGGGATAGCTCATTTGCCCTCCCATGTGTTATGAGATATATTGGTGACTGAAGTGTCTACCTTGGTTGCAGAAGGAAGAGATTTAAGATACAAAAGTAAAGGTTGTGTGATATGGATTGTGGTCTCCTGGTGGAGCTTGTGAGTGTTTGAGATGGCTTTGAGGTATTGGGAGGGTTATGTAATGGTATATGGTTTGTATGCCTTATGAGTAGGTGGGGTATATGGTATGATGTGGCTAGGTTAACATCTGTCTGGAGCTTGGTAATACTGCTATATAGGCATTAGGTGTTAAGGTCTGGTTACTGAGGGGTGAGGGAGCTGGTTTAAATGGAGAGGGTTTAAATGTACATTTTGAAGCTTGGAGGTCTCAGGGTGGCTGATGGATTCTTAAAGAGTATGTGAGAATTGAAGTTTTGGGCTTTAGTGAAGAGAAGTTAGACTTGAATTGAAATGGGGTATGTATTAATTGGTTCTGAGTGTGATAGAAAGGTTGCAAAAGAAGATGTATGTAGTGTTTATATATTTAGGTCATCTTGATTTACAAAGCTGGTTAGATGTGATGAAAGGGTCAATACTCTTAATTTGAGGCTGCATCTAGGATGTGATGGGTGGATTTAAAAAGGGTCAGAATACCTCGGTTTCGCCAATCGAAGCAGGCTGCAATATGGCCATTTTACGGTGCAGCGGGACTTGGCGAGGCTTCGACTTCTTTGCTACCTGGCTGACAATTTAGTTTTGCACCGCTTATCAACCTTCATGCTTGCATAAACCTTGGTCCTCGCGAAAATGCCCACCATTCCTACCCGCCGTGATGCCAATGGTATATCTTCCCGGTCCCAACCACCGCAAGTAAGTCTCACCACCCCCGTTTCGGTGGCCCCCAAGAGCACCAAGCCCAGGTATGTTTTTATTCTATAGTCTGTTTAAAGCTGGGTTAGAAAGTTGTTAGTTGGCCGGATGAAATCTTTGATCCCGGTGCGAAAAAGCAGCCGCCGAAAAAATCCTGCTCCTAGGGCCAATTGTACATCTTTTGGTGAACCTAGGGTAGTACATGTACATGTAACTTTTATTTGAAGTATCTTTAATTCATCTTTAGCCCACCCAAAATAATGACTATTGTGAGAGTTGCAAGGGTCTGGGGACTTTTCTATGTTGTGACAGCTGCCCCCGTTCTTTTCATTTAACTTGCCTAAATCCGCCTATGGATCAGGACTCCATCCCCGAAAATGAGTGGCACTGCAACTCCTGCTCCCCGCTCCCCGTAGCTATTTTCTTTTTACACCAAATAATCTTATACTTTAGCTCCCCAAAGGTTATAGGCGGGACGGGCTCTTTGGAAACATCTTGGAGGTGATCCATTGCACCAACCCAATCTCCTTTGAAATCCCTGAGGAAATCAAGTCCTGCTTTAGAGGAGGTATCATTTTACATATCTTTTATCTGAAGACAAATAAGTCGATACAAACGAATACGGGGAGTTTGTTGATACCACACTACTGGTCAATCCCAAGAATAAGTAGGCTTGCCTTTGATCCTGACTAATCTCCATGCAGGATGTTGACGATAAAGTCAGGATGGACACGCGTTCTTGATCTTCGCGAAAAGGATGCGATAGTCCTTTGCTATTATTGCCGTCTTTCGGGGCTTCGTGGTCCCATAATAGCGTGTGATTATTGCAGCCTTTATTGGCACATGGATTGCTTAACGCCGCCCTTGGCGGTTCCTCCTCCTCCACACTTGAAGTGGATGTGTCCCAACCACGCAGACCACCTTCTTCCTAAAGCACGCTATGGATTGCTTGATATAGACGCTCAAGAGGATGCTCACTTAGGGTTAATCCCCTCATTAATGAATAGTTTGCCAGTCGATGAAGAACAGATCATGTCTAGTTTTCTAGAAAGGATGCAGAGGTAAATGCAACCTAAGATCACATATTTATTTATTAGGAAGAAGAAGATTGATCGATTCTCTCATTTCCTTCGAGAAGCTGAAACTGACATCTTTGCTAAGCTGCTTGATCCAAAAACATTGCTATCCAACCATACTGCCGTATAACATTTTCCAACCCCCGATCTAACGTTATAGCTCATCAAGGCCTTTCCCTCTGCTTTCCCTTCTAACCCCTGGCTCTACACCCCTCGGCCGCCTGATTTGGGAGCGTTGGAAGTTAACCAGACTCCCAAGAGAGAGTCCATCCAAGAGCTTCTTAACGTTTTCAAGGTTTGCTCGTTTAAAGTTTTTGAATCTCAGTTTTAGGGCCTCTCCTCAAAGCATGTGCCCTCTGACCAGGAAGCATTCGTTGAGATACCTCGCACACTATTCCACCGCCTTAATGCAATAGGAAAACTAATGAATGCAGTTCCCCAGGAAGAGCTTTTAGACTTTCTTGTCAGGAACCCCAAAGAATAAGTGATTTCTTGTGTATTTTTAGTGAGTCCTGGGGATCTACTTCTGAGGGTACCTGTTGCAGGCATTTGAATATGCAATTAATTATCGGTATTGCGATGTAGATTTTGTGTAATAAACTGGTTTGTTTGCTTAACCAGATGTTACCAAGTATATCAGCTTCCTTTGCAAACAATACTCTAGATTAACTTTTAGATCATTTAAAAATAAACCTTATTGCTAAAACACCATCCTTGAACTTGCAGAACAGGGATGTTTTTGATCATTTCTATAGTCGATCACCCACCTAATGCTTTCCCCAGGAAGATAGACACGACCAATTTAACAGCGATTCAAAAATCACTCTGGTAATCTACTAAAGCTTAAAGCCACCTTAACCAACCAACAAATTTCACCATCCAATTGCCGGAAGAATGAGTAGGTTTGAACCATACATCCTCACTACTAGGACAAACCCATCAAGATGCAAAACTTTCAACTGATGCCAATTGAACAGAATGTCGTAACTGTGCTGTTTTAGCAGAGTTACAAGGGGAAATATTTAGAAACTAGATAATAATCTTTATTGAGAGATAGGGATTTTATAGTCATTGTGAATCTAGGATAGCAGGAACATGATTGTGTTGATCACACAGTTGGATGGTGAAGGGGGTGGCTTGATCCTGGTAATGAGTCAAGCGCCAAAATGAGGTATCTACCATAAGGGATCATCATTTGTTCATGTTGTTGGATTTGGCAATTTGAGTTGACTTCCTAGTCTGGCTTCGAGTGGCCGGGTAATCAGATTGCAGGTCATGAACCCGCTTGCTCGGAACCTTGCTGGCGGGTCGAGCCTGCTGTTGCGACACCCCCCCCCCGACTGAAGGTTGGCCTCCTCTGGGGGTAGGTCGTCAGGGAGGTCGGCAAGAGCCCGGGCACCATATTGGACTAGTTGTTGTTCTGTGGCGGGCAGGGCGGTTTCTTGTTGTTTTTGTCTCGCTTTTCAGGGTCTCAGGCAATCATGGTGTAGGGTCTTGTCTTGCTTACGTTTCCCGAGCCCTTGCACGAGGTAAGTGTTATTGTCATTTACCTTTAGAATGATTGCTAGACCTACTTTCTTGGGTTGTAGTTTGCTTTTATCAATGTTCATGACCCAAACTTTGTCCCCAACTTCATGTCTATCTTGGACGGGGACAAAGGTCTTTTTCCAGACGTTCCTTTTCTTTGGCTGCTTGTTTGCTGTTGGCCTCTATAACTTGAGGATCTGAACGCGGGGGGACTTTACTTGGAATTTCCTGTTTGGGTCCTGTTAATGCTTGAATGATATTTGGCTGTGTGCTGTATACCAACTTAAAAGGGCTTTTCCTGGTGGATCTGTTTACTTGGGTTTGGCACACAAGTAATGCAGTCAATAGCTGCTTATACCAGTCTTCAGGTCTCCCGGCGGTGAGTTTGGCTAAGGCTTGCACGAGGCTGCCATTAAGCCGCTCTACGCGTCCATTGGCCTGTGGGTGGTACGGTGTTGCTACGGTGTGTTTGACCCCATTCTTGGTGAGGTATACATTGGTGTCTTTGGAGGTCAATTCTTTCCCTCCATCAGTTATCAGGAGTTCTGGCTTTCTGAACTTGCTGATTATTTCTCTTCCTATGAAAGGTCGTATGACATTGCCAGTGTGTGCCTTTACTGCTTGGGACGCTGGCCATCTTGTAGCAAAGTCGATGGCGGTGATGATGTACTTTTTATTGTTGTGTTTCCCTGGCATGGGACCAACGACGTCGAGGGCCCACACCTTGAAGGGTAGTTGTGTGTGGATGGGTAGTACTGACTTTGGAGGGGTTTCGCTTTTGGAAAACTTTTTGCAGACCTCGCACTGTTCTAGGACTTCCTGAATGTCACGATACAGGGTTGGTCACCAGGCCTTGTGTTTAAGGAATTTGTATAGGTTTCAACTCTTGGTGTGTCCGAGGTCTCTGTGATATCGTAGGATGGTGTCTACTCACTGGTGTGTGGGGATATAAGGGATGATAGTACCGTCGGACATTTTTCTGTGCAAGGTCCCGTACACGTCAGCAAATAGGTGTTCATTTTTGATGACTGTTTCCTTTATTATGTCAGTTGTACCAGGAGGAAAACCCTTGTCTTTTGTTTGTAGCGCCAAGAGAGGCCAGTCTGGGTCGAGCCCATTTTCCTCTCTAGTGCACGGACATATAGGCGCAAGAGGGTGTCTGCCATGGCAAGCTTGGGAACAGGTTTGTACTGTATGGGCATATTGAATCTCTCCAATAGCTCCATCCAGCGGGCTTGGTGGCAAGATAGATTTGCTTGGGTTTTGAAATATATGAGCAACTTGTGGTCGGTTAATGCTGTGAATTCTTCCTGCCAATCTAGGTAACAGCGCCTTTTGTCTAGACAGTGTTAGATGGCCAACAGTTCTTTGTCGTGGATTGGGTATCGACACTCGCCATCCGTCAGTTTGCGCGACTCATAGGCTACGGGCAGGAAATCACCATCATCATTCTTAATTCGTAGTACTCCCCCAATGGATGCATCTGAAGCGTCAGTTTCCATCTGGTATTCCCGTCTCATTTGGGGTATTGTAAGATGGGCGCTGTTATGAGCTTTTCCTTGAGACGTCTAAAACAGAGGTCACATTGGGGGGTCCATACAAACTTGGACTTGGTGCCTGTTATGGCAGACAAGGGGGCGGTCAAGACGCTGCAGTTGGGTATGAAGCGTTGTACATAGGCTACCATTCCCAAGAAGGTGTGGATTTCTGATTTGTCCTTGGGAGGTGGCATTTTGCAGATGGCTTGTATCTTCTGACTGTCGGGTTTGATGCCGTCTTTTGAGACTATGTGTCCCAAGAAGGGTAGTTGCTCTCAGAAGAACTGGCACTTGGAGGGCTTGGCCAACAGTTTGTGCTGTGCCAAGGTTACAAAGACTTCCTCCAGGTCTTTGTGGTGCTGTTCCACTGAAGGGCTGTAGACAATAATATTGTCCAGGTACACTAGGGCGTGTTTGCCTATGTGTGGTGCAAACACTTTGTTCATGAAGGTTACAAAGGTGGATGGGGCATTGGTCATGCCAAAGTTGAGTAGCACGCATTTGTAGAAACCGTACTTAGTGTGGAAGGCTGTCTTGGGGATGTCTTCCTCCTTGATGCAAATCTGGTTGTAGCCTGCAGTTAGATCAATCTTGGAGAAGACGGAGGCTCCTCCCAAGGCGTCAAAGAGATTGTCAATTAGTGGTAATGTGTAACAATTCTTAATGGTGACTTTGTTCAAGGCGCGGTAGTCTGTGACAAGGCATAAGGTACCGTCCTTTTTAGCCACAAAGAATACAGCAGCCCCAAAGGGAGACTGTGAGGGGCGGATAAGTCCTTTTTCCAGTGCCTCCTTGAGATAGGCGCACAGGGCGTTGTCCTTGTTTGGGGTCAGCCTGTAAATGGGGCATACCTTGGGTACAGCCCCCTTGAGTTGGATTGAGTGTTGGATATGCTTCTCAGAGGGTAGCCCAGGTAACGCCTCCTTGAAGATTTCTGGATGGCGGGCCACAATTTTGCGATCCTGAAGTGTGGAGGTATCCTGGTTGTCCTTGAAGTGTATGATCTTGTACTGGCAGGAGCCCCAGTCAATTGCCTTCAGGTTTTACTTTTTGTCCAGGGTCTCTGTGATGTGCACAAAGACATGGTTGCATAGAAGTTGGTCCACTGAGTCAGGGTAGATCTGATGATTGACACCTTCACGCTTAATGGTCAACACTGAGGTCGCCCAGTCTACGTGAGGATTGTTCTTTTGTAACCAATCCAGCCCCAGTACAATTTCAAACTTTGGGAAGTCAATGACGGGGCCTTGGATGGTGGAGTGTAGCTTCTCAAGCATGACAGAAAAGGGGGCAGTATCCTTTGTCACGGCAATGTGGTGTTCATCAGCCAGGACCGCGTTTTTAATCCGCAAAGGATTAGTGGCCAGCTTGAACTTATCCACAAAGCTACTGTTAACTAAGGTTCAATCTGCGCCTGAGTCCAGGAGTGCCAATCCTGTGTAACTGCAAAAACAGAAAGGATAGGAGATCAGTTTATTGGGATGTCTGGCAATGGTGTACAGTACCAGGTCCTCTGAGGGTACTTGGATCATTGGACATTGGTCCACGTCCTTGGGTTGGTACTCATCATTGGGCAAGTCAGGAGTTGTGTGGGGAGAGCTTGGCTTGCTTAATGCTCTCCCCGGGCTTTTCTCTCATCTTGATTGCCTTGAGTGGCAGTGATACAGAAATGAGTGTAATTTGACTGACCATTGTTTTTATTTCCATGTCCGTTTGAGCTTGTGGGTTTATGGTTGGTGTTATTCTTGTTGCTTCAGGGAGTGGCTGAGTGGAGCGCCCGCCTGTGTGAGAATTCTTGGGTCTCTTTTGTTTTCCAGTTTGTTCCTTATGGAGAGAATTGGATGTTTGTTCTGCTTTCTCCACCTCACGGTACAGGCTTTGCTATTGGTCACATGGTCCAGGTTCACATGTCTCATTACATGTGTCAGGGATCCAGACTCATGTGGCCGGCCTGTTGTTTTCAGGGATTACTTGGGCCGGGTTTCTTGCGGGCAGGACCCACCACAAGAGAGGAGCTAACTTGAGAAGGTAGGACGCGGACTTCCCCACCCAAGATCACGGGCTGACAGCTGGTATAATGGTGTCCACCACCCCTGTGAGGGTGATGTACACTATACCAAAAAGCTTGCCGGTATGGTTGGTTGGTAAGTTGGGCAAAGAAGCTGGCATCAGTTTGGGTGTTATTGGCGGTTCCATGTAGATATTGTAGGCCAAGAGATAGTTTAACTTTCCTCTAAACAGTTTGGGTGTAGAGAATATCCACATGCCTTGGCGGTTGTATCAGACAGCGGATTGGATGCAGGCTAATGGATCTAGTTCAAGGATTTTCTCTGGCGTATAGTCCTTGTACTTGGGTTTTAAAAGATACTCGGTGAAACAGACGGGTCCAAAATGGTACACCAGGAGGACAGAAAACAGCAGGCAGTGGGGCAGGCGGGCCAGGAGATCTCAAACTGAATTGGTAGACAGCAAATACAAAATAAGGCAAAAGCTGTATGAGCCAAATTAACATAACCTTTATTTTAAAAATGGCAATAAGTTTGAAGGACGGGGTCCTTGGGTCTATATAGCACCCCACCTCCAAACTTAACATTTTTCATGGGGGGTCATCAGGGCATTGTGAAGGGCAGGGCCGGGGAATTGGGTCTAAAGGCAGCAAAATGGCGCTTGGCCCAGGAGTTCTTTCATTGGTTGTGGCTCCCAATTTAGCTACCTGATTATCTTGCTTTAGCATTGAGGTCATGGGGCCAAGTTGCGGGCTGGTGCCTCTTCCTTGGGTTGGCTCTTGATTGGTTGCTGGTGAAGACTTCAAACTCATAAGGCCAATAGTTGCTGGGTCACCTTCATTAGGTGTTGTGATTGGCAATTCACTTAGTGCAGTACTTTCCTTGGCTCAATCTACTTTTCTGGGTGGTTCATCTTCTTCAACGTCAGCTTGCGGGGGCTCAAACCCAGAAAAATGCGGGCGGGTGGTCTCGCAATCCACAGGCCCAGCGGCCCAGGGGGATCCAGGTTCTGGGTTCAATTCCCGCTCCTGGGCCTGGGGTTCCAGAGGGGGAAAATTGTCAGTCCTGACAACATGTGACTTAAGGGCTTCATAGTACATGAGGTGTGTAGCTGGGGTGTCAAAGGCCATGTTGGAGGGTGCACAAAGTTGGAGTTCCTTGTAGGTGCAGGTGAGCTCCTTCACAGTGCCTGTCTGGGTTAGGTTCTCTACTTGGCGTATGATCATGAGCGCCCTGTTTTTAAGCACGAACCTTGTCAGAAGTCTTACTTGAAGGTATCCCAGTTCTTGTCAGTGTGTTCCTTGTGCCACTTGTCACACCAGGTGCCAGCGTCGTGGGTTAGTCAGATGGAGATTTCTGCAATCCAAAATTGCTGTGGGCATTCCATCTGTGCCAGTTTGCTCTGGGCAGACTGGATCCATGCAGCAGGGTTTTTGTTGTTGGCCCCAGCAAAAGGTTCCAAGGCAGCGCTTTGCAGTCTTTGGGCTACGTAGGTGGGCATGGTGTTTTTGTTGGTTGGTTGCAGAATAGAAGAGGGAGCCTGAAAGAACCCTTGTGCTGACAGGGCATTGAACGCGGGGAGTGGTATCACCATGTTCTGGTACAGGACAAAGCCATCAGGTATCTTGGCACCAGGGGTGTACAGGATCCAGTCCAGCAGGAGGCCAGACATAATTCTGTTTAGGATTTGTTGGCCGCAGCAAGTACAGACAACAGGTGGAATTTTACAAGATAAGGTAGGATGGAGAACCTACCTGTGCTACCAATGTTGTAACTGTGCTGTTTTAGCAGAGTTACAAGGGGAAATATTTAGAAACTAGATAATAATCTTTATTGAGAGATATGGATTATATAGTCATTGTGAATCAAGGATAGCAGGAACATGATTGTGTTGATCATACGGTTGGATGGTGAAGGGGGTGGCTTGATCCTGGTAATGATTCAAGCGTCAAAATGAGGTATCCACCATAAGGGATCATCATTTGTTCATGTTGTTGGATTTGTCAATTTGAGTTGACTTCCTAGTCTGGCTTCAAGTGGCTGGGTAATTGGATTGCTGGTCATAAACCCGCTTGCTTGGAATCTTTCTGGCAGGTCAAGCCTGCTGTTGCAACAAGAAGTCTTTTAAAAGTAGATGTCAGCCTGTCCTATGCATGTGATCAACTCAGGGGCCCTTTTGCATCAATTAGATCCCAGCAAGACTCCAATGGACAAGAAACTTGCTCTTCTTGAACACTTTTAGAACAAAATTTAGCATCTAATCCAATTTTAGTCTCCCAAAAAGCCTAACTGGATCTAAATTATGCTTTCATCAACATAAGGGTTTTTTATAGAGCTGTAAAATATCTTTGCTTTTGATGCCCCTGCTTCACATTGTGTCTGGCTGTACCCAAAGTATATCTGTTGAACTGTCTCTTGAACTTTCATATCTTGCTGATCATGCTGTCATCAAGGTGTCTATAAGACTACATCTTTGTCATGATGCAAATTAATCCAACCACAATCCAGGGGTCAAGGCTTGGCCTGATACATTAACACTATGCTGTCCATTTCAGCTTCTGAAATAGATCAATTCCTCCATCTGCTGCACTCAAAACTATGGCTAAAAGCCACCTCAAATTGCCATGGATCAAATCATGCTAGCAAAAAATAAGGTGAGTTGAGATCCTGCCTAGTGTATAGATAAACCCTATAATACCAGCACTTTAATTTCTCAGTTGTTGAGAAAACATACAGGCCAGGATCAGCACACACAGAAGCTGTGTGCTTTAACAATCTATACCAAGTTGAGGGGTACATCCAATCAATATAGATAGCCAACTTTTGTTCCTATCTAGGCATACCTTCTGTACGCTCTAGGCTTAGTTCAATGTGCTATCCTCAACCACAGAAAAGTTGCTATACCAGAGGAGGATGTCTAAGCACTCTCTGGCTCCTTGCTACAACACTAGGATATATGGCTTGCAAAACAAAGTAACTGGAACATGGCCCTTCTACCAAAGCCCATTTCACCCCGTACACAGTTTCTGGACCTGACCCTGACCACTAAAGTTTAAAGCAAGGCCAGTTTTATTTAAACAGACCCAGTATAAGCTCCAAAGTTAGAGGTAATTAGAATTTATTGTCAGGGTACCAGGTCCTAGAATCTGAGCTCCCAGGCAAAGAGCCCAGGCGGCTTTATGAGTTGCTGGGATGGCCCACCACAGGATTGGCACTGATTTGATAATTTATGGTTAGACTAGCCCAGCAAGGACCAGGGACCACTGGATGGGACCATAGAGTCCACCAACCCTGTAAGTGTAATGTATATTACACCAAAGAGTTGAGTGGACATGGTCTCATTTGAAATCTCAAGATCCTGTAAGCAGGCAGGTAGTTGGGCCAGGGGTGACAAGAGGGGTCATAGGTACCAAATACATGGACATGTGGTTGTATTTATCCTTAAAGAGGTAAGGTTGCACAGTGTACCAGTAGTCTCCTCAGCCAAAGGTCTCAGGTTTGCAGGATCTTGCCAAAGGGTCAGCAAGGAGGATGTTCTCCTGGGTGAACTCCAAAAAGGCCAGGTTCAACAGGTATTCAGTAAAATGTATCAGTCTAAAAGGAGCACCAGGGGACAGAATAATGAAGGTGTGGGGCCCGTAGGATCTGCAGGCGTGATGGCAGGAGCGGCAGGGCCTGTAGGTTCTTCATAGAAGTGATAGAACCAACTATATTATATGGCAGGATTTGGTTGAATCAAAGGTTCATCACTGCTTTATTACTCACAATGACGTTGGAAATTATCTTCTCCTGGTAAGGTATAAATACCATCTAATAGGCTTTCCTTTCCAGGAACACTTTGCCAACCATTCCTGACAACAACAATGGTTCTTTAGGTTCTAGAATTATTAATAATTCTAGAACCTAAATGGGAGGCTTCTATGGGCCCTAAAAATGGATTATTAGAGGGCAGTATACGTTCTTTATTACCTTTTGAGAGAGGAAATTAACAATTCCAGAAACCAACTCAACACCCACAATGGTGATTGAACCTGGGTCTCCTCTCCTGCCTCAGCAGTGCCTATTCAAAGTTAGCCGTTCAAATTTGGACTTAACTTTTGTCTCAACCAAGAACCAGCTCTGCAGCCAATCAAAGCTTACGCCTGGGCCTTCAGAATTTGAACCCACTTTTGCTTCAAATTCAAAGCCAGCTGTCAAACTGTCAAGCTCTGCAATTTACCTGAACCAGTTTAATCACTGGTTATCTTCTTCTAGCAGTTGTTACAACCACCAAGAGTCCCCCCAAGCTGAGGTTCTCAAACAGCTGGGGTAAATAACACCTAGCTGTTTGGGAAGCTCAGCAGGGGGCATTTTTTATTATAAAAATGACTTTTATGTTATTTTTTGGAAGATTGTTCCTGCCAAGGTTTCCCCTCAATTTCCCCCAACATTGTTCCCCATTCCCCTTGAAAAACTGCATTTTAAGAGTCTTGAAAGCCTATATAAGGCTCCATCTTTCAAGATTTTAGTTTGTTCAGTTAATTTAAGTCATTTCCTTAACCAACTTGATTTTTCCATGCTTGTCTCCTTCTTGATCCCAAAAGCCATGAGATTACCCAAGTCCTCCCAATGGGAGCCATTTGGGTATAAATGGTTGGTTTTGTTGCTCCTGGTGCTGTCCTTTGCAGCGAGCTTATTGCTAGGAACCAGATCAGGTTCTGGTTCTTCCACTCTCCCTCAGCACCTTGATAAGTTGTAACGCCAAGTGATACCAGGTGTATGGTACACTGCCACGCCCTTGTCTCCAGTCCCTCCTATTACGGAGAAACCACGTGTGTTTATGGATAACAATCAGGCTCCTTCACCCATCTTATTTCATCCCTTGGCTTTGGCCTTCCTGCTTAGCTATCTAGGAGCCTACTTCCTTCTTGGTAGATTTTATCCCCTACTGGGGCAGTATCATTTTCTCAGGGAGCTATTCCATATCAGAATGGTCTCTGTCCCCATTAGTACCTTGGTTACAGGTTTGAACCCTTTTGCAGCCATACACCTGCTTGGTGATATTTTTTCAAGCAGATGGGTTCCTGAAATTCATCTTTAGGTCAGGATTATGAAAACTTGAGCAGTAGGGCAGCAGGAACTTGGAGGTAGTCGGGTGGTATCAGGCATGGGCAGTCACCATTAGCTGGTGTTAAGGAATAGACAACCAGACCCTTCAGTTTACCATCCTGGGTGAGAGGGGTGGGTGGGAACACAAGGCATGATCTAATTTCAGGACTTGAAGAAATCTCTTTAGGACTCTCATTGGCAGGACAGCAAATTCCTCCATGGTGTTTGTTGATGTCATCCTCTACCACTTCAGAGTAGCTCCTGGTGCTATCCCTGGGACTTTTGCTTGAAACTTCTTCTGGTTGCAAGGATTTTACAAAAGCTGATTCCTGTTCAAATCACTCTCAGATTTGAGCCCAAAAAAATATGGGCTGGTGGCTGCAGGAGGCAGGGATTAACTCTTGTTCTGGGACTTGCTTGATCAATAGCAGCAAAATGTCACTTGTGACAGAGCTCATTTCTGCTGAATGATTTTGATATTGAATCTTCACAACAAATCTTCCATTTGCTAGAATTTTTTATTCACATACAGGTCAAGCAGGCTTAAAGCCAGAACCTCAAGTCTTATGCATTTAAGACTTTTCCTGAGTTCTTTTTTATTTCAACTAATACAGCGCAGTTTGATAAAGTTGTGCTCACTACTGTCAGGATTGACAATTCTTTCCCCCTGGAAACCCAGGCCCAAGAGTGGGATTTGAACCCTGAATTCCTGCAGGCCACTGGCCCTATGAACCAAGGGACCGCCTGCCTGCGTTTTCTTGGGACTGAGCCTCCGCAAGCTGAAGCTTCTTCTAAGTCCCAAAGCCAGAAAACCAGCGCAGGCTTGACCATGGTGGCGCCCAAGGAGGAGCTTCTCAAATTTCCTAATGAAGGCAGAGAAAGTTCCTCTGTGAACTTCATGAACTTGAAGTCCTCTCACATAATCAATCAAATTCAATTGCCAAAGGAAAACACAGGCTTTAGGCCCAATCCTGTGACCACAGCCCAAAATCAAGAAAATCAAGCAAACAATTTGGACATTCTAACCAATGAGAGAACACCCAGCTGAGGTGCCATTTTGCTGCTCCTGCACCCGGGCCTCCTGGCCACCTGCCCACATTTTCCCCAATATTTTGATGAAGCCCTTATGAAAAATACTAAGTTTGAAGGCAGGATGCTATATATGCCTATAGATTCTGCGCTCAAACCTTATCACCATTTTTGAATAAAGGTTAAGTTATTTTGGCTTACACAGAAGCAGCCTTATTTTGTATTTTTCATCTATCAATTCAGTACAAGATCTCCTGGCCCTCCTGTCCCTCTGCCTGCAGTTTTCTGTCCTCCATGTGTACCCTTTGGCCCTGTCTACTTCACCAAATATTCATTGAAACCTGAATATAAGGACTACACCCCAGAAAAGATACTTGAACTTGATCCTTTGGCCCACATACAATCTGCAGTTAGGTACAGCCATCAAGGCCCGTGGATATTCTCCACACCCAAATTGTTTAGAGGAAAGTTCAATTATCTTCCTGCTTACAACCTCTGCATGGAACTGCCTGTGACCCCCAAGCCTATGCCTGCCTCCTCACCCAACCTCCTAACTGATCACACTGACAAGCTGTTTGGGATTGTGTACATCACCCTCACAGGGCTGATTGACACTATAATCCCGGCTGCCAGCCTGTGGTCCTGAGTGAGGAAGTCCTTCTCCTATCTTTTTAAGTTGGCTCCTCTCTTGTGGTGGGCTTTACCCGCAAAAACCTGGCCGAAGTTACCCCTGAAAATGATGGGCCAGCCGCCCAAGACTGGATCCCTGACAACTACAGAGGCTTTAAGCCCTATCTTCATGCCTTATATCACCTGTTTCATTGGTCTGTCTGTCCTCCTTCTGCTGGTAGTACTTTGCTTACTATCTATAGTCCTGTTACAAAAGTAACAAGTTTGAAACCCTGGGCAGGAATCAAACCCGCTTTTAGCCACCAGGCAGGGCTAGTGGGTGCAGGAGATTTGCCTGCACCTGGATTTTTGCTTTTTGAAGCAAATCCAGATGCAGGGCCCGTTTTGGGCCCCAAAAGCTACGCCCAAGCCTTGGTGGGTTTGGCTGGGCTTGGGCAGGCTAATTTTAGCTGCCCAGTAATCCCAGTTCAAGCCCACCCTCCATTAAGTAATTTGGGGTCCCCAATTGGGGACCCCTTTTTAATCAAGTTCCTTGGCCTCAGAAAAGCCAGTCAATCCAGTCCAAAAATGGTGATATAATTGGGAAACCCCCCATAACCCCAGAAGCTAAACCTGCCAGAATCAATGGCCAGCCAAGCCAAGATGGACCACCAAAAAGCCAAACAACTGTTCCTGAAAACCCCAAAAATGACTATGAAGCAGCCAACCAAACAGCAGAACCTGAGATGCCAATCTTTGCCACACAGATAGCACCAGAAGAATGCCCAAAAGCACTTGCATGTGAGTAAGTATATAAACCAGAAGCACCTGAAAAAGCTCTGTATTGTCATCCTTACCAAATAAAGCTGTTATGAACCTTTGGTTTACCAATCTGTTTCCCTACATATTTTTGATACTCTTCCATCTACATACACCCAAGCGTCAGAACCCATCCACTGGGATAGAGAGCTGGTCTCCATTTGATAAAACCAAAGCCTAAAACTACTACTGTCTGCCCAACGCTCTATTTGGCCCTGTGCATTTCACTGAGTATCCCCCAAATCCTGATCACAAACCCTGGACCTTGGAATACTTGCAGTGGTACACCCGCCCAAACGCCCCCAAGGATCCCTATCAAATTGTCCGTGACGGCAAATCAGTCACCATTTACCCTTTGATCTTCAATGGGAAATACAACAATCCTGCTGCCTACCTGGTCCCCATGGAACCACCCCCAACACCCAAACCAACCATCTCAACCCCTCCACTTCTGATGCCACTGGCCAGAGTAGTCAATACCTGAGAGTGCTTTACCTGGCGCTCACAGTATTGATTGACTCTGCCTTGCCAGCAGCTGGGCCCTGGGCTGTGGCTGGGAAGGCCCTTTCCTACCTGGTAAAGTTAGGTCCCATCATCTGGTGGGCCATGCCAGTACCTGCTTTGACTCCTCCCTCACCTACTGAAACTCCACGGTACTCCTGGTATCCTGAAGAGTCCTCCCTTGGAAGAGGACAACTTGGATCCTCTTGTTATCTCTAGTGTGGTGATTATGTTGCCCCAGCTACAACTGGTCCTCTCTCAATAGGGATGCTCAGTCTTCAATAAGTAAAAAAGACCACTCTCTTACTGGTTTAAGGTGGCCACTCCACCAACAGCACTTTTTTCAAAATCAGATCTGAGTTCTCTGGTCCAGACTACCTTTTGATGATAGTTGAAAATGTCTGACTCGGTTTCAAACTGACTCTTTGAGTGCTGTGGGAAACCTCCTTCATCATTTTAATTCAACCATAGCTGGTACACCATCAGGTACTCCTGAGCATGCATTCTTGTCAGCTAAATGAGCTGTTGTCTGCTTCTCATAATAACTAAGATCAATTTGTGGCCTTCCTATTATGGGCTCACAGCTTTCTCTCATTAATATCTACCAATCAATAAGACTCCCTAATAGTACAATAGCACCTACAGATCACAGCAGATATTATTTGTAACTTGTTTCCTAAATATGCTCAAGACCTCCTTCAGACTTATGAAGGTGGCCATGCTGCTTGGCGTGAGTCTGTTGAAGCTAGTGTCATCCCCCAAGAAAATGGTCTAGATAATCCCATACATCAGCTCAACAAATCCTGTGATCATCTTATTAAACAAATGAGACTTTTGAAGACCTCACTTGCTGTCTCTACCTCTATCACCCAGACAGCTACCCAAACTTCTCATAATAGTGGCTGGCCAAGTTTCAGAAATTTAAGGGCTGCATTAATGAAAAAGTCAAGCCTGATAGTCATAAGACACCCATTATTCCTGTTAGTGAGCAAAATTCATAAATTCAGGGGATCTGGGGAGTAATTCAAGAACTCAAGGCAATAACCAGATAACAGGCTGCACAAGATTCCCAAGCTTTCTCTCTGCTTACACCTGACCCATAGGTTACTGTGATAATTAGGTAGATGATGGGGCTCAGAGCAGATTTAAAGACTCTGTGTATTAACATGGCATCTTCTGATACCAAACCAGCTTCTTTTAAAGAGGAAGATTTAGGTCATGGGAAAGAAGTGGAACATTGTATTAATTATTTCACCCTTATTTCTAACTTAATACAGGAAGGTGATGATATTATCCACAACTATGAGACCCTTGACAAAGACTTGCAAGAGATGAGCAAGTTTACTAAAATATTAATGATCATTTCTTGCTCCTTATTGCGCAGTCAGGAGTTGTTTGCTAGAAATTTCTGGAGTTTGTGTCACTGTGGCTATTCAAAAGATACAAATTAATTAGGCCCTTTGAGTTGCCACTGCCACTAGGGAGGCAGGAGTCCAACAAAAAAACACTCTCACTACCTTAGAAGAAAGTGTATGTCAACTATGGGCACATCAACCCCCAGTTGAAAGCAAAGCATAGTTCACTCCTGAGATCCATGTGCTTAACTCTAACTCACAAGACAGATCAAAGGGTTCTGTTAATACTGGCATTGATCCTAACTCTAAGCCATCCTTTAAACAGGTGTTTGATCCCAAAACCTTGATCATTGCTGACTCCTTCACTACTTATGAGACTTTCATTGTCATGGCCTGGATTTCTCCCAGGGGAACCTTCAGTCAAGGGGAAGGGTCAAGCCTGGAAGGCCCAGTAGATGAGGGGGCTATCTGCATCACATAATTAGCAGCTGTGGCCCAAGGACGCCGCACTCCCATGTGGGGAATCACTTGCTCAGTGAGCCCTTAGCATGGTCAGGTAGGTGATCCCAATCTTGATGTAATCATATGATGGTGCAGAAGGAACAAGGGGGAGTTCTCCTGCGGTGGCGCTCATGGTATGGCTTGACTGGGCAAGTTGGCAGAGCAGAGGGACACTGGGAAAGGAGAGGCAGGGTGCAGGAGCAGGAGCTATCTCTTGATCCAGCACTCTAGGAGATGGGAGAAAGGCTGGTATTGGTTGGTTAGAGGCAGCAAGAAGTTGCTCAGTTTCCCAGCGCTGGTGTTGATGCTGGAGGTACTCTCTATTTGAAAGCACCAGCATTATAAAATACATTATAATGAAATAAACCCCTGCAAAGTATAAATGCTCAATGTGCATTGACCAATAAAATTTATTAAGTGAAGATGTCAACAAGGGAAGGGTTTTCAGTTTTCCCAGCTATATCCTGCTGGAAACTGTAATTGTACCTACTGGCAACTCCTTATTGTCTGTCAAAGAGTTATCCTTGAGTTGGATTCCGTTGGTGGCCCCTGATTTGTCAGCTAAGTGGATTATCTCACTTTTTTTGCCCCAGGAAAGCTGGCAAGAGATCTTTGGGTCATTTTGCAACCCAATTCCCAATTCCTTGGTTTCAGAGGATGTGGGCTAATTAAAATTATTTTTGCTTGGCTTTGGAACAATTTCCAATTGCCCCCAAGTTTGGCTTCTACCATGGTTTGATTACCCACTTGGCATTAAGGTTTTCTCTTGGCTAATTATTGCAATTGACAATGCAATTGTTTGGTTGTGTGTAAGGTCTCATGGTCTGGGTAAGATGATTATAAACTAACGCCTTTAACCCAGTAATGTTTATATTGGTCAAATACAAAAGGTAGGCAAAGTTTTCAATAGCAACTGAACTAAGGCTCCTAAGAGCTTATACAAAGTAAAACAAGGACTAAGAAAATTTATTAGACCTAGGAAAATAAAATAGAGACCAGTCTTAATGACTGAAAATTTGGTTAAAAAGTCAATTTCTAAGTCTGGAAAATGGTCTGCACTAGCAGGAGGATTAAAACTATCAACAATTAAATTGTGAGTGTTACTATAAAAACTGCCTAACTGGTGAAGAAGAAAATCAAAAGAAATCATGAGCTAAAATTGAAATAAGATAAAGAATAGAAAGAGAAAACACAAGCCACAAAACCTAACAAGTACCTTTTTGGGGTGCAAGTCAAACAATCTCAACTTAAGTTGAGACTGATTAAAACTAAGGCTTTTATTCAAGCCTGGGTTTTGAGGTAAAGTAAAGGGTATGGAGACTAACCAAGGATAGTTAGTTGGTTTAAAGGCAAGAAAAACAACCACAAGCACATGTTTACAGTTATCTTAACTTAAAAAGGTTAAAGCAAGGTAAAGGGAAGAACAAGGAAGCCAGTGGTTAATAGTTTGCTTAAACCAAGAAGAGCAGAGGCGGAAGAATGGGAAAACTAGGTCCAAGGCTGCTGGCGTAAGCAGGAAGGGAAGAAGAACAAAAGCAAAAGGTAATTAAACTCAGACTGAATTAAACTAACGCAGCGCATAAGTAATGGGTTCAAAACTTGTTTGCAAAGGAAAGTAAGTTTGAAATTGAAACTAACCGTTAATCTTTGGTTAATTAACCCAAAAAGTAAGGAAATTGGAGAGGGTGCTTGGGAATTGAAAAAATTGTTGAAAATCCTAACTAAAGGATAATAAAAAAGAACCAATTGTAGTAGAGTGAATACTAGCAGCAGGAATAAAATTGAAGGAGAATCCTGACATTGTGTGATTGCTCAATTGCAGCATTAAACCTATGCAACACAGGGGTTTGTCTGGCCCATTCTGGGCCCTAACAGTCATACATCAAACACCCTAAAAGCTTGAGAAAAACCACATTTTTATATCCTGTCTCAAAGAGCAGGCTTCTTAAAGATATTTTTAATATTTTAAATTCTTTTTATTTTTCAAAGGTTGATTATTAGCTATATTTTTAAGTTGTTACCTAATGTCAGGACTCCGGAATAATATGGTAGACTTGACCATTATTCTCCTGGCTGATTGGTTAGACAGCCAATTGCCATACAGCTGGCAAGCTTAAAGAAGCATCAGCTAATCCTGCTCCTGGCCTTGGCTAATCAGTACATTGAATATTACTCCAAAGATTGATTCTGATCCAATACTGATCCTCCCATTGGATTGAACCTGATTGAACAAGCTTGATGATTCCTGACCACAAGCACAGAACACCCCTCAGCCAATAAGATGGAATGACCAAGGATAATAATGCAAGATGGTTTACGCCAAACATTTGCTCTTGGAGACACCTCAAATTCTATGACCAATATAGAAGGTTGTTTAGAAGAATAATACATGACGCAAAAACCCAGTTGACAGGGTAACCAAACTTGCACATACATAAACTACAGCTAGATGCCGCCAATATGCTGATGAGATAAGCTGAGGTACAGTAATCTATTGAAGTCCCATGCCAGACTGGCATGGCTGCTTAACTCTGGGGGCTGAAACTAGCAGTCTGGGAAACAGATAGACTGACTAGTAAGAGTTGGAAGTGTCAGATTATAATCTGCAAGAGGGCTTATCCACCCTATATAAGGTGCTCTCCTGATTAGAGATTGAGCAGAATATTCACCCTTGAAGATAGAGGTTAAAGGATCTCTATTGTTGTATCACTACTAGCCAACACCTAGTAGTCAGAAGTATCCAAGTAGAACGCGCCATTGTTTACTTGCAGACCTGTGTGTTTTCTCCTACAGACTTGGGATACCGCCAGGCTGTAGCCCCGCCTAGACCTGATTGGTAGCAAAGATTTTCCTCATACAATCTATATCAACATCCCTACTATAATGAATAATAATGATCTTTTCTCAAGACCACAAAAACTTGACACCTAATTTTTGCTCATTTTTGCTTCATGGGTTTTTCATGATTTAGCTTGTTTTTTTTAGAAAAATCTACTTTAAAATTAATATTAGTATTTTTACCTCTTTTTTACGTAACCCACTTGCTTTTCTCCCTCCCTGCTGTTTGCAGATCTTTGGGTTTGTTCAAACCAAGCTCCTTGCCTTATTTTTACTATATACCCCTGATGCTTATCAAACTGTTTCTGAGGTTCCAACTTCCTTATTTTTGAAGATCTTCTTATTGATCTTCCTCAAAAGATTTTACCTCCTACAAAATAAATAAAGTAGTCATGAAAAGTAAGCTTCAATCTGAAATTATAAATGGGATTCCCCTAAAACCCAATCCTTTTCATTTCTCTTCAAAATTTTCTCAATTTTAGAACCTTAATTCTTCTTAGTTTTTATCTTAGTAATATTCTTTTCATATTTCTAGAATTTAACATTGCTTATTTTTGTCAACCAATTTACTCAAATTTCACAAGGTTTATTAAATTTATTTTTTTGTTGCTAAATTTTTTAAATGAAACTAGTAAGACAAGAAGTCTTAGGATTGTTGGCACCAATATTTTTCAGGAAAGAAAATCTTTCTTCCTTTATGCTCAGGTATTCTAATGATGAATATCCTGATGTTGATATACAAATAGTTACTAAAAAATATTTATCTAACACTTTATTATACATAGTTTGCTTAGGATTTGTCAGGAATCTATCCTGCAGGAGGCTTCTCAGAACTCACAGGCAGATGGTCTGCTGGTCCTGAAGGGAGGGCCCACCACAGGATGGGCACTAACTTTACAGTATATGACAAGGACTTCCCAAGAATGGCCCAGGGGCCACTAGAAGGCACCATGGGATTGATGAGGCCAGTAAGGGCAATATTGTCAGGAATATTCCTGACAACACTTTGGTCCAGGACAATATTTTGTGCACAATCAAACTTGATAAACAAAATAAAAAATGGCAGCAGTTTCCCCAATAAGGGGGAACTGCCGCAAAAATTTGGGGCCAGGAAACTGGAATTAAAAATAAGAATTTTAATTCAGACAGGTTTTATACCCCGCCTGCGGGTTGTGCAGCTGGCCGCCAGCCGTCCGCAGGCCAAGCCTGGCGGCTTGCCTGCGCGCACCCGCCCCCAGCCTGCCTGCCCACCCACTCCCGCCAGCCAGTCCCCGCCCAGGCCGCTGAATGGGGAAATTGCCAAATGGGGAAACCCAAAAGGCAATTTCCCCAAACCCAAATGGAGGGGGAACTGCTGCCCAAATTTGGGAGGGGCTGACAAGCTGCTCAATCCATCCATTCCTGCATTAACTGCAGAATCCAAAATTGAATGCATGAAAAAATCCAATGATACACCAAGCCAATACAAGCCCAGAAGTAACAATTCATTGCCTGCACACCACTATCAATTCCCCTACCAAAAGGGAATTCCAGACAACACCAATTATTTGGGATTCCCTGTCCAGTGTTTTACTCTATTCATGCCCCACAAGGATGATAGTATATAATAAAGCTTAATCACTTGATGGTAGTTTGTGCTATCATTAAGCAAATTACCCCTCAATTGTTATCACATAAATCAATCACAACTTTTACCTTACAAGAAAGTTAAAGACACTAAGCTTTGTCTTCCCTTTCCCAGGATCAGAAGATGAACCTTTTAATCTTCTCAGCTGTACTCACAGCCTGCCTAGGGATTGGGGGCCACCAACACACCCACCAGCATGGGCCGTTCAATAAACCACCCGACAAGTACATCTACAAGGAGCCAGCGCAGCTAAACTCCTCCAAGCAGTACTCCTGGCCCACGCTGGTGTCACCCCACTCCACCCAATCCGTAGCTATATACACCTGTGTATACTACGTACTCACATATTTCACTGGTAATTTTGGACTTTATAATGTAAACGCAAAGGTATTCCAATGGATGATGATAGTCTATCACATTGTGACCGTGCTCACCAGGTTCCAAGTTGCCAACTTGGTACATTACTTTGCTAAAATACTCCCTCAATTGTTGGTCTTTACAAATATACATCACCCCAAATATTTGGGTGGAGGTGGATTCACTGGCAGCAACTGATTCTTGCAGGTGGTTGGGCTGCAGGGTGAGATGTGGATTCATTGGTATTAGGTAGGCGGGCAGGTAGTGTCAAGAATATTCCTAACATAAACCAGATTCTTACTGGAGGGCAATGTTGGAAAATAATAGAGGGGTGCTCTGTTAAAAATGAAAAATTCAACAAGGAGTTTCCCCTTTAATAGGGGAAAATAAAAATCAAACAAAGGAAAAAACATAACTTAATGGACGCCAGAATAATTTATCATCCGGGCAGGCACCTGCCACGCTCGCCAGCCCCCCAGCACCCAGCCAGCTGCCAGCCACCCACCCAGGTCCCAGGCCCCACTCCTCTGCCAATAAGAAGTCCCCACCAACCATAACCAATCAGAAAAGTCCCTGATGGAAGGGCAAACATTAGAGAATAATCCCTGCTCTTCAGAAGAAGGGAAAGTTCAAGCTTTAAATTTGAGCAACAATTCTACCTTAAACCAATGGGATTCTGAGACCAAAATCACATGCTTGGGTCCAAAATTCAACCAAACCATGCCCTCCAAGACAAAAATAGATTCTGAGAGTACCTTGAGTTTTCCCACCACATGAACTCATGCCTACAAGAACCCATTGGTCCCAGACAGGAATTTCCAAACCAACAACAGATTGCAAAAGAACAAGGGTTTGGCCCTCTTCTCAAAAACCAGTTCCCACTCTCATCCTTCAAACTTTTGGGATCTCCTATCCCCTGTTTTCACTCCCACTTGCAAAACTTTGCACAGTGGAAGACACCATAAATAAAGGATCCCTCCTCAGTGGTAGCCTGTGCTATTATTGAGTTTAATACCCTCAATAAAGCTAATCTTACTTAAACCTTAAGTCCACTTTAACTAGTTTGCCCCAGCCAATCCCCTCCAATCCAAGGAAGATGAATTATCTCATCTTCACAGATGTGCTTACAGCTTGCCTTGGGATTGGAGGCTACCAACAAGGACCAGAGTTCTTTGGCCCCTCACCAGAAGGGCTAGGCCATGATCCTCACTATGACCCTGGACAACTCAACTCTTCCCACATTGATTCCTGGCCTCCCCTTGTATCTCCACACTCCACCCTGTCCATTGTGGTGTACACATCCATGTACTATGTGTTAACCTACTTTGTGGGGAGCTTTGGAAGGTACAACGTCCATGCCAAGGTCTTCCGCTGGCTGATGACTGTCTATCCAATTATCACCGCTCTGACTGGCTTCCAATTTTCCAATCTCCTGCCATATCTGCTGCAAGTAGTACCTACTGTATCTGGGTATTACAGGTAGTTGTATTTGTCTTGGAACAGCAGGGAGGCACGGTGATCCAGGCTCCTTCTTGGCTGATAACCTCAGTTTCTCTGGTCCTGGATTTGGGGTTGTCATGTAGGATTTTCTCTAAGGTAAATTCTGAATACGCTAGGTTAAATGGGTATTCATTAAAATGTACCAGGCCAAAGGGTGCTCCTGGTGGACAGTATAGTTTGGATGGTCTGTCTGCGGTTTCTTGTGGTTGGTTGACATAAGAGAGGGTGTTGTGGAGGTTAGACTAAAAATGGAAGAGAACTAAAATCAAATTTGGAATGACCTGGTTGAACTAAAGGTTCATATCACTTTAATGTAAAAATGGCAATGGGCAACTTCCTGGTAGCCTAGGATATAAGTATACCCATCTGCCATGGGAAAACTTTTTCAAACCCTTCTGGGCTGGATGGTACTTTCTTACATGGTTTGAAAATCATTGGTGGTGTCCTGCAGAGGTGGTTCCTCATTGGTTGGATTGGGGCAGGGAAACTCAAATTCCCTTTTTGAGCCGTAGTGTTGCAACTGAACCAATGAGGATTCAGTATTTGAATTGGGGAAGACAACAGTCCAATAGAAAGGACAGGAATAATAAGAATAAGGTATTGTTTATTGTAGAATATTGTGATTAATATACTATATGGGGAAGCCACACAGCCACAAGGGGGTGACATGGTGGCATGTTCCATGTAAGGATTGGAGCCAAGGAATAACTTGTGTGGGGATCAACAGGTCAAATTGATAGCGCTCCTAATTAGGAGAAAGTGCCCGCAATTTGATATTGCCATCAGATTGGTTCATGTTGTTAGATACGCCAAGGGGTAACTCATTGAGTGCCCCCTGTGATTTGTAAGATACATTGGCAGGAGAGTCTGGAAACTTGGTTAAAACAGTAGGATTTGTCATCCTCTGGCAGCCTGCATTCTAAGGAAAGTTTCTTTGTTTCCCCATCAGCAGTGGCCCCAGCTATATCAGGATTGTTGCTCAGGTCAGCGCTCTCATTGGCAGAGCTAACAGGATCCTTCTGCAGGCAGGGCTTTGGCGTAGGTAGCTCCAAGTTGGTAGGTCTCAGGAATTCCCCCAAAATTGATTTTGTTTCTGGTTTGAGCCCAAAAAAACGTGGGCAGCCTGCAGGGTTTCAGGGTTTGAATCCTGTAGTTGGGATTCCTCTAGGTTCATTTTTAATAGGAGTTTATCAATCATTACAGGATTAGTTAATTATATGACTCCCTTTATATCTAATTATAAGGGTTTAGCTGGTCTATTAAAGATACTGTTAAAAACTATACCTACTTTTCTTTATTTATTAAATTTGAATTGCAACACCTTACTGTGAGAAATGGGGAGCAGTTTAGCAAGAAATAAAACCATAATCTCAACCACAATAAAATTGTGGTTTTAGCAACAAAAAGGCTGTTATTAAAAATTCCTGAAAGACCTAAGGGGGGAAGGAATCAATTGAACACCAAGAGCAACAGATAAAACCAAATGGCCAAAATTACTAACATATTTTGAGCTTTATTAGATTAGAGAATAACAAAGCAAGGTCTTTTACAACTCTTATACATCATTTAAAGAAGGAAATGTGTTTATAGTGAGACTTTGGGTATCCCAAACAAATCAACCAGTGATATGTGGGGATATTAATACATTTCTTGAGGCAGAAAATTTAAACAAAATTTAAATGGACAAAATCAAAAGGCAACTGACTCAACTAAAATTGAGGAACCTGTCTTGGATGCACATAACAATGCTCCCAGCTGCTCTTGCACATGACATTTAACCAGAGGTGTCTCTTGGGTGGGTTTGTTGGGGGCTTTTTAAAACTAATTTTCAAATAATAGTGTGATAACCTTACTTGGGATTTTTCAGTAAATCTTTGGATAAATATTCAGGTTTAATTTGGCAGAGATCACCAAGCATTTGGTGAGAATAGAAGTAGAGGCCCAGGGGAGAGGCATATCTTTACACTTACATGGTTTGGTACATACCTTTGCATCATATTAGACAAAACCTTACCCCCATTCTGAATTTTCTTCATCTAACATGACAATAGGTTGTGGTGCCCAAACTAATCAACATCTCCACTTGGGCACAAATGAAGGGGATGTGTCAGGAATATTTCTGACATTTTGCAAAACATAATAGTTAATACTTTGGGTGCCAGTATCATTATTTCTGATAATCCTGACACACATCTTTAAATTCTGGGTCAACTAACTGTTTTTGTTTATCAGAGACTAAAGTGCAACTTAACAGGTCAACTCCAACAAAGACACAGGATCATGGTGTAATAACAGATAAGTTAAATCATATTATTGATTTCAATTTAATTGAAATGAACTCCAAACCGGGCTTTGAACCAAAGACATATTTCCCAGAGCTTTTGCACTCAAATTCAAATGCAAAAAAACTATACAATGGATGTTAAAAAGTGTATATATTTTAAATTACCTAATTCTAGCCAATCATATACTCTGTTTTTGCTTAATAACTCAATAAACATCACAGGATCAACAAAAGGCTCCATAGTTGATGATAACAGTCATCAAACAGTTAAAACTGCCTATAACCTTAATTCTGTTACACCAGCTGTTATGGTAGAAAGACAAATAGAGGGAATAACACCCCCTCAAAAAATAAGGAACCAACAAAGGACTGCAGTCAAATCCCTGAAGACTTTAGACAATTTAAATGTTGTTATTGATAAAAAATGGGTTAAAGCTGGAGTTGCCCAGATAGCCCTTGGAAATATGGACCTATCTTGTTTTGCGCCAACCAATTACAATATGAAAATCATGCCACTATACATTGATTAATGAGGTTAGCGCTCAACTGGCTGGTTGCAGGAATTTATCAAATTATAAGAGCATTGATTTGAATCCCAAAATCAAGCCATCAACTGTTGAAAATATCTGCACTGATCAATCAAAATTTACCACTCCCCCCAACCCAAGTTCCTTTATACCTTTTCCAAATCCCAGGCTAGAAACTTGTTTCTAGATATCTTAATCACCATCAAATAAAGAAAGTTTTCCCAAAAATATGATTTTTCTACTGGGGCTTTTTGCCCCTGAGCTCAAAAGGTTAGCTACTATGATGGTCAAGATAGCTGCTGATTCTCTGGTGGTTTCTTGGCCCACCCTCTACATGCCGGCACCCTCTGATGCTTCCTCCAATTCACCCTTGAAAATAATTTGCTCATTGAAGATTTCAACTTTGATCTTCTGCTACACTACTACTGGTTCAAAAATGCTAAACCTGTCCTCCCAGTTTGATCTGATGCCCCTCAAACAGCTCACAGTTTTCTTACTATACCCACATTGTATGTCTTTGAATAGTGTAGATTGCCACTTTACTCTAGTATGCCAAGTTTTCAAACCTTTGGGTTTGGTATAAACCTTAATCAACCCAGAAAGAGAATTTTCCCCAGGGCCAGTTGTTAGGGCGCCCTATCCAATGCTTCCAACTGTTTGCATTATTGCAGAAGCACTATATGCTAAACTTGATCTCTTGATGATGGGTTGTGCCATTAATAAGAGAACCTTCTAATATTTCATATCACAAAGCAGGTGATACTTCCCAGTTAAAAGTAAAATATTAGAAACTACACTACCAAGCCTGATTCACCTGCCCCAAGGGAAAGATGAAAAAACTCATCCTTCCTGGTGTGCTGAAAGCTTGCCTAGGGTATGTGCCCAGCAATCCGCTGCTGAATTTTCAGATCTCTGCACAGAGAGTACCAGCAGCTGGTACAAAAGATCACCACAACTCAATCTTTCAAAAAATACTGTCTGGCCAACCCAGGTGTCCCCTTGGTTCATCACATACTTAGACCCATACACCGCTGTGTACTTCTGTAATACACAAGGCCAACAGGGATCAACTGTACCAAGTAGAGCAACAAGCTGGTGAAATAGAAGCCAGTCAGTGCAGCCACAATAGGTTATGTTGTCTCAGCCATTAGACCACCTTGGTGTTTGTGTTATACCGCCCAAAGCTCCAGGCAAAGTAGGACAGAGCATAGTACACAGAGATGTAGATGGCTTAAGACCTGGTGAACGTGGGGGGCACTTGTGAAGTCCAAGAAGTGCCATATAAAGAGCTTAGTTGTGTGGCCTTGTCAAAAGGAATTCCTCCAAGCCTTTCTCTTGAATTTCTGAATGCAGGGGATCTTGTTTGAATCTCCTAATCCCAAGGCAAGCTGTTAACACAGCTGTGAAGATGAGGTGGTTCATCTTCACAAGTTGGGAAGGGGGGACTAAAGCTTAGTAGTGTGTACCTTGTTTGTTAGGTAGAAGTGACCCATGGGATATTAATTGATGGGGGTAATCTCTCAATAATAGCTCAGCTTATCATTCAGAGGTGCCCATTACTTATAGTGCACCCCATGGTGTAAAGGTTTGCAATCAGGAATGAAAGCAAGAGATTGGAAATCCCAAGAGTTTAGACTGGAACTTTTGAGGTTTGGGAGGTGAATGATGGCCAAACCCTTGTTCTCCTCTCAGCTAAGGGTAGTGAAGAAGTTCTGTTGGCTGTCCAATAGTCTCCTGGCTTGCTGGGTTTAAAATAGATCTGGCGCCCAGGTTACTCCCTGGCTCTATTTTTACTTTGGGTGACTCATGCTGAGTCAGGTTTGGCCTTTCCCATGTGACCTGGGGCCCAGGTTCCCTTTTGTGGGGGATAATAAATTTTTCTTTCTCTCTAGGTTTGGCCAGATCCCCTGATTGGCTGGGGTTGGTTCCCTCTTCTTATTGGTTGGATTGGCAGGTGGGCAGGGGTCTAGGTGGGTGGGTGGCAGTTAAAGCTGCTGGGTTCCAGGCTGGTGTCAGGCTGGCTTGCAGGTACTGGGCTGGCATCAAGAGCCTGTGTGGTGGCAGCAGGCGTCTGTAAGAGATGGGAGCTAGACTAACAAAGTCTGGCTCCCATCCTGGTGGGATCAACCACCAGGATGCCATCCAGTGCAAGTCTGGGATAGCCACTCAAAGGGGCCTCCCAAAGGAGACCGGATGTGAAAGGGGAGGGAAGTATGCATCCAAAGCCATGACCATGGCTCCAGTAAGTAACCATAGAGAGTGATCCTGAGTGAAAGGGGCCTCTGTATTTGACTCAGGGATTTGGCACAAGGGGGAAGGATTGACCAAGTCAGAAGAAGGAGTTTCAGTAGTCACAGATTCCAAAGGTGGCAACAACTCTTCAAGATGAGAAGACAACCAAGAAAACAACCCATAGGATCCCGGTTTGAAGGGAATCTGGGTGAGATGCTCAATTAAATTTGTAAAATGACTAGGAATAAACTCAGAAGATTGAGAAATCAAGGAAAGTTTGCTCCAAAAGACTGGGTTTGAGGACCAGAACAAGAGGGAAATGGGAACCAGTATCCACACAGCCATCTTGTACCAAGGTGACAACATGATTCCATCGGGTACCCTTCTTTTGCTAAGACTACTGGGCAGACGGACCAGTACTTGGAACAATTCCCAACAAAAAAACAACGGGCGGGCGGGCAGTCAGGCAGGCGGGCCAGGGAAGGCGGTTGGCGGGGACAATTAAGTGCTTGGTTAATTAACAGGAAATGGTCCAAGTTATTGATCTCAGAACAATTCCCAACAAAAAACGTCGGGCAGACAGGCAGGCGGGCCAGAGAAAGCGGGAGGCGGGGACAACAGCGGGAGTTAGGATAAATACCTTTAATGTTAAACAAACTTTAAAATACAAAAGATTTGCAAAGTCAGGAGTTTATTCAACAATTAGAATTGGTAAGAAAGGGACCTGATGGCCCATGCTTCCATTTTATGCAAAGGGGGTGATAGGACGGGAGGGGTTATGAAAGGGGCTATCAGAGTGCAATCTAAAGGGGAGCCTATTAAAGAGTACTAGCCAATCTTATCTTGGTTTGAGATCCAGAAAATAGGGGCCGCAGAGCCGGATGTAAGACTCAGCCCCCTTTATTGGCTAGGAGCCTTCTGAGGACTCAGGGTGTGCATTTCCCCCTAATGCCTTCCTCTGATGTCTCCACCAGAGAGCTCCGGAACCCAATTGTTTCGGGACGGGGGACTCCCGGGCCGGAGGAATTAGCTACCTGGGACACCTCTGGTCGCGGGTTTTGGTACCCAATTTTCCCGGGCCGCAGATTTGACCTTTCCAACTTCATGTGGCCCGCATTTTTTGTTGGTTTGCTAATTTTTTCAGGACCAGGCAACACCAGGACAACAAGCAATCCAACCAAATTAATGTCTCTTCCGCAGTTGGAGGGGACTCCAAAGGGGAAATGAGAACTTTGGCCAGGAAGGCCAACACAAAGCATCCATCTACCGTGTGAGCCAAGTCCTCCAGGTTTTGGAGGGGTTTTGCCTGCACGCGGGCCATCTTTTTTGATGGTCTGGAAAATACATCCCGATCTAGGGCCAAAGGTGGACCACGGAACTTTACAGCGTCTGCACAGTGGCAGTGGGGGACTGACGTCTGTGTGGTGATGATGAGTGTCTGCTCATGGTTGCGCATAACTTGTTTTGCTTCCACTATATTCTGTTTGTTGTTTTAATTTGTTTTTTTAGTTAGTTGTTTAACTAATGAAAACTGTTGGTTGTAGTGTTGGCTGGATGATAAATCTCTCCCATTTCCCATATTAGGAGTAGGTTGGTAGTTTAGAGGTTAGTTCAGAAGTGATCCTGACAACTACCCCCTGACGTACTTTGCCAGGAATTACAGTGGATTCAATGTCCATGCCAAGGCCTTCCTCTGGTGGATGGCAGTATATCCCATAGTCACATCTGTGACTGTATTGTGGTTTGATAACATGCAGCCCCACCTGTCTAAAGTGATACCCACATTTTTGGGTGTTACAAACCCTGATCTAAGATATCCACCTGATCCCCCTCACATTATCCCAGCCTGCGCCCTTGCCACAATGTATTTGGCTATAGAGCCTAATCTATTACTCTAATAAAAAACCTCTTCTCCAAAGTACTCTTTGGAGGTTTCCCAAAGTTGCCCCCTAATCAATAGCAGCTATGGTACCAGTATAGATCATCCAAACTTTGCTGAGTGGGGCCAAGATTCTCCTAGTCTGGATCCTGCCCTTTACTCCCCCTACATGCCCTGAGGGCTTACCTGGCTGTTATAGGAGGCAATCCCAAGTATGGGTTGTCCGAGGGAGCTAGCTTTAAAGCTGCCCTGTACCCTTTATGTTCCTTGTGTTTGACATATTGCAGCATGATTCTATACTGTAGGTAGTTGTATAGAGATATCTGAGATCCCAAAAAGAATCCTGGCTTGTGGCAAGTATATGAACCAAGGTAGGGGAAATTTGATGGGAGGATAGTAGTTTATTTGATATGAAGATACAGGATCATACAGTATCATGAGAAGCCATGTACTGCCCATGTACGTCATGGTGGTCATGAGGCTTGTTGCCATGAATGAAATTTCAATACTTGTATTGAAAACCTGGAAATTGAAACCCAGTTCTCAGGGAAAGCCTTATGTTGACCAGAGTGGACAGGGAACCACCCAACTACTAGTTGGGTCAAGCCCTGGACCACCAGAGATAGATGACCCCAAACAGGGGGAACTGAAACCTGCCAACCTGCCAAGCATCAATACTGGAGGTTCAAAATCAACATTAGAGACCCTGGAATCAACCCCCAACCCTCCAAAGACTACTCAAGTCACACAAAGTGGACGGGAACCCGCCAACTCGTTAAATTGCAAACCCAAGTTGACAAGTTACTCCAAGACCCGCCAGTCTCACAAGGACAATTCCCTGAATGGTCACCAGATTGATGCCAACCTTGAGCCACCAAAGATCCAAACCTATGCAGAGGTTGAAGCTTGCCTTAAGGAGGTTAAAACAAAAGCTATTTTTAACTCTGCCAATGACCACTAGCAACTGCCAGCTTTCTGTCCAGAAGGGGTAGTACAATTGAACTATTCAGGTGACATAGTGAATAGTGGTGGCGGAACAAAGCATTGCCACTTCTATTTGCCAGAGCAGGCACAACCTGGATCTGCTGCCCTCCAGACTCTAAGCCAAGATCCATACCCTGCCAGTGCCCTGTCTGCAAACCTGAACCCTGCAAAAATTGAAAAAGTGAGAACCCATGATATAAAAGCCCCGGTGGTATGGTGATGACCATATTGTCATTTTTGATAATAAAGTTTTATGAACCTTTGGTTCAAACAAATCTTACCTTATCTAGTCTTAGTGATCTTCCATCTTAACTCTGGCCAAGTAGACCATCAGGCAACTGCCCCCTCTGGAGACCAACCTGCTGATCCCACCCAGGCACTATACCGTCCCCCAGGAGCCCCCTTTAGACCTGTGCATTTTACCAAATACCCGCCCAACCCTGCCTACACAGAGTACGACTTGGAGACCATCCTTATTGCTGATCCCTTGGAAAGGACTAGAGAAAATAAATACATAGGACGTGAAGGAAAGTGGTACGAGAGGCTGCCCAGATTGTTCAAAGACAAGTACAATTATCTGCCTGCCTACTTTGTTCCCATGACTCTGCCCTTAACCCCGCAACCCAACCGCCCAATGGAGACCCCCACCGCGGCCAAGACTATATCCACCCAACTGTTTGGAGTACTCTACATTACTTTGACGGGAATGGTAGACACTATGATGCCCAATTCAGGACCCTGGTCTTTGCTTGGGTAATGTCTATTTAGAGTTTGGAATGGCTGGTCCTGGTATAACAGGAACATCTGATAAGCGTGCCATGGACTATCCATTGCTTGGAGGATCTCTTGGGGAATCGCTTTCCTGTGAGAGATTAACAGTAGATGCTGGGACACTAGTTTATTTGAATTTGTTGGGTTTAAGTAGCCTGCATCCAATCAGCATCATCTACCCGGTCAATAACTGTAAAAATCCTATAATAAGATATGTGATCTTTTGATCTCTTTGGGCCAGTAAGAGATTACGCTATGTTTCCAGGTATCGATGTGAGATTACCTCAGCCATCCAAAGAGATAATTCTATGAGAAGATAGATGAGCCCTTAAGGCGGTACTGTTATTTTTTGGTCAGCATGTTCTTCAGAGATAGTTGGGTCTGCTATGCTGGGTATTCAGCATGTAGGGATACCTGCCATGGTACACCTGTAAGTTTTTTATTTATGGTATGGGTAGAGGGAGTTATACCCTTTTCAGGAGAAAGTTTCTGGTGGGAGAGATTGAACATGTTACCAATGCTGTAAATCTACTGGTTTAAAGGGGTTACAGGAAACTTGCAAGATATGTTTGGATTGGATGATGACTTTATTTAGAAGGGGTAGGGTATTTAGTTTATGGGTAGCTTGGTCATCCAAATGTTAATTATATTTCCTATGGGGTGATTAAAGATCCAACGTTTTTGCAATCGGCCAGCAACATTGGTATAACAAATTTTATTTTCAAGAGTCAATGGTTTTGTGATTCTAAGTTGATATTTGCTGTAAACGTGCAATTTAAATTGTCATGGGATACATGTCTGGGTATGGATTGACTCTAGTTAAATGCTGCCACAGGAGCATTGGTTTGGATTTTTAGCACAGGCTTCAGAAGATAGTTTAATTGTAATAAAGAAAATTACATAACATAAATGGGATCCCGTTATCAAGCACTGTTGGCCATTTGATTTATCCCGTAATTCCAGAAAGCTTTGAACCAACTTTGGCATTATAAACATATTTATCAGCTAGCTTTGAAGGGACAGGGAATCGATAATAGTGAGGCAGGTATGGCTTTTAACTTGAGGGACACTCTAAGCCTTGTAGTGGGACTATGGGGCTGCTCTTGGGTAGAATGTTTATAGGTATATCCTTTAAGACAGATGGAATGACATCTTCCCCTCTTCCATGGCTTTAAGAAGGTTGTTTTTCATGACTTCTTCAGAAGAGTAATCAGGAAGCTTCAAGTAGTTAAAGCACGTGTTGACTGACGGTAAATAGTTATCTGGAACACAGGTTGCATCACAGATCTTCCTGACGATGGTTAAATTCGGATTGAGCGCCCGGAAGCCTAGGATGTAAGCGACGTCAAGTGAGGAGCTTACCACCAATGGGGAGCTTGCGGCTGCCGGTAATAAACTGCAAGAAGCTTCGACGCTGCTCAATCTCAAACCTACTGATAATAGTGACAAGCCGGATAACCGTCAGGCTAAAACCTGCATTAGACCACTACGAACGCACACAAGTTACCTTTCACTGGTGTAACCGTGCTCAGCCTTGATGGCGCTATGGATCACTACAGCGTTAAACTCCAAACAGCGGATATAAGATACCTTCAGCCGACCAGTCTTCTTCTCCGCTGCCAAAGATGGTGGTGAGTTCGCGTGGAGTGAAAATGCCCAACTTTTGGAGCGGAAATACGTCATTAAAGCCCTCTTCAAATGATGAGAGCGCATAACGAATGCCAGAGTTTGTCAAAAGCTCCAAGGTATCCTAAAGGAGTTAAACAAAGATATATGAAGCCTTTACTTTGATGAATTTATCAACGTTTTTCTTGCTGACTATAATATTGGTGCCATTTTCCTAAACCAAGTCAGCAAACAAAACATGAAGCAGTACCATCAGCTCGTTATTCGTTCCCGGGAAGACAAATGTAAGACCCAGGCTCGCAATTGAGTCGGCATCATTTGAGGCCATTTCGTTGATATTGAATAGGGAGTCGGCAAAGGTCGGATCGAAAGACTAAACGTAAGAACTCGTTTGAAACAAGGCTTACTCTGACAAGTTTCAGGGTGTTCAGGTTAGTTTGAGGAATGTCACAGGTCTTGTTCATCAGCAGCTCAAGGAAAGCTTCGCTAAGAGGCAAGTCTGTGACGCGGGCATCAATAAGTGATTTGGCAGCAATCCAGCCCAGGGTCTTAAAGAGCAGTGATTTATTTCTATTGATAAGTAAACAAATCAAATTGCTTACTGAATGTGAGAGGCATGGGATGGTAGGCAGGCTGGGAAGAGCCCGTGGTGGATATTAACAAACTCAGAGTCTGAGGCTTGGGATTCTCGCCAGAGACCATGGGCCTTCTTGCAAAACTCTTGGAACACACACGAGAAGAATTCAAGCGTAGGGCCCTAAACGTTAGCGTTGGTCGCTCTCAAAGCTACCTGGCCGCTGCCCACTTCATCGCGGAATTGAATCTCAAGGACAGATCGATCTTTGCTGTAAAGTCTAGCTATTCTTTTGGCAGCCTCTAGAATGGATCCCCGAGGAACTTGGATCTTTCCAAATCAGCCAAGTCTTGCATAGCTTCCTCACCTTCAACTTGGACATTCGACCAAAGGACTCTGCTCCCTCCCCTGGCCGGATTTCAACACTCATGTGTTTCTGACATGTTAGAAAGGCTTAAGGGCATCTTACCGCAATCAGGCGATCGGATCCAAAGGCAGTGGCTTGCAGGTAATCCATGCGTGTGGCAAACGGAAAGAGAAACGGAAAGTTGGATACGAGGTGATCACACCAGCTTGGAAGGCATTGACTAACAACCAGAGAAATTTCCTGGAGCTGGCGGTTAAGCTTGCCTGTCAATTTGGCGTTGGTGAAGGGCTCGTGCGGAATTCTGGGTGAGACGAGCCTCCATTGATCCTAAAGTTATTGATTTTGCTGAATAAGGGAATACCTTAGTGACCCATTTGGTTGCCATGAGATGCAGCACTCGCAGCACGCAAAGGATAACTTCGTGTTCTTCCAACTTCTCCTTCCTTGAAGAGACAGATTTGCGCACCAGAGCTTCGCTCTTGGATGCCTTGAGGTATGTTATGGTGATGGGATCGGCTTTGAGCAGGTCCAATGTGAATCCTGCTAGCATGAGTGCCTTCAAAACCGTCTCGCTCTCCTTTAATCGTTTGCCGCTATACTTGAACTGCATCTCTGCTGAGCCAGCCTCGCCTTGCATCATTGAACGGAAATTCTGAACCACAAGCTCAAACGGAGCAGAAAGCTGAACCACCATTTCAATTGAGCTTAAGGAGAGGCCCTTGGCTAACTAATCAGCACTTGGCAGCAAAGTGGGTACCTGGTGTTAAATGGAGTCGACATGTCTGCAGTAGAGGCCTGAGTGTCGCCAATCGGGGGTCTCTTCGTTGAGAACTATCTTGGGAAAGCAGGAGCAGCTGATAAGTTTCTGTCTGCTCGAGACGATTGTGGAGGTGTTGAACGAGATTCTGTGTTGCTTGCAGTCCATCCTCCTTCAGGAAGATATTAAAGAACATATCCTGACATGTTCTTGACGAAGTGGAGTGTTCACCTAGTCTGGTTAGATATAATCAATCAAATAGTGTACGTGGGATCAGAAAGGAGTATAGCCGAGTAGCAAAGTTGATGGATGCTAATTCGTGGGTAGTCATATCGTTGTCATGGAGTAGATCGCGTAGTTTGATAAGATTTTCTATTGCGCTTAGTGGTGGGATTGAAAGAGCAATACCTCTAAACTTGTCTTTATTGGCCCCGAACTGCTTGAGATTTAGAACCTGGAAGACAGAGTGTAGTTTTTCAGATGCCCTGGAATCCTGCTGAGGTTAGAGAGATTAGCAGTGTCGTTACCTTGCTTGGGTCGCATTTCAGCTTGAGTTCAACGATTTGCCTATGCATCAGTTGACTTAAAGCGGCGTAAGTTTTCTGAAGCTCAGAGGCATCCGAAGTAAGTGCGACAACACTGTTTGGGATATGTATGCTTTCAATGTGTTCAAACAGCGCCCATGGGTCGGTGGCCAAGGGGGCGCTTTCGGGCGATTGGGCTGAGCATGTTGCTTCGATGGATTCCGCAACTCCCTCTCGCATCAGGACATTCTGATAAAGGGACGGAATCCTTTCAAGCAGCATGTAGAGGATCTGCAGCGCGCGGATAGAAAAGAGGGATCCTGGGGAGCCTACCGTCAGCCCAGAAAGAAAGCTGGCCAATGGAAGGGTTTCTAGCACCACATTCGCTTCCGGTGGCGTGAACAAGACTATTTTAAACAGAAGGGTAAGGGAATGAAGCTTGATAACGTTGGATGCCGAGCCTTTGAAAAGGTTGAGAGCAGCGGGAGCCATGAGCTGAGCAAACTGGAGATACAGCGCTGCATCAATCTTAAGCTTGGTAGCACGCCGCTCAGATGAGATCTTGGGCAATAGGCTGTATGATAACTCGAGGCTCTTCTCAAGGTGTGAGCTGCTATTTGGAAGACTACATTCATTAGAGATGTTGTATTTTAGTATGGGAAGCATGCGCGGCTGCAGAAGGATTGAGGCCACAGCACTTGAAGTCTTGGCAAGGCTGCTGACCAAGACGATCAGGCTGGAGTATATTTTGGGTTCGGGCTGCGTACTGAGGCCAGGTTCAAGTAGAGAAAGCATCTCCCCGACAAAGGACTCCGAAAAGAGGTGCTCCAAGGTCACAGGGTGGTTTTGGAACCTTTCTACAAGGTGCTTAAGCAGGAGACAAGAGTATTCAACAATAACAGAATCTGTTGACTTTAGGGTTCTCGAGATCACTTCAAGCGACTCCCTTGCATCTGCGATCTGAGTCAAGAGAAGGGCCCGGCAACAGTTGGCAGCTGCAAGGATAGCAGTCCGCTGCACTTGGGTAGAAAAGAAATCCAGAAACTGGACAAGTGCTGAAAGCCCCCGCTCGCGAGCCACAGTAGCAGGAGACTCCCGAGAGATCAGGAGGAGAAGTTGGATTATCTGTTCCCCAAGCTCAACGCATCTAAGATGGCGCAGATAAGGAATGATCGTTTTGACTGCACCACTAGAGACGACTACATCTAGACTGCTGGGGTTGGCTTCGATTAGATTACAGAGGCAGCGGCAACACAGAATCATGTTGTCGTTAAAATCATCCAACACTCCTGATGTGAGAAGGGAAATAAAAGTTTCGTCATCGAGGGGTCCGAAAGTCCCATTCATGATTTTGACAAGGGTTGCTACCAAATTATGAACCTTTGAGAAGGATGCAAAAGACTCTTCGGATGCCACAGAAAGGCTTACAGACAAGGATTGCAGAACAGTCGATTGAATCATTGGATCTTGACTCTTTTGCAGAACGATCAAGGCATCATTGACTCTTGATGAAAAATGAAGCTCTGATTCTGCAAACGAGAACTGCGAATTCTCTCCAGAAAGCATAAGCTGTCTCTGAAGGGCGTCCTCGTACGTAGCCGGGTTGCCGCTATCAAATTCTTCGTCCTCTGAATCTTCGACTTCTTCCATGGGTACAGCCTCTGCTATCTCAGATACGTTTCTTGTCTCGGGGTCCTGAGGCTTCTCACTCTCTTCAACACATGGCTCAACCTTGGCAGATACTTCAGAAGGAGCCTGGACATTTTGTGGAATTTCACGGCCAAAGGATCGCTCTGTAGAGGCCTTCTTTTTGCCTGCGAATTCCGACTCAAGCCCTCAGATTTGGAGGGCTCTTCACAAGCTTCGGCGGAAGGAGGGGGCCTGCCCTTTGAAATTTCTTTCTTTGCTTTAAATCCTTCAACGAGCGAATCGCCAGAATCTGATATGCCCCCACTCACAATAGAACTTTGGCTAGTTTAAGTAAATAAAAGGAGGACGGAATAAAATACTTTGAAAGATTGCAGTTGTTCATGGGGATGGGGACAGGTAGGCTGCTCACTTGATTACGAGAAGCCCCGGACCGAGGCTTAGATCGAGGCGAGGTAATACGAGGCGAGGGACTCTGGTCCTTGTTTAACTTTTGGCGTAGAAGGTATCTGCTTGTATTGGAGTTTGGGGAATTCTGAATCTTGATGCGCTTTGAATCCAGGGTGCTATGGGGGTTAATTTTAAGCTTTAAACCAACAAACCTTTCGATGTGAGTTGAAGTGGACTCGGAAGGAGAAGGCTCCTGAGGAGGGTTGGGGCTAAAGGGTTTAATTCCTAATGCGCTAGAACGCCTTACCGATCGGCAGAAGTATCAGGTTGCTTAGTACTAGAAGGCCGCTTGCCGCGGGACTTTGATCTCAACTCCATAAAAAAAGAAGGGCTGAAGGCTTGGATAAAAGAAAGAAATAAGATATGTGAATACAAGGGTAAATAAAACAATTCAGCCAAGCACAGAGAAGCCTAATCCATTGAATAACTTACTTTATACCACGTTTCTGGCTGGGGATAAATTTCTCTGCAATCCCAGATTGAGCTATTATACTTGGTCGTCAGCATCCCAGATATCTGCCCCCTATCTACTCAAGTGGGGCTGGCAACCATTGCATCTGGGTGCATCCTATTCTAAGCTACGGCATTGGCTATCCTTGTTGCGATTCCTAACCTTCCTACTGATTGACCTGCCAATAGCCTTTAACACAGTAGTTCTATAAATTTAAAACCTTTGGCTCGAGTGACTATTAATCACCCAAACCATACTGCGTGAATAACCAGCCAATCATCTTTTCCCCATGACCACGCCTCCCATTAGCCCGCGCAGAAACCCGAACAAATGACCAGCTTCAATTGTAAATCTATCCATCCGGCAAAAATTTATGACTACCTTTTTTCAAATAAATCCTAAACTAAAATCCAACCAGCTCCACTGAATCAGCTGACACGCTCATACATCTTTCATATTAACCTAAAACTTAATTCCATTAAACCTATCATCAAAGATAAAACAACGTTATCTTTTAATACCAAAAGTCAATCCAAACTCCTGATACTCGAACACCACTACTAGCATTACCATACCTTATTTCCTTACGGTCCGTAAAAACTCCATCCAAGGACAAACCACAATATCAACTCAACCCACAAACAAAAGCACCCAATTCTCGTGTGAAGTGAGGTGTAAACAAGAATAGCACCTAGCTATCTAAAATAGGACACAGGATCCAAACCATGGATCATAAAGATATTGTTCCGAGTGCCTAAATCTAGCATAAAATCTGGAGAAAATGGATGAAAGTTAATCTAGTGATTTTAAAATGGCTCATGTTAAACCAAAAGGACAAGCCAATACATAAAAGGCTATATATAGCATTTTGAGCAGTGTGTACTCTAATCAGATACCCATATCCAGATAAAAAAGCAAACTCCAACCCCAGAGCTGTAGCTTAATCCAGCCTGATTTAACATTTCATAATAAACCAGACAGGATACAACAACAGAGCAGCAACACAGATGGTGCGCACCATAGACAGAGATGACCTACAGGTCAAAAAATAGAGTGAGGGCAACACAAGTGCCCGCTCAGAAAGGAGGCAAAGAGATGGTGGATAATGTTGAGGTTTCTCAGATACAACAACCCATCCAGGACACACAGGTTGTGTTAGAGCTAGATGGCAAGCAGCACTGTTCAAGGAGAAACAATGAGGGTAAAACAAGCATATTTTCTGTTGCTTGAGCAACGGCAGGCCAAATTGAGAGCAAGGCTTCATCATTTGGGAACCTCTAGAAGTAAAACAGATGGTTGAGGTTAGTATCAAATAAATGAAGGTGGCTTTTAAAGAAAAATCGGAGTAATAGCTGGATGTCAAGGTTTGATAGATAACAGGCCAAGGGGCAGCTAGGGAATCAGCAGCGGCCCAGACTGCCAAGGAGGCAATGTTCTGAAATACAGGAGCTAACAGACCCAAATATTCAAGCATTGGGTCCAGACTACTTTTATTTTCCAAGGTGATTAAGCTATCTAGAAACAAGTTTCTAGAGGGGGGATAGAAAAGTCTTAAGGGAGTTCAGGATGGGGTAGGAGTAGATTTCACAGCATCTGGTTGGCTGGCAAGAATTTTTTCAGCAGTTGAAGGTCCTGCATTAGATTTGAGTCAATGACGTCATAATTCAAAAATTTTGGCAACTAGCAGATTGAGCGCTGCCATCCCCAAATAGTGTATAACACATAACTTTCTTGTCATAATTATTTGGGAAAAAATAAGGTAGGTCCAGATTTTCCTGGGCTATTTGAGCGACCCCAGCTTTGACCCATGTTTTGTCAATGACAGCATTTAGGTCATCTATTTCTCTCAGGGGTTTGACAGTAGTTCCTTTCTGGTTTCTGGTTTTAGAAAGGTGCATTATCCCTTTCATTTGATTTTCTACCGTAACAGTTTGTGAGACTGATGCCAGGAGGCAGGTAGAAAAGGTGATAGAAGAGTTTTCAGGGCTCTGAGCTAAGTACAAGGCATCAGAATTAGAATACTGTCACATGAAGGATAGAACTCCATACCAGCTGGTCTCTGGTAATGATCCAGGACACCCTATGGCTATCTCTTAGGTGCATGAGATCTATAATCACCCTTTCTCTCTCAGCCCGGATAGGCTCATCCCATTATGCAAAGTCCTGAGAATGAATCAGGAGACAGTAGGACCTACCAAACACTGCCCTAGTAGAGCCCAGACACCCAGTAAAGCAATAATGACACCAGGCAGTCTTCAACAATACTACTGTGAAGAACTGTGCTAAAAACTGCCATTAAGCTGGCCACTTGACTAGAGACTTACTAAATAAGAGCATCACCCCAGTTTCACTAGCCCATGTTGTAACTGTGCTGTTTTAGCAGAGTTATAAGGGGGAAATATTTAGAAACTAGATAATAATCTTTATTAAGATATAGTGATTATATAGTCATTGTGAGCCAAGGATAACATGAACATGATTTTGTTAATTACATGGTTGTATGATGAAGGGGGTGGATTGATCCTGGTAATGAGTCAAGCGCCAAAACAAGGTATTCACCATAAAGGATCATCATTTGTTCATGTTGATGGTTTTGGTAATTCAAGTTGACCTCCTAGTTTGGCTACAGGTCACTGGAAAAACAGGTTGCGGGTCACAAACCCACTTAGTTGGAACCTTGCTGGTGGGTCAAGCCTGCTGTTTTGACACCCAAATCACTCTTTTTCTCTGTTTATTATATGAGAGAGGGGGCTAAACTAACTAAGTTAGGCTCCCTACTGGTGAAACAAACCACCAGGATGCCGTCCAGTGAAGAACTGGGACGGCCGCTCAAAGGGGGACCACAGGGAGGACACAGGGGACAACTGAGAGAAATAGGCGTTCAAGCCCATCAATAACAGGCCAGTGAGCAACCAAGGGATGCAGGTGAGAGCGGGAGAAGACACCTTGGAGGACCCAAGGGGTACTGGATGGCTCTGGACCACGCTGGGGAGTGGAGGCATGAAAGGCACATCTTCTTCAGAAACAGGCAAAGTGTGATCCACAGTGTCCAAATCCAAGTCATCACATGTCAGGCTCTTGACCACAGCCTCTCCAGAAAAGAGAAGACCGCTGGGGAGGTCCCAGAGACTAGAAGGGTCTCTACCCACAAGACGGGCAGACAAGGAGATTTTCCCCAACAAGTCTGGGGAGGTGGACCACAGAAGCAGCAGGAACGGAGCCAGGGGAAAACACCACAAATTTAGTAGCTGGGAGTATCATAGAAATAATCTCCTCAAAATTTGGGGCAGGCTGGTAGGATTTTTTTGACAAAAACAGTGGGAAAATGTGCAGGCAGGGTAGTCTCAACAGAATGCAAGAAAGGAGCAGCAGAGTGGGCCTGGGCAGCTTTACTATGATCTCAGATGCCTTGGTAGTAACGACAAGCAAAAGCAGGTTTGAAAACAACAATTTTAAGTGAAAATTCAAAACAATAATAGAGATTATAGAGAAAATCAATTGAAAATTTGAAGTTTGAGCTCTGTTTTTGAAAGCAAAAGCAGAGAAGACAACAACTAGGTAGAGTAACACTAGTATAGAAACCCAGAAGAGAAGCTGGGTTTGAAACTGGCTGACACAAGGTAAGCTTTTGAGCAGCAACTAACACTTTAATCTTTAGGCTGCAGGAACTCAAACAAGGTCCCAAACAGCAACAAACAATTAAAATAAATTTCAAAAGACTTCAAGACTTTAATATATTTGAAAAATAGAAAAGCAGGGGACTGAAAGTCCCCTTGCTTTGCTAAAAGGAATGAATTGCAATGAAAGTGATCACATGACAATTGGAGCTGGACCTAATTGGCTAGAGGAAAAACTTTGCTGGATAGGCTCAGGGGGACTGGAGAGTTTTACTCTAATTTCTGGGACCTGATCTAATTGGCTGGAAGAGGTGCCAGGCATTTGGGAGTCAACTGAGTTGTCAAGCGTCAATGTGGCAACATTTGATTGGGCAGCTCTGATAGTTTTTAAAAATAGACAACACCAGGCTAGTAAGTAGTCTAAATTGACCAACGTTTCTTCCCAGGGGGAGCAACCAAAGGCGAGGAATCTGCGGGGTAGGCTAGCACAAACCTCCCATCAACTGTGTGTGCTAAATCCTCTAAAGAATGGAGGGGTTTGGCTGGCATTTTTGGGCCTTTTTTGGTGTGGCGGGGGAAGATTTTACAATCTAATGCCAGGGGTAGCAGTGAATTTACACTTATGAGTTCATTTAAGTCTCTTTCAAGATTCAAGGAACTTACAGTAAATTAAAGGCATTTGTTAATACTGAGGCCAGCAAGAGCTTCATTGAAGCCAACCTTTTTCTGGAACTAGGACTAAAGGCTTATGAAAACTGGTTAAATATCATCCTGAGAAATATTACCAGTCATGAGATATATGGATGTAAACAGAAACTACCCATGGGAATGGCTAATGAAATGTACCATTTTTCCTGGACCCTATTGCAAGGGCTGTGTCACCTGCTGATACTTGGAGATCCTTGGTCAGACAAGAAAAGCCATATATTCAACTATTAAGGCCAGACAATCACCCAAGGAACCCTGACAACAACAACACAGTGCCTTTTTGTGTCAACCCAAAAGCACTGGTGATACAGAACTCCAATATATCAAAATAAAGCCTAGTATAAGATCCCTCCTCACTCCCCTGGATAAATGGAGCCACTTATTTAATGAGGACACTAATGTATACCTCTTCCATTATCCTATATACAATCATGCTATTTTATTTCTTTTCAGGCACCCAGCCTAGCAGTAATAACCCAATATATGGGGAGTATTTTAGCAAGATAGGGTGCTAAGTTTGATGCTTGGAACCCTGTAAGAGAGGTGAAAATTAGATATACTGTCAATACCCAACAGAAAACCTTGGCTGTTACGCTAAACTGTCCAAAATTACCAGTGAAGTATGTAAGTATATGGTATGTAATGATATATACGGCTATGGAAAAAATCAAGTGGGGAAAAACTAGTGTGGGCCAGGAGTAGACTTGGGAGGGGTTTAGTTGTGCTGGCTCCTCATATTAAAACTATTTTGTGGGTTTATGGAATGACTCATATGGTTTGAAAGTGGTCTAGTGGCCCCCAATGGCAACCACCAGAATTAACTCATTCTGCAAGTCAACTTACTATATGTCAACAATCAGAATTAAAATGCTTTAATGTTGACAGCATTAGAAAAAAATGATTAAGTTTTTACTCATGCAGACTTTCAGAAAATCCTTATCTATCAGGGTTGACTGATTCATATTCCCATCACTAAAGCTATGGGTCAACAATAGATGGGCCACAGCCAGATGCAAGACATTTATTCCAGAATACAGAGAAACTATATCAAAACTATTATAGTGTGTAATCCAGAATACATCCAAGACATTCTGGATCACAGGTCATTGGTCAATCCAGAAGCTTCTATAATTAGGTAATAGACATTTGGGATTCTTAAAATAGACACAATTCTGCCAAACAGAATAAAGACAGGAAATTACAACATCCTGTTTCAACAAGAAATGGGACAGAAGACTGCCTGTGCAATTTTTGCATTAGACCAAGCACAAGATGGGACTCTGTCCTATGGATGTCAACTTAGTTGGAATCAACTAAGTCAAGAGATATCCAGACTGAAGAGGAGAAATCAGTAGCCTAGGATATTACCTCATTCCAAAACCTTATTCAGGTTTGGAATTTAACTCTGGGGGTGAAACTAGTAGCTTGAGGATAATAGGATAGCTAGTAAGAGTTATCCATAGCTAGACGCCAGTCTGGTCAACATCTTTACACTATAAAAAGCCCTTCCAATATCACTTGGAAGGCAGACAAAAATAAGAATCATCAACATAACTACTAAACCAATTATTAGTAGTGTCAATTACAATAAGAGCGCATTATTGATACTTCCAGAATCCTGCCAAACCACCACAGCTGGTGTTGTGTCCCAAAGACCACAGGACTCTCCCTTTACTTGGCTACAGTAACAACAGAACTCCTCCAGTTGCTGCAATCACACATATCAATTGGAAGCACATCTGTCTCCATACAGATCTCCCAATATCAACATGTATAGTACCTTTAATAAAAAACAGCTCTTCTTCAATAATACAAAAACTTGACAGCGGTGCTCACTACAAAAACAAGCTTCCATTGGTTTTAAGTCAAGGTGCTGCCTTGCCCCTGTTGACCCCTGGCTTCATTGATAAGTACGGGAGGATACATGGAGACCAGCAACACAGAGAGGGATCAATCCTTCTGCTTAGAGCTAACTCCATATAAAACACCCACGCTTCCGCTGGATATGATCCAGCTAGACATCACAGGGACTGCTGTTGTCATGGGCCAACAACAATATAACATAGATGAGGTACATGTTGTCTTGCAAGCCTTGCAACATGGTAGAAATAACCTCAATAATCCCCAAGGCAACACCAAGTTCAACTTGTTCCAGATTAATGGCACTACCAAAAACCTGAGTAACAATTTTCACAGATACCAGGATGTCACTTGCACCCAACTAGTACAGCTCCTCCAATTGGATCAAAGCAGGGTCCAAGAGGTGCTTGCATATTTTTTGCACCCAGCTATCAAACATCTTCAACAACTGGTTGCCAGAAAGGAGCTGGAGTTGAACAAGCTCAACCACTTTCACTCCGAGCTGCAGTTGACCAACTTTAATTTGGTCAGTTGATTAAATATCAGCTTCACAACTGTACAAAATGCTATGGCAGATCTATGTGACTTCACTGCCTTTGCCTATGGTAGGGTAGACAAGATAGTCAACCAATTCAACAACCAGGTTGATCAGCTTGTGGGTGGTGTCCTGGATAATTGAGGCCTAATGTCAGGATTGACCTTTCTTTTGCCCTGGAAACCCAGGCCCAAGAGTGGCATTCAAACCCTGACCCTGAATTCTCACAGGCTGCTGGCCCAATAGGCCAAGAGGCCAACTGCCCGCGTTTTCCTGAGGTCAAGCCCCCACAAGCTGAAGCCAAGAATGATGGTCCAAATGGTAAAGCAAGCCAAACCAAAGGAATCATAGTGCCAATTAAAGGAGTAATCAAGGCACCTATTGGAGGCAATGAACTTCAACTATTAGCTTCATGAGCTTGAAGTCTACACTAGTGGCCAATCAAGAGCTATCCCCAGAAGAAGGCACAGGCCTGAGGCCCAACCCCATGACCACAACTCTAGAGCAAGATAATCAAGTAGCCAATTCAAGATATCTTATCAATTTTCAGGGATCTAGTCTGTGGGAGGTTCCTGGGAACTTGTGGGCGGACGGCCCGCGGGCCCGGCAGGGAGGGCCCACCACACAATTGGGGCCAACTTTACAATATAAGATAACAATTTGCCCAGGAGAGCCCAAGGTCCGCTGGCAGGTACCATAGAATCTATCAAGCCGGTAAGAGTGATGTACATCACTCCAAATTTCTTAGTGGAAGTGGATTCATTGGCAGCAACAGATTCTTGTAGGCAGTTAGGCTGCAGGGTGAGAGGCGGAGTTGTTGGGACCAAATACACGGGCAGGTGGTTGTACTTGTTGCAGAATAGCAGGGGAGGTATAGTGATTTTGTGGCCTCCCCTTTAAAAGGTCTTGGTTTCTCTAGTTCTTGCTTCAGGGTTGTAGATTAGGATTTCCTCTAGGGTGAACTCCAAATACACTGGGTTGGGGGGTACTTGGTGAAATGTACTGGGCCGTAGGGAGCTCCTGGTGGACAATAAAAGTTGGGAAGCTGGTCTGAGGTTTCTTGGGGTTGATGGATGTGAGGTGCAGAGCCACAGGAGGTAGACTGTAAATGAAATATAACTAATATCAAATGTGGAATAACCTGGTTAGACCAAAGGTTCATGTCACTTTATTGCAAGAATGGCAATGAGCAACTTCCTGGCAGTCCAGGGTATAAGTATGCCCATCTGTCATGAGAAAACTTTTACAAATTTATTTGGCCCAGGTGTTACTTTTTACCAGGTTATTCCAGTCCTTGATGGCATCCATTGCGGGAGTTATTTCATTGGCTGGTTTGAACTAAGAATACTTGAGTTTCTTTATTGGGTCGTGGGATTGGTCATCTCTGGGCAGTCCACGTTCTATAGTAAGTTTATTTGTTTCCTCTTCTGTGGTGGCCCAAGTTATTTTGGGGTCTATGGCTAGGCCCACCCACTGATTGTTTGAGTTAACAGGAACCTTCAACGTGGGGAGCGTTGATGTGGGTGATTTTGACTCATCAAGCCTCAGAGGATTTCCCAAAGTCAAATCCTGCTCTGGTTCAAGCCCAAAAATCTGCGGGTAGCCGGGCGGCTGGTCCTGCAGCCTGCTGGGTTTCAGGGTTCAAATCATGTAGTTGAGGCTTTCCAGTAAGCATGTTCAATAGGAGTTTGTCACTTGTGATACCAATGAAAGAACTACTGGCCCGGGTGCCATTTTGCTGCCTTTGAACCAGAGCACCCAGAATCCCCAGGCCCGCCTTTCCCAATATTTTGAAGGAACCCTTATGGAAAATACTAAGCTTGGAGGCAGGATGCTATATATGCCTATAGATGCCACACTCAAACCTTATTGCCATTTTTAAATAAAGGTTATGTTAGTTTGGCTTATGTAGCTACTGCCTTATTTTTTATTTGCCATCTATCAAATCAGTACAAAATCTCCTGGCCCTCCTGTCTCTCTGCCTGCAGATTCCTGTCCTCCTGGTGCACCCTTTGGTTCTGTTCACTTCAGTGATTACACCCTGAAGCCCAAATACAAGGACTATACCCCAGAAAAGATACTCAAACTTGATCCTTTGGCCCGGATACAATCTGCTGTTAGATACAACCGTCAAGGCCCATGGATATTCTTCACGACAAAATTATTTAGAGGAAAATTCAACTACCTTTCTGCATATAATATCCATATGGAGCCGCCTGTGACTCCCAAAAATATGCTTGCTTCCTCACCCAACCTCCCAACTGACCATACCAGCAAGCTCTTTGGAATTGTGTACATCACCCTCACGGGGGTGATTGACACCATCATACCAGCCGCCGGCCCGTGGTCTTGGGTGGGGAAGTTGGCCTCCTACCTTTTAAAGTTAGCTCCTCTCTTGTGGTGTGCCCTGCCCGCAAAAACACCATCCAAAGTTACTCCTGAAAACGGTGGGCAAGCCACCTGAGACTGGATTCCTGACACAAATGCAGAAATGCCCTAGATGGGGAAGCTTGCACTCAAGAAAGCTCAACGCACTATGCCAGTCCTCCACCTGCACTTCCAAGCCAACACCCCATCCTACTCCAGTGACACTGGCATGGCCTGCCATGACATTTAGCTTTGGAAAGTCACGTTTTAAAAGCTTGGATTGATAAAGCTACTTCTTGACGTCAGAAAGCTACCTTGATGATCTCCCTAGATGCCCTAGATCAAAAGTTATGGCAATTTAAAGAGCCAAATTTGAAAACCCTGTCAGCATGTCCCAAAATGGTCGCAAGATTGGATTTCAGATCAAGATAAGCAACAATTAGTAAGCGGGCAAATCCAACCATATCTCAGCTTCCAGTGATCAGTTTTGGACGTTCTTACGCTCAAATGAAAGCCCCAGATGAGGAAAATCCATTCAAAGTATTTTTAGATAATCAACTAAGGCAAACAGCGAAGTTCAAATCTGGCCAAAAGAATATGACTAGAATTAGTCAGCTGATGTTTCAAACTTTTAGCATGTCCCTCCAGATAGAGAAACAAGGACCTTCAGGAAGAATCTGGAAGAATCTCAAAGACCAATGTAAATAGTATAAAAAGAACCTAGTTCCTATTTTCCCCATTGTGATCATTCTTGGTCTGAATAATAAATAAAGGACTTCTCTTAGACTATAGTTTAAATGGATCAGAGTTGGGAGCCCTTGGGCCCTGACAGATACCAAGAAGGTACTCAGGGTTGCTTCCATGCTCTCAAGAGACGCACTAGATTGGTTTGGCAAGGCTGCAGCAGAAGACGTGGAATTCTGCTTGGACTATGCCAAGTTTGAGGCAGAATTAATGGACACCAGGGAAGATAGCAACACTAGATATTACGCCCTGAACTCCTTGCTAGAAATCCAACAAGGTTCCTGAACCATCCAAGTGTATACTGACAAATTCCTCAAACTGAAAACCTGCACCCAACTTGAGAACAAACTGGCAGCCATCATATTCCGGAAGGGGGTGAAACCAGCCATGAAGGACCTGCAGAGATACCACCCTCCTACTCTTGGCTTAAAAGAACTGGTCCCCCTGTGCAAGGGCCTCAGCATGAACCAAGAGAGCGCCAGTACATCCCAGCACTGCCAGACCCAAACCCCCAAACCCAACAGAGTGGTGATGACCCCTGAGGAACTCCAGAGACACTATAGAGAAGGACTCTGTTCCCACTGCCACAAAGCAGGGCATTTGACCAGAACCTGCCCTAAGAAAAACCCTGGCCCCATTTCTTTGGCCCAAATAAACACTTCCTCCCAGTCTTATAAGTTTATCATAGTATCAGTCAATGTCAAAGGAACACTCCAAAGACTGAAGGCGTTCATTGACACAAGAGCAGACAAGACTTCATTGATGCTAACCTAGCTCAAGAATTAGGCCTGTCCACATCTGAGAACTGCCTACAGATTATCATGGGAAATAGCACAAAAGATAAAGGCTACAAATGCAAAAAAGAGCTGTCTCTAGTTGTAGGGAACAATACATAACTGTTGTCTCTCATCCTGGGAGACTCCCGGTCCAACAGATATGGCCTCATCCTCAACTACCGGGAACAGAATGTCACCTTGGGAGACAAAGGAAGCCTTGACACAGTATCCTTTTGCACCAACCCAGAGGGATTCACCCAAGGACTTATGACCATACAAGTAGAGCCCAGTGTGAGGTCCTACCTGCTTCTCTAGAAAAATGGAGTCACTTTTTCAGCAAGGAAGCAGAAACCCAACTCCCTAGAACACACAAAATATGACCACACCATCAACCTCCTGCCCGGCACCAAGTCCAAACATGGCCCCATCTATAGCTGCAACCACAAAGAGCAGTTGGCACTGAAAGAGTACATCAAATACATGTCCAAGAAAGGTTTTATACATGTTTCCAAGAGCCCTTGCTTGTCATCAATGCTGTTTGTGGGCAAGAAGGATGGCGGTATTTGCCCATGTGTTAACTACCAGAAGCTGAACAATATAACCATAAAGAACAGCTACCCCATTCCTAACGCTGATGACTTGTGTGATGTGTTGACAGGCGCTCAGGTATACTCCAAGATTGACCTCTGAGACGTGTTTAATCAAATACAAATCAAGGAAGGTGTCAAGTATAAAACGGCATTCAAGACCAGGTATGGACTCTACAAGTACCTGGTGATGCCATTTGGACTATGTAACGCCCCTGAGCCTTCCAGCGCATGATCAATACAGTCCTGGGAAAATAACTCAAACAGTTCTGTGTGACCTACCTCAATAACATCCTCATCTATAGTAAGACCCACAAAGAGCACCTACTTCACCTGGACCTAATCCTGAGCAAACTCTCCTAAGCCAACCTACACGCAAAACTCAAGAAATGTGAATTATTCCAGCAAGAGGTGTAATTCCTGGGTTACTTTGTGAAGACTGGAGGATTTTTAATGGCCCAGGATAAGGTGGACACTGTAACCTCCTGGCCTGTCCCCACATGCCAAAAAGATGTCAGAAGCTTCCTGGGGTTAGCAAACTATTGCATAGACTTCATAATTTTTCTCTCTCTATTACACTGCCAGTGACCAAGCTCTTCTCAAACAAAGTCCAGTTTTTCTGGACTGATGAATGTACTTTCACATTTGAAACCCTGAAGAGGGCCTTCACATCTGCCCCTATCCTTGTCATACCTGACCCATCTAAACCTTTTGTGCTCAAGACAGATGTGTCCGGCTTTGCGGTGGGTGGGGTCCTGTCAGGAATATTCCTGACAACAACCTTTGTCAATATAATCTTTTGTGCACAATCAAGCTCAAAGATCAAGACAAAAAATTACAGCAGTTCCCCCTGATTGGGGAAACTGCCGCAAAACAACTGGCAGATGAGAAGAAATTTAAAATTTTAAAAGGGTTTAAAACTGGGTTTTATACCCTGGCCGCAGACTGCACAGCCGGTTGCCTGCAGACTGCACGCCCAGCCTAGCAGCTTGCCTGCTCCCGCCAGCCAGCCAGCCAGCAGGAGACAGTGCACCCCCCACGGTAGGACCTCCCACCTTCACCAGATGGGGAAATTTCCAAATCAGGAATCCCCAAAAGGCAATTTCCCCAAACCCAAAAATGGGGGGAACTGCTGCCCAAATTTAGAACCTACCAAGCTTAGAGGGGGTTTACAAGATGCCCAGCACAACAATTAATGCATCAACCACAGAAGTTGAATGTGATTGCATGAAAGTACCTGAAGAAGCTCCAAAGTCATGCAATGCCAACGTTAAAAATCATTATCTGCCAATCCATCCCCATCCCACTCCCAAAAGGGAATTCCAGATAACACCAAGTGTTTGGGGTTCCATGTCCATTGTTTTTCACTATTCATGCCCCACAAGGATGATAGTATATAATAAAGCTTAATCACTTGATGATAGTTTGTGCTATCATTGAGCAAATTACCCCTCAATTGTTATCACATAAATCAATCACAACTTTTACCCTCTAGAAAAGTTAAAGACACTAAGCTTTGTCTGCCCTTTCCCAGGATTAGAAGATGAACCACCTGATCTTCTTAGCTGTTCTTACAGCCTGCCTAGGGATTGGGGGCCACCAATATCAACAACTGCATGGGCCATTTAACAATCCATCTGGCAAGCACTTTTACAAGGAGCCAGCACAGCTCAACTCCTCTGATCAGTACTCCTGGCCCACGCTGGTTTTGCCCCACTCCACTCAGTCTGTAGCTATAAACACCTTTATATACTATGTACTCAAATATTTCACTGGTAATTTTGGACTTTATAATGTAAACGCAAAGGTATTCTAATGAATGATGACAGTCTATCACATTGTGACCGCGCTCACCAGGTTCCAAGTTGCCAACTTGGTACCCTGCTTAGCTAAAATACTTCCCCAATTGTTGGGTCTTTACAGGTCCTTCTTCAAGAGAGAGGGGATAGTGTGCTAAATCCTGTAGCATATTACTCCAAGAAGATGCTGCCTGCCAAAGGAAACTACCCAATATATGAAAAAAGATGCTAGCCATAATGAAGACATTGAAACATTGGCGCAGATACCTATGCAGTTCTGAATATTGGGTAAAGGTCCCAACAGACCACAAGAACTTGGTTTACTTCTTCAAACCATACCAGATTAATCAACAACAAGCAAGATGGGCCTTAGAACTGGCTGACTACACATTGACCATAGACTACAAGCCAGGAAAGGTGAACATGATACCCAACGCCCTAAGTGAAAGAACTGATCTTATGCCTACCCACATAGAAACTTGCAACCACAAAACCCAAGTCCTCCTAGACCCAGTGACCCTAGGCATTCACCTGGGATTAATGAGAATCAGAGCCAGCAAACCAGAAGTATTAAAAGCCCAAACACTCAAAAAATTCACCAAAATTATGATCTCTGACCTCTCAAAATCCCTGGATAGCGCCCACTATCAAAAATACTACTCATCAAAAGGAACAACACTAATGCTCCACAACAGGATCTTTGTACCAGAAGGAGACATCAATACCAACATCTTGAGAGACTATCACAATTCTGAAATTTGCTGGACACCCAGGGAGACTCAAGACCCTCTGGAGCATCAGAAGAAACTTTTCCTGGCCAAAAATGGACCAAGAAGTAAGTGCATACCTGAAGGGATGTGAGACCTGTGAACGCACCAATTCTCGCAAAAACAATCCTGAAGGGCTGCTAAGACCCTTGAATATACCTCATGGATCCTGGAGATATGTTTCCATGGACTACATTGTGAAATTGCTCTCATCTCTCTCATTTAATGCAATCCTGGCCATGGTAGACCGCTTCACCAAGATGGCATACTTCATACCAATCACCACTCATTGCACAGCAGCAGAGACAGCTCAGCACTTCCATGAATTCATCTTCCCTCAACAAAGAACACCTGAAGAAATCATCACAGACATAGGACCCCAATTCACTTCAAACTGCTGGAAACAGGTGATGAAAGACTTAAGAATCAAGCGCTGTGTATCTACCTCTTATCACCCACAGACAGAAGGCCAAACAGAAAAAGTGAACCAGACTCTTGAACAATACCTTCAATGCTATGCCAATGCTGATCAGAATAATTGGGTCAAAATTCTCCCCATGGCCCAGTTTGCTTACAACAGTAAAGACCAAGACTTCACTGGCATGTCCCTGTTCAAAGCCAACTATGGGTTTGACCCCACCTGGGACCCCCAGATTGGCAAAAGGAATTGAGCACCTGGTGCTCCTGGATTGAAAAGATTCATGACATAAAAAACATGCTTGACCAACCTGAACCACGCAGTGCAAACATACAAAGCCTTTTCCAACTGCAAAAAACTCAGGGAAACCCCTTACAAGTTAGAGATGAAGTATACCTGGACTCCCAGAATGTACCTGTGAGAATTGGGGAGCAGGTTAAGAGGAAATAAAACCAAGCTCTCAACTACAATAAAAATTGCAGTTTCAGCAACAACCAAAAGGTTGTTGTCAACAATTCCTAGAAGGCCAAAGGGGGGAAGGAATTAACTGAACACCAAGAGCAACAGAAAAAACCAAATGGCCAGATTAGACTAACAAATTTCAAACTTTATTAGAGTAGAGAATGATGAAGCAAGGTCTTTTACAACTCTTGTATCCATTTAAGGGGAAAGGGAATCAGGGTGGGAGATCATATGTCACCAAACTAATCAACCAATAAAATGAGGGAATATGAGTTCGTTTCTCAAGGCAGGAAAACCTTGAAAAAATCCAAATAAACAGAATCAAAAGGAAAACTGACTCAACTAAAAAATTGAGAAACTTGCTTTGGACGCAACTACCACTGCTCATGGCCGCCCTTGCACATGATATTTAACCAGAGGTGTCTCTTGGGTGGGTTAGGTGGGGCATCTTTAGAATAATTCCACAAGTATTAATTTGAGGGCTTTTTTTGGGCCTTTTCAGTAACTTTTGGATAATTGTTCAAGCATAATTTGGTGGAAGTTCCCAAGCATTTGGTGGGAATTGAAGTAGAGGCCTAAGGGGGAGGTGTGACTTTACAGTACCCCTACATATGCCCTGTAGGAAGTTAGCCCACAGAAGAAGTGACCCCCAAAAGATCACCAAACTAGTTGGAGAGGTTGCCTTCAAGCTGGACCCACCTCCTCCTGGAATATTAATGATGTGTTTCACTGCTCCCTGTTGTTTAAAAAAAGATGGGAACTTGCTCCCCCACCAACAGCTCAAGACAGCCCCTCCCCATCCATTCAAACAGGCCGCTCCAAGGAATATGAAGTCAAATACATACACAGCAATAGAGCCCACTATCAAAACCCCAGTACTACGTCAAATGGAAAGGATGCCTGCTAGAGGAAAGTACTTGGGAACTGCGGAGCAGCCTAGCTAATGCCCAAGAAGCCGTCCAACTCTACCTGAATAAGAAGAACCAGAAGGGAGGGCTCTTGGGAGAAGAAGTGGATAGTGTCAGGATTGATAATTTCTCCCCCCTGGAAACCCAGGCCCAAGAGTGGGATTTTAACCCTGACTCTGAATCCCCACAGGCCACCAGCTCAATGGACCAAGGGGCCGCAGCCGTTTTTCTGAGGTCAAGCCCCTGCAAGCTAAAGCCAAGAATGATGGTCCAAATGGTAAAGCAAGCCAAACCAAAGGAATCATAGTGCCAATTAAAGGAGTAATCAAGGCATCTAATGGAGACAATGAAACTTCAGCCATTAGCTTCATGAGCTTGAAGTCTACACTGGTGGCCAATCAAGAGCCATCCCCGGAAGAAGGCACAGGCCTGCGGCCTGACCCCATGACCACAAATATAGAGCAAGATAATCAAGTAGCCAATTCAAGATCTCTGACCAATGAAAGAACTCCTGGCCCGGGCTTCATTATGCCGCCTTTGAACCAGAGCACCCAGAACCCCTGGGCCCGCCTTTCCCAATGCCCTGATGAACCCCCATGGAAAATATTAAGTTTGGGAGTGGGGTGCTATATATACAAAAGGACCCCATGCTCCAAACTTATTGTTATTTTGGCTTGCACAGCTACTGCCTTATTTTGTATTTTCCATCTATCAAATCAGTACAAGATTTCCTGGCCCTCCTTTCTCTCTGCCTGCCAATTCCTGTCCTCCAGGTGCTCCTTTTGGCCCCGTCCACTTCACAGAATACCCTTTGAAACCTGAATATAAGGACTACACCCTGGAAAAGATACTCAAAATAGATACTTTGGCCCACATACAATCTGAAGTTAGATACAACTGTCAAGGCCGTGGATATTCTCAACACTCAAATTGTTTAGAGGGTAATTCAACTATTGTTGAAACCACAGGCTCAACCCGCTAGCAAGGTTCCAATCAAGCGGGTTTGTGAACCGCAATCCAATTATCTGGTCACCCAAAGCCAGACTAGGAAGTTGACTCAAATTACCAAATCCAACAACATGAACAGATGATGATCCTTTATGGTGGATACCTCAATTTGACGCTTGGCTCATTATCAGGATCAAGCCACCCCCTTCTTCCATCCAGCCGTGTGATCATCAATCTTGTTCCTGTTATCCTTGATTCACATGAACTATATAATCATTATCTCACAATAAAGATTATTATCTATCTTCTAAATATTTTTCCCCATGTAACTCTGCTAAAACAGCACAGTTACAACATTGGTAGCACAGGTAGGTTCTTCATCCTACCTTATCTTGAAAAATTCCGCCTGTTGCCCGCACACGCCGCGGCCAAAAAATCCTCGACAGAATCATGTCTGGCCTCCTGCTAGACTGGACCCTGTATACTCCTGGTACCAAGATACCCAATGGTTTTGTACTATACCAAAACACGGTAATCCTGCTACCCGCCTTCAACGCCATGTCTGCGCAAGGTTTCTTTCAGGCTCTTACCTCCATGCCGCAACCACCTGATGAGAGTACCATGCCAGCCTACATAGCTCAAAGACTATGAAGCGCTGCCTTGGAACCCTTTGCTGGGGCTAACAACAACAACGCTGCCGCATGGATCCAGTCTGCCCAGAGCAAGCTGGCTCAGATGGAATGCCCACAGCAATTTTGGATTGCAGAGATTTCCATTTGCCTGACCCATGACACTGGCACTTGGTGCAACAAGTGGCATGAAGAGCACACCAAAAAAACTGGGATACCTTTAAGCAAGACTTCCTGGCAAGATTTGTGCTTAAAGATACAGCACTCATGATCATACACCAAGTAAAGAACCTGACCCAGACAGGCACAGTTAAAGAACTCACCCGCACCTACGAGGAACTCCGTCTTTGCGCTCCATCTGACATGGCCTTTGACACTCCAGCCACACACCTCATGTACTACAACGCCCTCAAGTTGCACGTGATGAGACATGTGAACCTGGATCAAGTGACCAACCTGCAAAGCCTGTACTGTGAAGTGGAAAAAAGCGGAACAAACATCCAACGCTCTGCACAAGGCACAGACTGGGAAACAAGAAAGGCCCAAGGATTCCCATCCAAGCAGGTGTGCTGCTTGACCACCTCCTGGAGACAACGGGAACAACGCCAACCACAAACCCACAGGTTCAAATGCACATGGAAATGGAAACAATGGCCAGTCAAATCATACCCATTTCTGTGTCACTACCACACAAGGCAACCAAGATGAGGGAAAAGCCCGGGGAGAGAACTAAGCAAGCCAAGCTCTCCCCACGCAACTCCTGACTCATCCAACAATGAATACCAACCCAATGACGTAGACCAATGCCTAATGATCCAAGTGCCCTTGGAGGACCCGGTAATATACACCATTGCCAGACATCCCAATAAATTGATGTCCTATCCTTTCCGCTTTTGCAGTTACACAGGCTCAGCACTCCTGGACTCAGGCGCATATTGAACCTTAGTCAACAGTAGCTTTGTGGATAAGTTCAAGCTGGCCACTAATCCTTTCTGGATTAAAAACGTGGTCCTGGCTGATGAACCCACATTGCTGTGACAAAAGAAACTTCCCCCTTCTCTGTCATGCTTGAGAACCTCCACTCCACCATCCAAGGTCCCGTCATTGACTTCCCTAAGTTTGACATTGTACTGGGACTAGACTGGTTACAGAAAAACAACCCTCACATAGACTGGGCAACCTCTGTGTTGACCATCAAGCGTGAAGGCGTCAATTACCAGATCTACCCTGACTCCGTGGACCAACTCCTATGTGACCACGTCTTTGTACGCATCACAGAGACCTTGGACAAGAAGGAAAATCTGAAGGCAATTGACTGGGACTCCTGTCAGTATGAGATCATACACTTCAAAAACCACCAGGATACCTCCACGCCTCAGGACTGCAACATTGTGGACCACCATCCAGAAATCTTTAAGGAAGCGTTACCTGGGCTGCCCCCTGAGAAGCATATCCAACACTCCATCTAACTCAAGGGGGCTGTACCCAAGGCACGCCCTATCTACAGGCTGACCCCAAACAATGACAACACCCTACTCGCCTATCTCAAGGAGGCATTGGAAAAAGGACTTATCCGCACCTCACAGTCTCCCTTTTGGGCAGCCGTATTCTTTGTGGCTAAAAAGGACGGTATCTTATGCCTGGTCACAGACTACCGCGCCTTAAACAAAGTCACCATTAAGAATTGTTACCCACTGTCACTGATTGACAACCTCTTCAATGCCTTGGGAGGAGCCATCATCTTCTCCAAGATTGATCTAACTGCAGGCTACAATCAGATTTGTATCAAGGAGGAAGACATTCCCAAAATAGCTTTCCACACTAAATATGGTTCCTACAAATGCGTGGTACTCAACTTTGGCATGACCAATGCCCCATCCACCTTTGTAACCTTCATGAACAAAGTGTTTGCGCCCCACATAGGCAAACATGCCCTAGTGTACCTGGACAATATTATTGTTTACAGTCCCTTGGTGGAACAGCACCAAAAAGATCTGGAGGAAGTCTTTGCGACCTTGGCACAACACAAATTGTTGGTCAAGCCCTCAAAATGCCAGTTCTCTGGGAGCAACTACCCTTCTTGGGACAATTAGTCTCAAAATATGGCATCAAACCCGACAGTCAAAAGATACAAGCCATCTGCAAAATGCCACCTCCCAAGGACAAATCAGAAATCCACACCTTCTTGGGAATGGTAGCCTATGTACAACGCTTCATACCCAACTGCAGCGTCTTGACCGCCCCCTTGTCTGCCATAACAGGCACCAAGTCTAAGTTTGTGTGGACCCCCTAACGTGACCTCTGCTTTAGACGCCTCAAAGAGAAGCTCACAGCAGCTCCCATCCAACAATACCCCAAACAAGAGGGGGAATACCAGATGGAAACCGACACCTCAGATGCATCCATTGGGGGAGTACTACAAATTCAGAATAGTGATGGTGACTTCCTGCCCGTAGCCTACAAATTGCAAAAACTAACAGATGTCAAGTGTCAATACCCTATCCACAACAAGGAACTGCTGGCTATCATGCACTGCCTAGTCAAATGGCGCTATTACCTAGAACGGCAGGAATAATTCACAGCACTAACCAATCACAAGTCACTCAGCTATTTCAAGACTCAAGCAAATCTGTTGCGCTGCCAAGCGCAGTGAATGGAACTATTGGAGAGATTTAACATGCTCATCCAGCATAATCCTGGGGCCAAGCTTGCCATGGCAGACGCCCTGTCCCGGCTGTATGTCTGTGCCTCAAGAGAAGAGAATGGGCTTGACCCAGACTGGCCTCTCTTAGTGCTACGTACAAAAGACAAAGGATTCCCCGCAGGCACAACCAACATCACCAAAGAAACAGTCATCAAGAATGAACACCTCTTTGCTGACGTATACGGGACCCTTCACAGAAAGATGACAGATGGTACAACAATTCCCTACATCCCCACACATCAGCAAGTTGACACTATCCTTTGCTACCACAGAGATCTTGGACATACCAAGAGCCAAAATCTATATGAGTTCCTAAAGCATAAATCCTGGTGGCCAAACTTATACTGTGATGTCCAGGAAGTCCTAGACCAATGTGAAGTATGCAAAAAGTTTTCCAAAAGCAAAACCCCACCAAAGTCAGTACTTCCCATTCACACACAACTACCTTTCAAAGTATGGGCTCTTGACATTGTTGGCCCCATGCCAGGAAAGCACAATGACAAAAGATACATCATCACCACCATTGACTTTGCGACAAGATGGCCAGTAGCCCAAGCAGTGAAGGCACACACCAGCAATGATGTTTGACATTTTATTGGCAAAGAAATAATCAGCAAGTTTGGAAATCCAGAACTCCTGATAACCAATGGAGGCAAAGAATTGACCTCCAAAGACACCAATGTATACCTCACCAAGAATGGGGTCAAACACACCATAACAACACCATACCACCCATAGGCCAATGGACGCGTAGAGTGTCTTAATGATAGCCTTGTGCAAGCCCTAGCCAAACTCACCGCCAGGAGACCTGAAGACTGGTATAAGAAGCTACCAACTGCATTACTTGTGTGTCAAACCCAAGTAAACAGATCCACCAGAAAAAGCCCGTTTGAACTGGTATACAACACACAGCCAAATATCATTCAAGCATTGACAGGACCTAAACTGGAAATTCCAAGTATAGTTTCCCCATGCTTGGACCCTCAAGTAGTAGAGGCTAACAGCAAGAAAACAGCCAAAGAGAATGAACACCTACAGAAGACATTTGTCCCCATCTGCAATAGGCATGAAGTTGGGGACAAAGTATGGGTCATGAACGTTGAAAAGAGCAAGTTACAATCTGAAAAAGTAGGGCCAGCAATCATTATGAAGGTAAACAGCAATAACACTTACCTTGTGCAAGGGCTTGGAAAACATAAACAAGACAAGACCCTGCACCATGATTGCCTACAGCCCTGCAAAGCAATACAGAAGCAACAAGAAACTGCCCTGCCCGCCACTGAACAACAACTAGTTTAATATGGCACCCGGGCTCCTGACAACCTCCCTGACAACCTGCCCCCAGAGGAGGCTGACCTTCATTTGGGGGGGTGTCAAAACCGCAGGCTCAACCCGCCAGCAAGGTTCCAACCAAGCAGGGTTGTGACCTGCAATCCAATTATACAGTCACCCAAAGCCAGAATAGGAAGTTGACTCAAATTACCAAATCCAACAACATGAACAGATGATGATCCTTTATGGTGGATACCTCAATTTGGTGCTTGACTCATTATCAGGATCAAGCCACCCCCTTCTTCCATCCAGCCGTGTGATCACCGATCTTGTTCCTGTTATCCTTGATTCACATGAACTATATAATCATTATCTCACAATAAAGATTATTATCTATCTTCTATATATTTTCCCCGTGTAACTCTGCTAAAACAGCACAGTTATGACACTATCTTCCTTTCTACAACCTCCACATGGAACTGCCTGTGGCCCCCAAGCCTATGCCCACCTCCTCACCCAAACTCCCAACTGACCACACTGGCAAGCTGTTTGGGATTGTGTAAATCACCCTCACAGGGGTAATTGACACTATAATCCCAGCCGCCAACTTGTGGTCCTGGGTGGATAAGTCCTTCTCCTACCTTTTTAAGTTAGCTCATCTCTTATGGTGGGCTTTACCCGCAAAATCCTGGCCCGAGTCACCCCTGAAAACAACAGGCCGGCTGCCCAATATTGGATCCCTGATACCTAAGTGCACAATGGGTTGCATATGTAACCAACCATTGTGTAACACTGAGCTGCCACATGCAGACTTTGCCTAGCAAACAATATCATATAGATCTTGTTAACTAGTAGGAGGACTTGCAACAGTAAATTAGAGACAACTGCACCAAGCAGGACACCTGTCACTCTGAGGTAGTCAATTATGTCAACTAAATTTTGGAAATGGTCAACAAGTTGAAGACCACCAGCCGTAGCCAGCATACTCTTCATGACAAAGATGAGGATCATCAGTGCTGCCTAGATCACCTCAAATATGCCAATGACCAGAAGAAGCTATGTGATGCAGTGAAAGATGCGCAGAATTTAGCATCTGAGCTGTATGAAGACATAGCAGGGCTCCACCATGATTTTGCTGCCGCTGAGTTTCAGACCAAGGAACTGTTATCCAGTCAGAATCTTTTAGCCAATACAGTTTTAACAGCAGAGAGCAACTGCAGTTCTCTACTAGAGAGGGAACATAGAAACAAAACCTCACATAAGAAATTTGAAGCTAATGTGCTAGCCAGACTGGATAGATTGGAAAATTTAGCCTCCTCTGAAAGTAGCACATCCTCAGGAAAAATGTGTTGCCTGTACCAGAATCAAGTCCAGATCAACAAAAATCTCTTGATTTCCTGATTTCTTTGACCTCTTTCCTGACCACGTGAGCAATGACTCAGGTGACACCTGTAGAGTTCCTTGGGGGTAGCAGCCTTGCCACCCCTCACTCCCTTGTTGGTACCACATGCTAGAAATACCTGCGCCACCAGAGAGGAAGACACCAAACCAACTGTCCCTGATCATAAGTTTAAGCCTCTTAACCTGCCAAAGTTTGATAGAAATGGAAATAACCAAACTTTCATCTGCCTCTTTGAAATGTCCATGAGAGGTGCAAGTGATTATATGAAGGCAACCACCCTCATAAACACCTTGGACTCCACCTGTGTAGACATCATCATGCCCTGCCTACCACTAGAAAATTAGATTTATGAAGATTCACACCAGGATGTCATTGAGGAATTTGGCAGTGAAACCAGATTACAGGCTTTAAATGCAGAGTTCAGTAACATCTTGCTCAAAAATACAAGTCTGTTCAGGACTTTGCCAGCTGCTTCTATCATGAAGCTCAGGTTCTCTTAGACACCGGTGTTCTGTTTGAGTTGGACTGCAGAATTACTATGGGATGTGCACTGCAGCTCTACGGGGAGTTAGCTAATGTTATGTTCCCTATTTTGGATCTATCTAGCTCAACACAACAGATCACCAGCTATTTGAGCCGCCTAGGGACTCAGTTTGGAGCCCCAAATAAAGGCCAGAATAATTGCACATCTACTCCAACCAAGGACAAGCCTTGCAAGATCAAGTCCAACAATGGCACCTCTGAAACCACCAATAAATCAGGGATCAACTACAAGGCCAAGGATCCTCCAGGTCCTTGCCACAAATGTGGTAAGAAAGGACACTGGGCCAGCGCTTGCAAGGGAAAAGGGCGTGATTCCTCAGTAAATGTGGTGGTCAACAAAAAACAGGAAGAGCAGGGAAAAGCCAAGGCAGGCAAGTAGAGGAATATACTGAGTCCGCCACTTCCCCTATTATAAAAGAACCAGACTGCCAGCCATCAGAGGCAGCTGAAACTAATATAGCTCCCTCTGAGACAACAACGCCAGAGGCATCACCATTAGATCAGCTTTGGCCAGTCAGCTGTCCCACTTTGCCCCCAATCAGGAATTCAAAGATGATATTTTAAACATTCTTGTGTCAGACAACTATTTGCTATTCCTGCCAGAGGTAGGGGACGCCCAAGGAAGGTCACACCAAACGCTGTAGAGACAGTTTCCGAACTGTACACAGCTCAAGTCCAGGAAACTTGCCTTGATTCTGATCCCAGTGTAGCCAGTGATCTACCTTCCTTGAAGGGAGTTCAATTATGCCTTCCCATTGAGACAATTGAGCTAACTTCCCTGAGATTGACCAAAGTCTTAAGCAGTAATTTGATACTCTGGCACCCTTGGGTGTACACATATTAAACTTACACTCTGAAATCTAGTCTGAATGCACTTGTGCAGATATCTCTGTTAATAAAGTCAAGGTGCACATCATAATAGATAGTGGCGCCCCTATTAATATTGTGTCCACCCGCCTTGTCAGGAAGCTAGGTATTTCCCCTGACATTGCTCACACCAGGGTATATGGTACTGCCAGAAAACATACCACCACTTCTGAAGGAGCTTACATCGCTCTGCCAATGCGCTTTAGCTCCAATGCAGTGTCCTCTCCTGCTGTGGTCTTACCCAGTGAAAATTATGACATGCTCATTAGTATTTCATTTCTACGTAAATACAGGGTTAGATTGGACATTAATACAACACTCTGAACATCCTTTGCCAGACCATCCCACTGTATTACACACAGGACGCAAAACCACCAGCTAAGGTAAAACCTAGCATTAATCTGGTGCTAAAGGACGGTGTGGTGGCAGTTACCTACACCTGTACAGGGAAAAGGGGGAAATGGTTGCCCACCCAGATCAAGGAGCACAAAGGAATTCCATTCCGCTTGAGATCAACTCTTACACTTGGATCTGGCCAACAACAGGTTGTCAACACGGGTTTAACCTTGGACATCCCCGCAGGATTATATGGTGAAGTTCATCAGCCCTGGGGACATTCAAGATTTGAGCTGTGTATTGCTCCTGGGATAATCATTCTTGGCCATGACAAAATTCATGTCCTACTGGCCAATCTCCAAGGGCACAACATCCATATCAAGAAGAACCAGATTGTAGGATTTGTCCATCTTCTGCCAGTTGAAGAACAGGAACGTTTTGAATGTATTGGAGACTTGTCAGAAATTGGATTACCTGACCAAGTTGAAGCTGCAGCCTATGTGACTACGCCACTGGCTGACCTCTCTTCCCTCAATGATACTGAACGTGAGCAAGCCAGCACACTATTTGAGAAATACTGTTGCAATTTGTGGGGGACAATTTTGACCTTGGGTTTGCCAATGAGGTCACTCATCACATAGAAACAAGTGACAACAAGCCTGTCTGCTTCCAACCAATTCAACACTCAAAGGCTAGTGAAGAGACTGTGAGCAATACAATATAGCAACTTCTAGACAGAGGCATGTTGATCCCATCCAAGAGTCCCTGGGCGTTGCCCATCCTGATAGTAAAAAAGAAGGATGGGAGTAATTGGGTAGTAATAGACTACCAACATCTGAACTTAATAACCAAGAAGGACTCATACCCACTGCCCAGGATTAACAACACGCTAGACTGGCTTGGAGGGGCCAAGTACTTCTCAGCCATGGACCTCATATTAGGGTACTGGCAGATTGAACTTCCACTCAAGAAACAAGAGAAGTGTGCAATAATCACATTCCAAGGTCTCTTCCAGACAACTCAAATGCCACAAGGGTTATGCAATGTGCCTGCAACCTTTCAACAGGATATGTACACTATACTGGGTAATCTCAAGCTCTCCTGCATCCTAGTTTATCTGGACAATATCAACATGTTTTCAAAAACTTTCACCAAACACCTTGAGCGCCTGGAGGCTGTCTTCAAGAGGCTAGTAAACGCCAACTTAAAGATCAAACCCCAAAAATTCCAATTCTTTAGGTATCAGTTGGAATACCTTGGATTTGTGGTGGATAAATCAGGACTCCGCCCCCAGTCAGCCAAAGTAGAAGCAATCACTAGGATGAAGAAGCCGGAAAGAAAGCGTGATATCCAGGTCTTTTGGGGGATGGTAGGATACTACTGTTTCTTCACCCCCAACTTTGCTTGTACCAGTGAGCCCCTGATTCATCTACTAAAGAATGGAGTTCCCTTTCTGTGGAAAACAGCCTGCCAGGACGCTTTTTATTCCCTCTGCACTAGTCTGTCATCCAGCCCAGTGTTAATGTACCTGGACTTCAGCAGACCTTTTGTTGTCCATACAGATGCTTCATTATCTGCTCTAGGAGCTGCCCTTTCACAGTTGGATGACAGCAGGGCAAAACACCCAGTGGTCTATGCTAGCTGCTCTCTGAACGTACATGAGCATAACTACACAGTCACTGAAATGGAATGCCTTGCCGTGATATACACCTACAAAAAATTTAGGGTATACTTGCATGGGGTGCACTTTACCGTGTCACTGACCATCTAGTCTCAGTTGGCTTCAAAACTTTAGGGCGCCAGAAGGGCGCCTAGCCCAATAGGAATTAAAGCTCCAGGCTTTTGACTATATCATAGTCCACTGCCCAGGCGCCAACCACCAGAACACAGGATGCTTATTGAGACTCCTGACAGTTGCTATAGTATCAACCCAGGCCAACCAACTGTACAATAAAAATTTCAACAACCAGCTCAAGGAAAAACCAGACAAAGTACAGGCTATTGTCAAAACTGCAGACTCAACCCGCCAGCAAGGTTCCAACCAAGTGGGTTTGTGACCCGCAATCCAATTATACGGTCACCCAAAGCCAGACTAGGAAGTTGACTCAAATTACCAAATCCAACAACATGAACAGGTGATGATCCTTTATGGTGGATACCTCAATTTGACGCTTTACTCATTATCAAGATCAAGCCACCCCCTTCTTTCATCCAGCCGTGTGATCACCAATCTTGTTCCTATTATCCTTGATTCACATGAACTATATAATCTCTATCTCCCAATAAAGATTATTATCTAGCTTCTAAACATTTCCCCCATGTAACTCTGCTAAAACAGCACAGTTACAACACTATCTTCTGTGAGCTTTAAAAAGACTTCAAGGTTGAGAACCAGAAATTGTATAAGTACCATAATGGTGCTAAATACATTTTCCCAAGGCCTTTGGAGCGCCTGGATCTGATAGTGGCCGCCAACAAGGCTGTTTGGCCATGGAGGCTTAAGGAAGACAGTTCATCAACTTCAACTACACTACTACTGGGAGACCCTCCTCTTTGATGTAAAAGATTCCCTGACTTACTTTACTGAGTGTCAACACAAGAAACCTTTTACTGATAAGCACCATTATAAAACAGTAGAGACCAAGTTTTCTTGGAATACTGTAAGTATAGATATTGTTGGGCCCCTAACCATGTGTGTTGGTTGGTTGTGCTATATCATTGTAGCAGTTGACCACCTTACCAAATGGGTGGAAGCCAGAGCTCTCCAGTTTTTTAGTGCCAAATCAACTGCCAGGTTTGTGTTGGAACAGATCATTCATTGTCACAGCTGTCATCAGTTCATTCTTACTGACAACAGAATGAAATTCACTACTCACATAATTCCCAAATTAATTAAGCTCATGGGCGTGAGGGGAGTGCTCTCTACAACATACCATCCAGAATCTAATGGGATGGTTGAGAGAGCCAATGGCACTCTGGTCAATATTCTGCGTAAGCTGGAAGACACCTGTACTTCAGAGTGGTATCTCTTCCTGCCTGCCGTTGTTTTTGCATACAACATATCAATCCACAGCACAACTGGCTTCTCCCCTTTCCAGTTGACATATGGACTCCATTCAGCCATCCTGCCAATTCTCTTCTCAGCAATGGGGGACCCAGGTAAAATTACATATCAACAATATATGTCTAGGTTAGCCAACACACTTATTAAACTTCAATCAGAAGCTTTCACCAAAACCTCTCTCACCAGGAACAAAGAACTCAAGAATGACAACGCCAATTGACGCGCCTTTACCAAATTCAAGATTAGCACTCAGGTTTAATATCAAAACAGGGCTGTAGGACGGGCTCATAAGCTCAACAGCATCTGGAAAGGTCCCTTTGAAATCATTAAGTAGACTTTCCTAGATGTTTACACAATCAAGGATCTGTCCAATGGAAGACTCATTAATAGAGTCCACGCCAGGTTCCTCAAGCCATATTTAACTATTAATAATATTGGCTCAAAATAAATTTTACTAAATAAATTAAAAAATTGGAAATAGGTATGAGCACTTTATTTCAAAGGACTAGGGGTCACCCTCATGGTACTTGGGTTCAACTTTGCCTTCCTCAAGATTGCCTGCTTGAGAACTACCTCCCCAGGAATGCCACACTGCCTGATGTAGGCTTTCAATGGAAACAAATGGGAATCTTCTTCCCTCAACAAACATGTAAGTTGCCACCTGCAACCACAGACGCCGCTCTGCCTGAGGCAGCTGTTAATGCCAAACAAAGGGGATAAGCACTTCTACATGCACAATGACAGCTTATCAGAGTCCAGCATCCAAGGGAAAGAAGCAGGCCAGGACAAGGCAGTCCACCATGAAATCAGAGATGTAACAATAAACACAGGAAGAGGCGCCTTCAACCCCTCAGCTTATTCTGAACCTTCTACCAGTGGGCTGCCATATTGTAAGCATTGGCCATTGGCAAGCCAAGATCAAGAGTTAATATTATGTCCCCACATAATGCCATCCCCTGAATAGCCTGCTGCTTGGCCCCACTATCAATAGCAGCCCAAGTGCTTCTGGTCACCTGACAGATTTTACTATCACAGGCATTAGAGTTTTCCACTCCCAAGGACTGGTATAGCATAGGGAAGTCAGCCAAAGGACTGAACCAGGTAAAGAAAACTTGCAACTCATGGTCCAAAAAGTAGCCTTGGTTGGCCTGATCTACACCCTCCATGTCACCTGTCTCCATCAGCAGCTCAGCCAGACCAATGCCCAGTTGTCCCACCAGCTCCTTGTCCTCCTCCACCGGAATCTCCTCACTATTTTTTCTGGCATGGCTCCCTTCTATTGGGGAACAGGAATGGGTTGAGCTCTCCAATCCTGACCACAAGGAACCAGTCTCCACTTGACGTAGCCCATAAAGCAACACACCTCAGCCTCTTTGAACAGCCCGCAAAAATGACGTCTGTCCTCTTCTGACATCTGCACTACTATCTGGCAGGCATCAGTCTTGTTACTAAAACCGGAGTAATTTGAGTTATTGTGCATATTCCAGTGCTAGAGATGTTTGCCAAGAATATATAGCTTAGTCAAGTGGGGGGAAATGTCAGGAAATCCTGATCTATCAGGGTTGACTGATCCATATTCCCATCACTAAAGCTATGGAGCAACAATAGACAGGCCACAGCCAGATGCAAGATATCTATTCCAGAATATGGAGAAACTATATCAAGACTATAATAGTGTGCAATCCAGAAGACACCTGAGACATTCCGGATCATAGGTCATTTGTCAATCCAGAAGCTTCTATAATTAGGTACTAACCATTTGGGATTCTAAAAATAGACGCAATTCCACCAAAAAGAATAAAGATGGGAAATTACAACATCATGTTTCACCAGGAAATGGGACAGAAGACTGCCTGTGCAATTTCTGTATTAGACCAAGCACAAGATAGGAATCTGCCCTATGGATGTCAACTTAGTTGGAATCAACTAAGTCAAGAGATATCCAGACTGAAGAGGAGAAATCAGTAGCCTAGGATATTACCTCATTCCAAAACCTTATTCAGGTTTGGAATTTAACTCTGGGGGTGAAACTAGTAGCTTGAGGATAATAGGATAGCTAGTAAGAGTTATCCATAGCTAGACGCCAGTCTGGTCAACATCTTTACACTATAAAAAGCCCTTCCAATATCACTTGGAAGGCAGACAAAAATAAGAATCATCAACATAACTACTAAACCAATTATTAGTAGTGTCAAGTACAATAAGAGCATATTATTGATACTTCCAGAATCCTGCCAAACCACCATAGACAATGTTGTGTCACAAAGACCACAGGACTCTCCCTTTACTTGGCTCCAGTAACAACAGAGCTCCGCCAGTTGCTGCAATCCCAAACACCAATTGGAAGCACATCTTTCTCCATAAATATCTCCAAATATCAACATGCATAATACCTTTAATAAAAACAACAACTCTTCTTCTTCTTGAACCAAAAATCTTGACACAGACTACTAAATGTCAACACTTTTTTAATAAGTAGAAACCTGTTTCCTGAACTTTTTACTTAATAAAAATCAAGCTTCAAAATACTTCTTGTGTAATGTGACTACATAAATTTTAAAAAGTCCATAAAAAGTTATACATGACAATTAAAAAATTCATAAAAATACACCTCAAAAAAAATTCACTATGAAATTAGCTATCTTTACTATAAAATATTTTTTCCCACTTATGAAAATAAAAAAATCCAATAAACAAAAAGGTACTACATAAGAATTTACATATTATAGGAAAATATATTAATCAGAAACAGTAATATAATTTTTCTATATTGAAAACTACAAAAAACACATAATTTACTAGAAAATACCAATATAGGCCATATAATACAGTCTAAGGCATCAAACTATCAATAGAAAATCAATGATTTTATAAAAAATAGTATCATAAATTATCAATGAGTTATTAAAAATAACTATTTATTTAAAAATATTATACTGAACATATAAGAACTATATAAAAAATTAGGCAATACTCAATAAATTTAATGAAAAGCTAGACTGTAATAACCTGGTTGCCATTAAGAACTGTAGCAATCTTCTTGATGTATTCCCCAATCTCTGAAAGATTATATTTAGCCTTGACAACGTCCTTGATTTTCTCTTGATACTGTTTCTCTTTGGTGGTTCTCTTCTTCTTCGATGGGCAGTTCTCAATATCTCTGATGGATACATCAGTCTTCCCCTGTTGGACTTTGAGGCGCTCATAAAAGGTATTGTATCTGGGCTTGATTCTAAAGGAGGGCTTGATATGCTTATGTCAGCCCTCCAAAGATGAAGTAGTTTTCATCTTATCCTTAAGAACTTCCTGGTAGCAGTTCCAGTTGGCTTTGGCTCTGGGCTTGCTCCAGCGCTTAGTGACCTTATGTCCAATCCATTGTGGCTTGTGATATCCAATGAAAGGGTAAAATGCATCCTCATGCTTCTTGGCATATGGATCCTGGCATCAAAGTTAAAAGGCTTGCCCTATAGGTTCAGGCTTTATGAGGGCCAGTGCTACAAATTTCTGGACTAAAAGCTGGCATGTTCCTGAGATATCTAGACAGTGGATCTTGCTGAGCTCAGGTAGACCCTTTAGCTGCCTGTTGACAACCTGTTGATAATGGAAAAAACACCCCTGTACCTCTCCATCAAAGGTATTTACAAAAGTGTTATACTGGACAGTTCCATAGTCCATGATTATAGTTGAGGGGCCAAGTGCTTTATCATGAGCTTCTTGTTCTGCAGCAAGGGTGGCTTCATCCTTTTCATCATCATCTGGATTGGCTCTAGTGTTATGGCCAGGGGGACTTTTTCTATTACTTGGTAGGGCTTTGATGCCCTCCTGAAGGATTTTAAAGGCCCTTGTGTAGATCAGTTCTGTTTCCCCAAGAAACAGAAATTAGGCAAATGGGAGCACCTTGCCTTTAATAAGGGAATGTACAACCCATAGTTGGTAAAAAAGGCAGGGGCATACTGCAAAAGTACCGTCACATAACCAGGTCTCTGAATCTCTTAACTGCTCCAGGTTCTGTTATGTAGAGTAGCATATAATTCTTGCCTCTTCTTTAGCCCATCATCATGTAAAAGGAATACCTCATCACCATTG